>CAWUFW010018889.1:0-205830 GCA_963921515.1 Calotriton arnoldi | reverse complement strand
CCCCCCCCCCCCCCCCCCCCCCCCCCCCCCCCCCCCCCCCCCCCCCCCCCCCCCCCGTGTGTGTGTGTGTGTGTGTGTGTGTGTGTGTGTGTGTGTGTGTGTGTGTGTGTGTGTGTGTGTGTGTGTGTGTGTGTGTGTGTGTGTGTGTGTGTGTGTGTGTGTGTGTGTGTGTGTGTGTGTGTGTGTGTGTGTGTGTGTGTGTGTGTGTGTGTGTGTGTGTGTGTGTGTGTGTGTGTGTGTGTGTGTGTGTGTGTGTGTGTGTGTGTGTGTGTGTGTGTGTGTGTGTGTGTGTGCGTGTGTGTGTGTGTGTGTGTGTGTGTGTGTGTGTGGGGGGGGGGGGGGGGGGGGGGGGGGGGGGGGGGGGGGGGGGGGGGGGGGGTGGGGTGTCTCTCTCTCTCTCTCGTGTGTGTGTGTGTGTGTGTGTGTGTGTGTGTGTGTGTGTGTGTGTGTGTGTGTGTAAAAAAAGAGAGGGAGGAACCTTCTTCGCGCTGTGAAATTTGTGGACAGGAGGGATGTGTACATGCTGACTACCATCCATGATGAGAGTACTTCACCTGTGGCTGTTTGGGGTCAGATTGCTGAAGTGCGCAAACCTGTGTGCATTTTAGACTACAATAAGCACATGGGTGGTGTTGATAGAGTAGATCAGAGGTTGGAACCTTACACTGCTATTCGTAAGGCTTACATTTGGTATAAGAAGTTGGCCATCCATCTCTTCAATTTAGCAACTTTCAATGCTTTTGTTGTGTTCAAGGAGTGTTCTCCTGCGTCAAAGTTGACTTTTGTTCAGTTTCAGCAGTCTGTCATAGGCAGCCTTGTTGTTGTGGAACAGGCAAGTGTTCCTAGAGTTGGAGTGGTGGAGGATGTGGCCTGATTGAAAGATCGCCACTTTCCTGATCACATTCCTCCTACACCCTCAAAAGACTTTCCCACTCAGGGAGATGTAGAGTCTGCTGGCGAAGAGGTACGCGGGAAGGAGACTCGTATGTACTGCCCTGAGTGTCCTTCTAACCCTGGGCTGTGTGTGCCTGCTTGTTATAGAGCCGTACCACAAGCAAAAGAATTATTGGGAGCAACCATGAGTGGTAAAGTGAACTGCCTGGTCTGTAATAAGTTTAAGAATTGTTGTTCTGTTTCAAGGTTGGCATTAGTGCAATGTATTTAGTTTCTGATTTTGTGTTAGTAGATTTGTATCTATTTGCAATTTGTTTGTGTTTTCTTTTTGTATGAAAAAAACCCTAAATGTGATGGTGGTGTGTGTAGGCTGGTGCTTGGCTGGCGGTGTGCGTGGAGTGGCGCTGGCTGGCGGTGTGCGTGAGTGGCGCTTGGCTGGCGGTGTGCGTGGAGTGGCTCTTGGCTGGCGGTGTGCGTGGAGTGGCGCTCTGGCGGGGTGTGCGTGGAGTGGCGCTTGGCTGGCGGTGTGCGTGGAGTGGCGCTAGGCTGGCGGTGTGCATGGAGTGGCGCTTGGCTGGCGGTGTGCGTGGAGTGGCGCTTGGCTGGCGGTGGTGCATGGAGTGGCGCTTGGCTGGCGGTGGCGGTGGACTGGCGCTCGGCTGGCAGTGTGAGTAGTGACTTGCTGCTGGTCACTACACACACTGCTAGCCGAGGCGACACTCCACGCAATCCATCAGCTTGTGTGTTGCTGTGTTAGGAATGTGGGCGTGAAAGTGATGGGCTCCTTGAATGGCGCTGTCTGCTGGTGTGAGTGTTGTAATGTGATGGGCCCGCGGCTGGTGGTGTGAATGGTTTTGTATTTGTCACACGTATGAAAGGTGTATGAATGGCCTGTAAAGAGGTTGGTGCCTTGTCGTGGCTTTACAGCGCACGAGCTGTGAGTCAATGGTTCAGTTTCTCGTCCTTTCAACTATTAACAGTGCATTTCATTTTTGTGAAATCACTTGTTAATACAATTGTATATACTGAACCATCACTCACCCTCGTGCCAAATCCAACCAGTATGTGTGTGTGCTTGAGGATTAGATGGCTGTGCAGTAATATTTTTTTTTGTCTTTCTCAAGCAGGGTGTACCTTGTCCCTTTTTGTGAATGTTGTAATGTGTTTGTTTCTGTGCCTGGTGGTGTGAATGGTCTTGTGTGTATCACATATGAAAGGTGTGTGAATGGCCTGTAAAGCGGTTGGGGCCTTGACGTGGCTTTACAGCTCACGAGCTGCGCAGTCACTGGTTCAGTTTTTTGTCCTTTCAATTATTGACAGTGCATTTCATTTTTGTGAAATCTCTTGTTAATAAAATTGTATATACTGAACCATCACTTGCCCTCGTGCCAAATCCAACCAGTATGTGTGTGTGCTTGAGGAATAGATGGCTGTGCAGTAATCTTTGTCTTTTTAGTCTGTCTGCCAAGGTGTACATTCCGTCTAAGAATAACCTACCAACTGTAGATATTGTCGTAAATCGAAACACCCATGGGAGTACATGGTGATATCTCTATTGTGGATCCCAACAAGTTATGGTACCGACAATGTCCTGCAAACCTCAAAATGTCTGTCACATTTTCCTTGCAATATTGTGCCAAAATTTTCACGCTGCAGAAATAAACAACACATTATCTCAAAATGACCTGGTTTTGCAAGGGGGTCACCTGGGTTTTGGCCCGGGGCTCGGCGGCCACCTAGGGAAACCTACCAAACCCACACATTTCTGAAAAGTAGACACCCGGGGGCTTCCAGGGAGGTATGGCTTGTGTGGATCCCCCAACGTTTCCTTACCCAGAATGCCCTGCAAACCTCAATTTTAGCTGAAAAATCACTTTTTTCAGAAATTTTTGTGTGGGAAAGTGTGGCATCACCGGGCTCACACAAATTTCCTACCACCCAGCATTCCCCCAGGTCTCCCGATAAAAATGGTGCCTCACTTGTGTGGGAGGCCCAAGTACCCACGACAGGCAAGGGCCCAAAACATAGTGAGGCAACATCAAAATTGCTCTATCTCAAAACCACCTGGTTTTGCAAGGGGGTCACCTGGGTCTTTGGCCCCGTGCTACGGCGGCCATCTAGGGAAACCTACCAAACCCACACATTTCTGAAAAGTAGACACCTGGGGGCTTCCAGGGAGGTATGGCTTGCGTGGATCCCCCAACGTTTCCTTACCCAGAATCCCCTGCAAACCTAAATTTTAGCTGGAAAAATCACTTTTTTCACACATTTTTGTGTGGGACAGTGTGGCATCACCGGGCTCACACAAATTTCCTACCACCCAGCGTTCCCCAGGTCTCCCGATGAAAATGGTGCCTCACTTGTGTGGGAGGCCCAAGTACCAGCGACAGGCAAGGGCCCAAAACGTAGTGAGGCGACATCAAAATTGCCTATCTCAAAACCACCTGGTTTTGCAAGGGAGGTCACCTGGGTTTGGCCCCGTGCTCGGCGGCCATGTAGGAAACCTACCAAACCCACACATTTCTGAAAAGTAGACACCCGGGGGCTTCCAGGGAGATATGGCTTGCGTGGATCCCCCAACGTTTCCTTACCCAGAATCCCCTGCAAACCTCAATTTTAGCTGAAAAAATCACTTTTTCACACATTTTGTGTGGGAAAGTGTGGCATCACCGGGCTCACACAAATTTCCTACCACCCAGCGTTCCCTCAGGTCTCCCGATAAAAATGGTGCCTCACTTGTGTGGGAGGCCCAAGTACCCGCAACAGGCAAGGGCCCAAAACGTAGTGAGGCGACATCAAAATTGCCTATCTCAAAACCACCTGGTTTTGCAAGGGAGTCACCTGGGTTTTGGCCCCGTGCTCAGCGGCCATCTAGGGAAACCTACCAAACCCACACATTTCTGAAAAGTAGACACCCGGGGCTTCCAGGAGGTATGGCTATGCGTGGATCCCCCAACGTTTCCTTACCCAGAATCCCCTGCAAACCTCAATTTTAGCTGAAAAATCACTTTTTTTCAGAAATTTTGTGTGGGAAAGTGTGGCATCACCGGGCTCACACAAATTTCCTACCACCCAGCGTTCCCCCAGGTCTCCCGATAAAAATGGTGCCTCACTTGTGTGGGAGGCCCAAGTACCACGCGACAGGCAAGGGCCCAAAACGTAGTGAGGCGAAATCAAAATTGCCTATCTCAAAACCACCTGGTTTTGCAAGGGAGTCACCTGGGTTTATGGCCCCGTGCTCGGCGGCCATCTAGGAAACGTACCAAACCCACACATTTCTGAAACGTAGACACCCGGGGCTTCCAGGGAGATATGGCTTGCGTGGATCCCCCAACGTTTCCTACCCAGAATCCCTGCAAACCTCAATTTTAGCTGAAAAATCACTTTTTCACACATTTTTGTGTGGGAAAGTGTGGCATCACTGGGCTCACACAAATTTCCTACCACCCAGCGTTCCCCAGGTCTCCCGATAAAAATGGTGCCTCACTTGTGTGGGAGGCCCAAGTACCCGCGACAGGCAAGGGCTCAAAACGTAGTGAGGCGACATCAAAATTGCCTCATCTCAAAACCACCTGGTTTTGCAAGGGGGTCACCTGGGCTTTGGCCCGTGTTCGGCGGCCATCTAGGAAACCTACCAAACCCACACATTTCTGAAAAGTAGACACCCGGGGGCTTCCAGGGAGGTATGGCTTCGTGGATCCCCCAACGTTTCCTTACCCAGAATCCTCTGCAAACCTCAATTTTAGCTGAAAAATCACTTTTTCACACATTTTGTGTGGGAAAGTGTGGCATCACCGGGCTCACACAATTTCCTACCACCCAGCGTTCCCAGGTCTCCCGACAAAATGGTGCCTCACTTGTGTGGGAGGCCCAAGTACCGCGACAGGCAAGGGCACAAAACGTGGTGAGGCGACATCAAAATTGCCTATCTCAAAACCACCTGGTTTTGCAAGGGGTCACCTGTTTTGGCCCGTGCTCGGCGGCCATCTAGGAAACCTGCCAAACCCACACATTTCTGAAAAGTAGACACCGGGGGCTTCAAGGAGATATGGCTTGCGTGGATCCCCCAACGTTTCCTTACCCAGAATCCCTGCAAACCTCAATTTAGCTGAAAAATCACTTTTTCACACATTTGTGTGGGAAAGTGTGGCATCACTGGCTCACACAAATTTCCTACCACCCAGCGTTCCCCAGGTCTCCCGGATAAAAATGGTGCCTCACTTGTGTGGAGGCCCAAGTACCCGCGACAGGCAAGCGGCCCAAAACGTAGTGAGGCGACATCAAAATTGCTCTATCTCAAAACCACCTGGTTTTCAGGGGGTCACCTGGATTTTTGGCCCGTGCTCGGCGGCCATCTGGGAAACCTACAAACCCCACATTTCTGAAAGTAGACACCTGGGGCTTCCAGGGAGGTATGGCTTGCGTGGATCCCCCAACGTTTCACCCAGAATCCCTGCAAACCTCAATTTTAGCTGAAAATCACTTTTTCACAATTTTCTGTGGGAAAGTGTGGCATCACTGGCTCACACAGTTCCTACCACCCAGCGCTCCCCAGGTCTCCCGATGAAAATGGTGCCTCACTTGTGTGGAGGCCCAAGTACCTGCGACAGGCAAGGGCCCAAAACGTAGTGAGGTGACATCAAATTGCCTATCTCAAAACCACCTGGTTTTGCAGGGGGTCACCTGGGTTTTGGCCCGTGCTCGGCGGCCATCTATGAAAACCTACAAGCCACACATTTCTGAAAAGTAGACACCTGGGGCTTCCAGGAGGTATAGCTTGCGTGATCCCCAACGCTTCCTCCAGAATCCTGCAAACCTCAATTTTAGCTGAAAAATCACTTTTTCACACATTTTGTGTGGAAAGTGTGGCATCACCAGGCTCACAAATTTCCTACCACCCAGCATTCCCCAGGTCTCCCGATAAAAATGGTGCCTCACTTGTGTGGGAGGCCCAAGTAACCGCAACAAGCAAGGGCCCAAAACATTTTTGATAGGCAATGTTGATGTTGCCTCAAAACGTTTTGTGTCCTTGCATGTCGCGGGTACTTGGGCCTCCCACACAAGTGATGCACCATTTTATCGGGAGACCTGGGGAAAGCTGGGTAGTAGGAAATTGTGTGAGCCCGTGATGCCACACTCTCCACACAAAAATGTGTGAAAAAGTGATTTTTTTCAGCTAAATTGAGGTTTGCAGGGATTCTGGTAAGGAACGTTGGGGGATCCACACAAGCCATACCTCCCTGGAAGCCCCCGGGTGTCTACTTTTCAGAAATGTGTGGGTTTGGTAGGTTTCCTAGATGGCCGCCGAGCACGGGGCCAAAACCCAGGTGACTTCCTTGCAAAACCAGGTGGTTTTGAGATAGGCAATTTTGATGTCGCCTCACTACGTTTTGGGCCCTTGCCTGTCGCGGGTACTTGGGCCTCCCACACAAGTGAGGCACCATTTTTATCGGGAGACCTGGGGGAACGCTGGGTGGTAGGAAATTTGTGTGAGCCCAGTGATGCCACACTTTCCCACACAAAAATGTGTGAAAAAAGTGATTTTTTCAGCTAAAATTGAGGTTTGCAGGGGATTCTGGTAAGGAAACGTTGGGGGAACCACGCAAGCCATACCTCCCTGGAAGCCCCCGGGTGTCTACTTTTCAGAAATGTGTGGGTTTGGTAGGTTTCCTAGATGTCCGCCGAGCACGGGGCCAAAACCCAGGTGACTCCCTTGCAAAACCAGGTGGTTTTGAGATAGGCAATTTTGATGTCCCCTCACTATGTTTTGGGCCCTTGCCTGTCGCGGGTACTTGGGCCTCCCACACAAGTGAGGCACCATTTTTATCGGGAGACCTGGGGGAACGCTGGGTGGTAGGAAATTTGTGTGAGGCCAGTGATGCCACACTTTCCCACACAAAAATGTGTGAAAAAGTGATTTTTTCAGCTAAAATTGAGGTTTGCAGGGGATTCTGGGTAAGGAAACGTTGGGGGATCCACGCAAGCCATACCTCCCTGGAAGCCCCGGGTGTCTACTTTTCAGAAATGTGTGGGTTTGGTAGGTTTCTCTAGATGGCCACCGAGCACGGGGCCAAAACCCAGGTGACTCCCTTGCAAAACCAGGTGGTTTTGAGATAGGCAATTTTGATGTCGCCTCACTACGTTTTGGGCCCTTGCCTGTCACGGGTACTTGGGCCTCCCACACAAGTGAGGCACCATTTTTATCGGGAGACCTGGGGGAACGCTGGTGGTAGGAAATTTGTGTGAGGCCAGTGATGCCACACTTTCCCACACAAAAATGTTTGAAAAAAGTGATTTTTTCAGCTAAAATTGAGGTTTGCAGGGGATTCTGGGTAAGGAAACGTTGGGGGATCCACGCAAGCCATACCTCCCTGGAAGCCCCCGGGTGTCTACTTTTCAGAAATGTGTGTGTTTGGTAGGTTTCCTAGGTGCCGGCAGAGCTAGGGTTCACAAACCACAGCTAGGCACTTTGCCAAAAAGGGTCATTTTTCACTGCGAAATTGAGGTGTGACCACGTTGCGTTTTGCGCCGTTTCCTGTCGCGGGCCCTTGGCCGACCCACACAAGTGAGGTACCATTTTTCCTTTAAGACTTTGGGGAACCCGGGGGGGGGGCGGAAATTTGTGGATCCACGCAGATTCCAGAACTTTCCACCACAGAAATGTGGGGAAAATGTGTTTTTTTGGACAATTGTTTAGGTTTGCAAGGGATTCTGGGTAACAGAACCTGGTGGGAGAAAGTCAAGTCACCCCATCCTGGATTCCCCTGGGTGTCTAGTTTTCAAAAATGTATAGGTTTGCTAGGTTTCCCTAGGTGCCGGCAGAGCTAGGGTTAAAAAACTACAGCTAGGCACTTTGCCAAAAAGGGTCATTTTTCACTGCGAAATTGAGGTGTGACCACGTTGCGTTTTGCGCCGTTTCCTGTCGCAGGCACTAGGCCGACCCACACAAGTGAGGTACCATTTTTCTCGTAAGACTTTGGGGAACGCGGGGTGGGTGGAAATTTGTGGATCCACGCAGATTCCAGAACTTTCCACCACAGAAATGTGGGGAAAATGTGTTTTTTTTGACAATTTTTAGGTTTGCAAGGGATTCTGGGTAACAGAACCTGGTGGGAGGCAGTCCAGTCACCCCATCCTGGATTCCCCTGGGTGTCTAGTTTTCAAAAATGTATAGGTTTGCTAGGTTTCCCTAGGTGCCGGCAGAGCTAGGGTTCAAAAAGTACAGCTAGGCACTTTGCCAAAAAGGGTCATTTTTCACTGCGAAATTGAGGTGTGACCACGTTGCGTTTTGCGCCGTTTCCTGTCGCAGGCACTAGGCCGACCCACACAAGTGAGGTACCATTTTTCTCGTAAGACTTTGGGGAAGGCGGGGTGGGTGGAAATTTGTGGATCCACACAGATTCCAGAACTTTCCACCACAGAAATGTGGGGAAAATGTGTTTTTTTGGACAATTCTTTAGGTTTGCAAGGGATTCTGGGTAACAGAACCTGGTGGGAGGCAGTCAAGTCACCCCATCCTGGATTCCCCTGGGTGTCTAGTTTTCAAAAATGTATAGGTTTGCTAGGTTTCCCTAGGTGCCGGCAGAGGTAGGGTTCAAAAACTACAGCTAGGCACTTTGCCAAAAAGGGTCATTTTTCACTGCAAAATTGAGGTGTGACCACGTTGCGTTTTGCGCCGTTTCCTGTCGCAGGCACTAGGCTGACCCACACAAGTGAGGTACCATTTTTCTCGTAAGACTTTGGAGAACGCGGGGTGGGCAGAAATTTGTGGATCCACGCAGATTCCAGAACTTTCCACCACAGAAATGTGGGGAAAATGTGTTTTTTTGGACAATTGTTTAGGTTTGCAAGGGATTCTGGGTAACAGAACCTGGTGGGAGGCAGTCAAGTCACCCCATCCTGGATTCCCTGGGTGTCTAGTTTTCAAAAATGTATAGGTTTGCTAGGTTTCCCTAGGTGCCGGCAGAGGTAGGGTTAAAAACTACAGCTAGGCACTTTGCAAAAAAGGGTAATTTTTCACTGCGAAATTGAGGTGTGACCACGTTGCGTTTTGCGCCGTTTCCTGTCGCGGGCACTAGGCCGACCCACACAAGTGAGGTACCATTTTTCTCGTAAGACTTTGGGGAACGCGGGGTGGGCGTAAATTTGTGGATCCACACAGATTCCAGAACTTTCCACCACAGAAATGTGGGGAAAATGTGTTTTGTTTGACAATTTGTTAGGTTTGCAAGAGATTCTGGGTAACAGAACCTGGTGAGAGGCAGTCAAGTCACCCCATCCTGGATTCCCCTGGGTGTCTAGTTTTCAAAAATGTATAGGTTTGCTAGGTTTCCCTAGGTGCCGGCAGAGGTAGGGTTAAAAAACTACAGCTAGGCACTTTGCCAAAAAAGGGTCATTTTTCACTGCGAAATTGAGGTGTGACCACGTTGCATTTTGCGCCGTTTCCTGTTGCAGGCACTAGGCCGACCCACACAAGTGAGGTACCATTTTTCTCCTAAGACTTTGGAGAACGCGGGGTGGGCGGAAATTTGTGGATCCACGCAGATTCCAGAACTTTCCACCACAGAAATGTGGGGAAAATGTGTTTTTTGGACAATTTTTAGGTTTGCAAGGGATTTTGGGTAACAGAACCTGGTGGGAGGCAGTCAAGTCACCCCATCCTGGATTCCCTGGGTGTCTAGTTTTCAAAAATGTATAGGTTTGCTAGGTTTCCCTAGGTGATGGCAGAGCTAGGGTTCAAAAACTACAGCTAGGCACTTTGCCAAAAAAGGGTCATTTTTCAATGCGAAATTGAGGTGTGACCACGTTGCGTTTTGCGCCGTTTCCTGTCGCAGGCACTAGGCCGACCCACACAAGTGAGGTACCATTTTTCTCGTAAGACTTTGGGGAACGCGGGGTGGGTGGAAATTTGTGGATCCACGCAGATTCCAGAACTTTCCACCACAGAAATGTGGGGAAAATGTGGTTTTTTTGATAATTGTTTAGGTTTGAGAGGGATTCTGGGTAACAGAACCTGGTGGGAGGCAGTCAAGTCACCCCATCCTGGATTCCCTGGGTGTCTAGTTTTCAAAAATGTATAGGTTTGCTAGGTTTCCCTAGATGCCGGCAGAGGTAGGGTTCAAAAACTACGGCTAGGCACTTTGCCAAAAAGGGTCATTTTTCACTGCGAAATTGAGGTGTGACCACGTTGCGTTTTGCGCCGTTTCCTGTCGCAGGCACTAGGCCGACCCACACAAGTGAGGTACCATTTTTCTCGTAAGACTTTGGGGAAGGCGGGGTGGGTGGAAATTTGTGGATCCACGCAGATTCCAGAACTTTCCACCACAGAAATGTGGGGAAAATGTGTTTTTTTGGACAATTCTTTAGGTTTGCAAGGGATTCTGGGTAACAGAACCTGGTGGGAGGCAGTCAAGTCACCCCATCCTGGATTCCCCTGGGTGTCTAGTTTTCAAAAATGTATAGTTTTGCTAGGTTTCCCTAGGTGCCGGCAGAGGTAGGGTTCAAAAACTACAGCTAGGCACTTTGCCAAAAAAGGGTCATTTTTCACTGCGAAATTGAGGTGTGACCACGTTGCGTTTTGTGCCGTTTCCTGTCGCAGGCACTAGGCTGACCCACCAAGTGAGGTACCATTTTTCTCGTAAGACTTTGGGGAACGCGGGGTGGGCAGAAATTTGTGGATCCACGCAGATTCCAGAACTTTCCACCACAGAAATGTGGGGAAAATGTGTTTTTTTGGACAATTGTTTAGGTTTGCAAGGGATTCTGGGTAACAGAACCTGGTGGGAGGCAGTCAAGTCACCCCATCCTGGATTCCCCTGGGTGTCTAGTTTTCAAAAATGTATAGGTTTGCTAGGTTTCCCTAGGTGCCGGCAGAGGTAGGGTTCAAAAACTACAGCTAGGCACTTTGCAAAAAAAGGGTCATTTTTCACTGCGAAATTGAGGTGTGACCACGTTGCGTTTTGCGCCGTTTCCTGTCGCGGGCACTAGGCCGACCCACACAAGTGAGGTACCATTTTTCTCGTAAGACTTTGGGGAACGCGGGGTGGGCGTAAATTTGTGGATCCACACAGATTCCAGAACTTTCCACCACAGAAATGTGGGGAAAATGTGTTTTTTTTGACAATTTTTTAGGTTTGCAAGAGATTCTGGGTAACAGAACCTGGTGAGAGGCAGTCAAGTCACCCCATCCTGGATTCCCTGGGTGTCTAGTTTTCAAAAATGTATAGGTTTGCTAGGTTTCCCTAGGTGCCGGCAGAGGTAGGGTTAAAAAACTACAGCTAGGCACTTTGCCAAAAAAGGGTCATTTTTCACTGCGAAATTGAGGTGTGACCACGTTGCGTTTTGCGCCGTTTCCTGTCGCAGGCACTAGGCCGACCCACACAAGTGAGGTACCATTTTTCTCGTAAGACTTTGGAGAACGCGGGGTGGGCAGAAATTTGTGGATCCACGCAGATTCCAGAACTTTCCACCACAGAAATGTGGGGAAAATGTGTTTTTTTGGACCATTCTTTAGGTTTGCAAGGGATTCTGGGTAACAGAACCTGGTGGGAGGCAGTCAAGTCACCCCATCCTGGATTCCCCTGGGTGTCTAGTTTTCAAAAATGTATAGGTTTGCTAGGTTTCCCTAGGTGCCGGCAGAGCTAGGGTTCAAAAACTACAGCTAGGCACTTTGCCAAAAAAGGGTCATTTTTCAATGCGAAATTGAGGTGTGACCACGTTGCGTTTTGCGCCGTTTCCTGTCGCAGGCACTAGGCCGACCCACACAAGTGAGGTACCATTTTTCTCGTAAGACTTTGGGGAACGCGGGTGGGTGGAAATTTGTGGATCCACGCAGATTCCAGAACTTTCCACCACAGAAATGTGGGGAAAATGTGGTTTTTTTGATAATTTTTTAGTTTTGCGAGGGATTCTGGGTAACAGAACCTGGTGGGAGGCAGTCAAGTCACCCCATCCTGGATTCCCCTGGGTGTCTAGTTTTCAAAAATGTATAGGTTTGCTACGTTTCCCTAGGTGCCGGCAGAGCTAGGGTTCAAAACTACAGCTAGGCACTTTGCCAAAAAGGGTCATTTTTCACTGCGAAATTGAGGTGTGACCACGTTGCGTTTTGCGCCGTTTCCTGTCGCAGGCACTAGGCCGACCTACACAAGTGAGGTACCATTTTTCTCGTAAGACTTTGGGGAACGTGGGGTGGGTAGAAATTTGTGGATCCACGCAGATTACAGAACTTTCCACCACAGAAATGTGGGGAAAATGTGGTTTTTTTGACAATTTTTTAGATTTGCGAGGAATTCTGGGTAACGGAACCTGGTGGGAGGCAGTCAAGTCACCCCATCCTGGATTCCCCTGGGTGTCTAGTTTCCAAAAATGTATAGGTTTGCTAGGTTTCCCTAGGTGCCGGCAGAGGTAGGGTTCAAAAACTACAGCTAGGCACTTTGCAAAAAAAGGGTCATTTTTCACTGCGAAATTGAGGTGTGGCGTGAGGCGTTTTGCGCTGCTTCCTGTCGCGGGCACTAGGCCTACCCACACAAGTGAGGTACCATTGTTTTCGGAAGACCTTGGGGAACGCGGGGTGGGTAGAATTTTGTGGATCCGCGCAGATTCCAGAACTTTCCACCACAGAGAAGTGAGGAAAATGTGTTTTTTTTACCAATGTTTTAGGTTTCCAAGGGATTCTGGGTAACAGAACCTGGTGAGAGCCAGTCAAGTCACCCCGTCCTGAATTCCCCTGGGTGTCTAGTTTTCAAAAATGTATAGGTTTGCTAGGTTTCCCTAAGTGCCCGCAGAGCTAAAGTTCAAAAACTACAGCTAGGCACTTTTCAAAAAAAGGGTAATTTTTCATTGTGAAAATGTGGTACGTCCACGTTGCATTTTGAGCCATTTCCTGTTGTGGGCACAAGGCCTACCCACACAAGTAAGGTACCATTTTTATCGGGAGACTTAGGGTAACACAGAATTGTAGAGCAACTGTTATTACCTATTGACTTTCGATGCATTTCTGCCTTCCAAATGAAAGACAATGTGTAAAAAATAAGTCATTTTGAAAAATGACCTATAATTCTCATGCTAGTATGGGTACTCCCAATTTCGGAAATGTGCAAATATCTACTGTTTCTAAAATCTACATTTTGTTCCCATTTCAGAAATACATAGGTGTCTTTCATAACAATTTTTCCATGTATACATTTTCCCAAAATAATTGCTATATACCCGGTACATAATAAAAAACCATTGCAAGATGCTGCTCAGTTATTGGCTCTGGGTTCGTCGGGTTCTTGGTGAACCTACAAGTCCTATATATCCCCACAACCAGAAAGGTCCAGCGGATATAACGGTATATTGCTTTCAAATAGCTGTCATAATTAGAAGAAGTTACAGGTGAAAACGTTGACACAAATGGCTGTTTTTTTCAACTAATTTTCAATTTTTCCTTCATTTAACTGTTAGTTTCTATAAGGAAATCTTTAAGGATCTACACAAATGACCCCTTGCTGAATTCAGAATTTTGTCTACTTTTCAGAAATGTATGGCTTTTCAGGATCCATTATTGGTTTCATACCCATTTCTACCATTAACTGGAAGGAGGTTGAAAGCACAAAAAATAGCAAAAATAGGCTATGTCCCAGAAAAATGCCAAAACTGTGTAAAAAAGTTGGTTTTCTGACAAAAGTCTGCTTGTCCCTGAAAGCTGGGAAGATGGTTATTTCAGCACCACAACCCCTTTTTTGATGCCATTTGCAGGGAAAAAACAAGACGCTTTCATCTGTAGCCCTTTTTTTGCATTTTTCCCCAAAAAAACAAAATGTTACTGTATTTTGGCTAATTTCTGGGTCCCCTCCAGGGGAATCCACAAACCCTGGGTACCTTTTCAATCCCCATGATGTTGGAAGAAAAGGACGCAAATTTGGCGTGGATACCTTATGTGGTCAAAAAGTTACAGGGGCCTAAGCGCGCACTACCCCAAATAGCCAAAAATGGCTTAGCACAGGGGGGGAAAAGGCCTAGCAGCGAAGGGGTTAAAGCGTCAAATGCCTTTTGAGCTTCTGGGGACCAAACAAACTTCATCCCCTTTTTAACTAGTCTTGTTATGGGTGTTACCAATTCCGAGAAACGCGTAATAAAACGCCGGTAAAAATGAGCAAAACCCAACAGAGACTGTATGTCCTTGACACATGTGGGGGTAGGCCAAGATAAGATGGCCTCTACTTTCTTTTTGTCCGTCTGTATTCCGTTCTCAGAAATTACAAACCCCAAGAACTCTACCGTAGAGGCATGGAAAGTGCATTTCTCCAGTTTGGAAAATAAGTGATGATCTCATAGCCGTTGCAACACCTGTTTCACATGTTCTTCGTGTTCGCTATGGGTTTTTGAAAAGATCAGGATATCGTCTATATAGTCCAGTGGTTCCCAAACTTTTTCGACCTGCGGCTCCCTTGACCTAATTGCCCATTGGCCGCGGCTCCCCATCATATCACTTTTTTTTTACAGGTGCGGGGATGTAAGTCCTACCTTGGGAGTACTTCTAGTTTTCTCCCTGACATTAATTATGATGAAGCTGATGAAGTTATTATAATCATATTTATAATAAAATAAAAATCAGTGTCACAAAGGTTGAACTAATATGGCAGAACCTATGCAAATTCTGTGCTTTAGTTTACGTAACAGAAGGGCCCTGCATTGAAAGAGGAGAGCCAGTGCCGAGCAAATTAGTGACTCAACACTGCTCATGGCACACTATTTTACAGAGTCTAAGATTCACTGCATGGGTCAAATCAAATGGACATCATAACATAAGTCAAGATAACTTTCCCCTTTTTTTCCTGTGCCACGTGCAGGTCAGAGACTGCTTTACCATTGGAAGAAAAGCTAATATTGAATATCACTTTCTCCAGTATTGCTGAGTTCAGTTCTATCATAAATCTGTCCAAAATCTGTAATTAATAGTTTGTCCTTTAAAAAAAGAAAAAAGTAGCTTTGCTACCTCAATTAGACATGGGGGGCCTACCAATCTTAACAAAACTAGCAAAGCAATGATTTTATTTAATATATTGACGTCATTATTTCCAACAAAATAAAGTAACCAGTGTCTTTAAAAGTTGTTGTGTAAACTTTAGACTTCAGTGCCAAGAACTGAAGTTTCCAGCGCAAACAGCAAACAATTCTCAAATTCTGAGGGCGAGCAGCAGGGCCGAGCCTGTGCAGAGAGGCCAGCATGTGCCAAAGAAAGGCAAGCCAAGTGCTGAACCCTGCATTTTAATTTACATGCCATTGCGGAAGTGGCAGTGATTAGGGCCGGCTGCTTGGCTCTGACAGATGACAGCTCTAAGAAGAAGTTTAGGCCCTAACCCTCTTCTTAGAACTGTCACCTGTCGGAACCGAGCAGCCGGCCCTTATCACTACCCCGCTTCCTCAATGACATGTAAATTAAAATGCGGTCTGCAACACTTGACATTCCTGGCTTTGGCACTTGCTGGCCTCGCTGCACAGGCCCAGCCCCGATGCTCGCCGGCCTAACACGGTTGTGCAGCGAGGCCAGCAAGTGCCAAAGCCAGGAAAGTCAAGCGTTGCAGCCCACATTTTAATTTACATGCCATTCATTATTTACTATTCTATTTTGCATTTCTACCGCCGACGATGCGCATGGGTGAACCTACTTCTCTTAAGCTGTCAAGAAGAGGGTCTCGAGTTGCGGCAGAACCCGGGCAGCAATATCGCTTGTCATTGCTGTATGTGCGTCGTATGCCTGGCCCGCCTAAACTACGTGAAGCACGTACGCGCGTATGGCGGCCGTACGCTTTGGACCAAACCATGAATACTGATTTTACAGGTGGCACTTTTAACTCCCCCCTTATGTTGCGCTGCAGCTGGGCCAAACCACGATTCCCGATGCCGGCTGACAGGTACCACCAGCTTTACCTCCCCGGTATTTATGTGCTGCGGCTGGGCCAAATCACACTGTCTGACGCTGCTACCGGTGGTGCTTTTAATTCCCCCACCCACATGACATACTCGTGGCGACCAAAGACTTACGATTTTTGACATTGATTAGAACACCCGATATCTTCCCTAAATTTCAAAGACGTGCGCGGCGCCCCTAGCTAGTCCTAATGGCGCACCGGGGTGCCGCGGCGCACAGTTTGGGAACCACTGATATAGTCTATCAAGAATTGATCTAGAAAATCCTGGAAGATCTCGTTAATGAAGAACTGAAATGCCGCAGGGGTGTTGCACAGCCCGAACGGCATGACGCAGTATTCGAATAACCCGAATTTAGTTCTGAACGCCGTTTTCCACTCATCCCCGGCCCGTACCCAGATAAGATGGTATGCTCCTCGCAAGTTGATTTTAGTGAACACAGTGGCATCTTTGATTTGATCTAACAATACAGGGATGAGTGGTAACGGGTATTTATTTTTTATGGTGACCTTGTTAAGAGACCTATAATCTATACAGGCGCGAAGACCCCCTTCCCGCTTGGATATAAAAAAAAGGGGGGAAGAAATGGGTGAAGAGGAATGCCGGATAAACCCACATTTTAACTTGTCATCCAGGTATTCTTTTAGATAGGCGGTTTCAGGTTCGGATAGGGCATAAATCCGACTACAGGGTAACACACCCCCGGGTTCTAGGTCTATGCGACAATGAAAGCTGCGGTGAGGAGGCAATGCCGTGGCTTTTACCTTATCGAACACGTCCGCAAACTGTTTGTAGACATTGGGTAGGGTGTCTAGTTCCGGACCACTACAGGACGCACATACCAAAGGAGAAGCCCAGTCAATAGCTTCTTGATAGCATTGTTGGATGCAATAACTAGAATCTAAGGTCACAGTTCTCCGCACCCAATCTATTTTGGGGTTATGCGTTTGCAACCAGGGTACTCCAAGAATCACTCCAAAGGCTGGAGTGTCTATAAGATCAAACGAGATTTCCTCGGAATGTCCATTGTCACACACTAGTGTTAAAGGAGTAGTGTGTCTCGTAATAAGACCTGAAGATAATGCTGTCTCGTCTACTGCTCTCACCGGTTCAGGTTCTTTCTTCTGTATACAGGTAATGCCCAGAGAAGAGGCTAACTGGTTATCCCAAAAGTTTCCTGTAGCCCCTGAATCTAATAGGACCGATAAGGTCACCCGATTGCTATTAGTCAATATCAGAGTCACACTTATGGTGAAGTGTCTCGGCACCCTGGCTACCGAGGCGCTCTGAATGCTCCGAGCAACCGCCACGGTCTTTCTTGGACCTAAGGTCTTAGGGCAAATAGGGCATTCTCGTGCAAAATGGCCTCCCTTCCCACAATACAGGCAGAGGTTGAGACTACATCTTTTTTCCTTCTCCTCACGAGTCAGAGGTCCCCAGACCCATCCTATTTGCAAGGGTTCGTCCGACCCTGGCCTATGGTCTTCTTTCTTAATATTTTTATAGATCATAACGTGAGGAGTCTCAGTCCTCCCTTTCTCCCCATGTCGTTCACTGAGTCGATGGTCCATCTTGATCACCAAGTCTATAAATTCAGTACACTCCGCTGGGGGGTCAACTATTTGGGACAGAATGTCCTTTAATTCGTCGTTCAGCCCCCTATAAAACAAGGACGTTCTTTTTTCAATAGGCCAGCGGATTTCTGCCATTAACCTATTGAAGTCTGTGACATAGGAGAGTAGGGAATTCTTACCCTGCCGTAGATTGAGCAGTTCTGTGTCACTTGCCTGCATAAAAGTATGTATGTCGAACAGCCTCCTCATCTGTTCCTTGAAAGCAGGAAAGTTATGGAAAAGAGGGTCATCAGCCTCTACCAAAGGTATAGACCAGTTGGCAGCAGTGCCCATAAGATAGGATATAACGAACGCTACTTTGGCAGTGTCATCCGGGAAGGCAGTGGGTCGACACATGAATTGTAGATAACATTGATTCATGAAGCTGCGATATTTGCCGCAGTCCCCGCTAAACCTTTCGGGATTAGCCAAGGGAACGGGAGTGACTACGGTAATACTAGTGGGTGGAGCCCCACTCTCTGGTTGTGTCTTATCGAAATGGAAGGTGGCCGGCTGTAATACGTGACGATGTGTCTTAGGAATAGATCCGGGCGAAGGACCCCATGCTGTGTTTGCCTGCCTACTATGAAGCTCGGTTTTCAAGGAATGATTCTCCTGTCTAAGTGTCTGAACTTCAGTTTGCAGCGCTACTAACGCTGCCGCTAATTCCTGGACTGAGGGAATGGGAGTAGAGTCCCCAGAGAACCGGTCCTCGCCAGTCCCTTCCTGGTCCATCTTCGTTCGGGCGGTAAGTATTTCGTGGGCTTGGCTTTTTGTCACAACCCCCACTCACCTGAACACCAGGAACCACAGGAATGAAGAGAGCCACCCCTGTCACCTCTGGACCAATCCTCAACACTGACTACTACAGTATGGGCGATTGGTCCCAAGGGGAAAGGGAAGATAAACACACCACCCCTGGTGGGCTGGGAATGAAGGAAGATACTAGACGTGAAGTCGGATCGGGGTGTGATCAGGTAGAGGGGACACAGACAGCGTCTGTAGGGTGGTCCCAGAGAAGGTAAGAACTGTCCTAGGTCTGCAAGACAGAAAAGATAGACGGACATTAAAGGTGAGAACCAAAGAGGTGCGGGACATACACTCGAGTCAAGGTTATTATCCAAAAAAGGAAGAAGAAAAGGAACACACACTCACCATGGTTGACATAGCATGGCAACGTATAACACAATCCAGTGGAACAGAGAGGAAATCGGTCCAGAGGCTCTAAGTATTCTTGATGGGAACTGCGCAGGAGGGATGGCAGGATTTTTGGAAAAGGAAAAGTACTCCAAATCACATAGTTATGCGGAACAAAGCTCTGGCAACTCCTTAAGATTCTCTTTCCAGCCCTCGGGAACAGAAGCAAAAGAATATCCCTTATTCGCGTTGGAGGCGGTGCTGCCGGCTCCTGCCGTGCGCCTCAGTGAAAGGGGAGATGACCGTCGATGGAATTCGCTGTTGGGGTCAGGGAAAAAACACTAGTGGCTCCTGCTGTGTTAACGAAAAGTTTAGGCGGTTCCTGCCGTGACGGAAATTGATTAGCGGCTTCTGCCGCGTTAAGGGATAGTTCTAGCGGCTCCTGCCGCTGGTAAAGAAAAGTGAGGGCGGCTCCTGCCGCTGTGGAAAATGTCTAGCGGCTCCTGCTGTGATTGTAGTTGACTTGCGGCTTCTACCGCGTTCGGGAAAAGATAAAGGCGGCTCCGGCCGTTTAGGACATTGTTTGCGGTTTCCGCCGCACCGGGAAATGTTAGGCGGCTCCGGCCGTTTAGGACGTTGTTTGCGGCTTCCGCCGCACCGGGAAAAGATTAGGCGGCTCCTGCCGCTTACAAGAGGATGTACGCAGCTCCTGCTGCGTTAAAGAACACTCGCGGCTCCTGCCGCGATAAAGGAAAACTCGCGGTTCCTGCCGCGATAACACTCGCGGCTCCTGCCGCGCTGAGGAACACTCTCTGAATAGGAAGAGAGGCACGCTCCTGCGTCCTCTCTGGAATGATTCTGGGATAGCCGGAAGGGAGAGGCATGCACCTGCGTCCTCTCGTGGTTGACAAGCTGGAACAGTAAAGCCAAGCACCTTTGTCAGGTAGGGGAGGCTCTTATATAGCCACCTCCCCTTACCACCTGACGTGCTTTGACCAATACCGGTGGACAGGAAAGGAAAAAGTTAAAAGACAGTAGATAGTAGCAGGAGTCAAACATGAGAAATGGAAAAGTGGTAACACTGAAAGGATGTCTTCTTGAAGTGAATGCACCTGACGGAGTCTAAAATAGGGATGCTCCTGCCAGATTGGTAGGAGCATCAGCGGAGCACTGGTTTCAAGGGATTTATCGTGTGTAGCTACTACTTACCCTCTGGTTGAGGTGCCCAAGATGGCTGTGGACTTTGCTGTCTCCTCTGTAACAAAGTTCCACCAGCGTTAGAATCTGGTAGCATAGCAGTGTGATGGTAAAGGGCTATGTTAGAAATGGGTGTCTCTAGTTGGCAATGGTTTGCACCGTTGTTCAAGTAGGTACCCTTCGTTCCAGTCAGGGTAAGGGGGATACGCTTCTAAAATAACCCCTTGGTAGCTTGGCACGAGCAGACAGGCTTATCTCAGAGGCAGTGTGTAAAGCATTTGTGAACACATACAGTAATACAGTGAAAACACTACAAATGGACACCACACCAGTTTTGAAAAATAAGTAATCTTTATCTAAACCAAAACAAGAACAAAGCCACAAAAATCCACAATACAGTACTAAAAATATGACTCTTAAAAGGTAGAAACTGTTCTGTTCCAAGAAAATGTGTGATGCAACACTTTTACATAAAGTACCTTGGATGCGTAGAAATATGCAAGCAAAAAGAGTCGCAGGGAAGGTGATGCGTCGGTTCCTTACACTCAGGGAAGGTGATGCATCGGTTCCCTGCTCCGGGGGAGTTGATTTGTCAGTTCCTTACTGCTGTGCAGGGGAGGTGATGCGTCGGTTCCTTACAGGAGAGGAGGTGATGCATCGGGTTCTTACTGCGTGGGGAGGTGATGCGTCAGTTTTCGGAAAATTCTTCTTGCACCGCTGCGATGCGTTGGAAAAAGGCGATGCGCCGATTTTCACAGTTCTTGCAGTTTCCAGTCCCAAAACAACCTCCAGAGGTCCAGAACACTGGCAGGCACCTCTCAGCAGGTCAGAACTCCCAGCAAAGGAGTTCAGGGGGGGCTGGGGGTGAAGTATTTGTGTCCCTGAGACTTCAGAACAGGAGGCAAGCTCAATTTCAAGCCCTTGGAGATCTTCCTCAAGCAGGGGACACAGTAAACAGCAAAGTCCTTCTCCTTTCCTTGGCAGCAAGTAGCCACTGCAGGCCAACCCCAGACAGCAAACAGCACAGGGTCAGTATTCCTCCTCAGTTTCTCCAGCTCTTCTCCATGGCAAAGGTTCCTCTTGATTCCCAGAAGTGATCTAAAAGTCTGGGGTCTGGGCCCCTCTTTTTATGATACAAAATCCTTTGTTCTCTGTGGCAGAAAAGCTCTTTGCCCAGCCAAAACCAGTTCTGTCCTCCCTGTGCAGCTTCCTGGCAGGAGGTGGAGGCAGCACTGTCTAAGGCAGACCAAGTGAAGAAAATCGTCCCCCCTCCGGGGAGGCGTCCCCTTAATGCACAGCTTATGTTGTCCAAATAAATGGAGTCGTCACTCAAATAGGTTCAAACAAAAATCAGTTTTCGTATATTCATGAGTAAGGATTTATTTCATCATCCTTATAAATTCATTTTGTAGACAGATACCTTTGTAAATCATTTCCATACAGAAAAACATGTGATACATAATCCTGGAATCCCGATAAATCAAACCCAATGCATTTCGGGCTGGTTTAGCCCTTCATCAGGGGAACTGTTCAATGTCTGTAAAACGAAACGCAAAAGGAAACTGGGTTACCAACCATGGCCAAAATAAAGGAATTTAATAATGTAAGTCCAACATTTTGTGCTCTATTCGGGAGTGTGAAATGTGCAACTGTATCATGGTGGATACCGAACTTGCGTGCTGTTGTAAAACGTGATAGTGTGCATGCCAATAACACGCTGTTATTGTGAAACACGTACAGTGTGAGCCATCCCTTCGTTTGAATACTAATAATGTAAATCGATTAGTTGAAAATGGATAGCAAATCCGGAGGTGTAACTGCTCAATGCTGCGTGTCCGTGACTGTTAAAAACAAACATGGTAAAGAGCTAAAATACATGGTGCTTCATGCAAGAGTGAACCCGGGAATCCATCGGCTCCCGGCTCTTAGAAAATCGCGACGGGTGAAGTGTGCATAGTGCAGTGCTCGGTGCTTGATAAACGTAAAGAACAGGTCAAGAGCCCGTCAGCTCTCGAGTCTGGGAAAATCACGCCATTGAAGTTAGCGGCTCTTACAAAAAAACGCAATGGTGAAAGTAAACAAGATAAAGTGCTCAATGAGAAGGACGCAATAAACATAAAAATAATCATAAAAACAGGAGCCTCTCGGCTTCCCATACTTAGTAAATCATGCCGGTAAAGTTCGCTGCATACCTGTGCAAAGGCTTGCTATGTTCCGATTAGTCCTTGAAGAAAACAAGAAACCTGATGCTAAGTCCGAGTTAAATAGCGTGTGGTGGCGGGCTCCCATGAATCAAAAATCATGTGTAGCCACACATTTCCAGTCTCATCACCACAATGTCAGCCAACTTCGTTTCCTGGTACTAGAATCCGTGAAACCCAGAGAAGGTTGGAACGTCACCAGATTGCTCTTACAAAGAGAAATCTTTTGGATTAGACTACTGGATACGCTACATCCGAACGGTCTTAATGATCGGATGGAGTACAGTTGTTTCCTTTAACACATATGGACAATTTCCATCATATGCCTGTTGTTCTGTTGTATTCATCAATGCTAGTATTTGTTATAGTCAATTGTATTGTTGCTTTATTTTGTCCACATTTGCTCAGTAATATACACCCTTATGACATACACCTTTTTCGTGAGCACTCCTATTCACCTTGTTCATTTCAGGTCTTTCAGATTTGATTACCACACATAACCTAAGATGGCGGCCGCGGTCGGCGATCTGATTCACTTTCCCTAACAGTCCTCTTTCCAGTTTCATTTCCTCTCACTCGGTAGCCCGCCACCACACGCCACCACACGCTATAAGAGCCGGGAGCCGACGGATTCCCGGGTTCACTCTTGCATGAAGCACCATGTATTTTAGCACTTTACCATGTTTGTTTTTAACAGTCACGGACACGCAGCATTGAGCTGTTACACCTCCGGATTTGCTATCCATTTTCAACTAATCGATTTACATTATTCGTTTTCAAACGAACAGATGGCTCACACTATACGTGTTTCACAATAACAGCGTTTTATTGGCATGCACACTATCACGTTTTACAACAGAACGCACGTTCGGTATCCACCATGTTACAGTTGCACATTTCACACTCCCGAATAGAGCACGAAATGTTGGACTTACATTATGAAATTCCTTTATTTTGGCCATGGTTGGTAACCCAGCTTCCTTTTGCGCTTCGTTTTACAGACATTGAACAGTTCCCCCGATGAAGGGCTAAACCAGCCCGAAATGCATTGGGTTTGATTTATCGGGATTCCAGGATTTATGTATCACATGTTTTTCTGTATGGAACTGATTTACAAAGGTATCTGTCTACAAAAAGAATTTATAAGGATGATGAAATAAATCCTTACTCATGAATATACGAAAACTGATTTTTGTTTGAACCTATTTGAGTGACGACTCCATTTATTTGGACAACATAAGCTGTGCATTAAGGGGACGCCTCCCCGGAGGGGGGACGCTTTTCTTCATTTGACTTTTCACGCTCGTGGACCAGAGAGCGATACCCTTCATTGCACGCAAAAATTTGGTTACTGTATGAATAAAGGAATACCTAGGAGTGCAAGTACCACTCTCCTTATTAAGGCAGACCAAGCGCATTCAGGTGTGAAAGAAATCTCCTCCCCCTACTATGAATGCAGCCCAGGTCCATTCAGCCCAGCCCAGCCCTGACTCACCCTGGAAAGGCAGGACACACCTAACCCCCACCCCTGCCCCCAAGTGACTGTGTGAACAGAATGCGCATCCCCAGCCCCTGTCACTCCAAAGCCAGACAGTCAATACACAACCTAGCAGAGGCACACTGGGTGGTTAGGCAAGAAAATACCTACTTTCTAAAAGTGGTATTTTCAAAACCAGAACATAAAAATCATCCTCAGTAAAAGATGCATCTTAACATTCTGAGTTCAGGCATATCAAACTTTATTTTCCTATCTTGTTGCCATGGGCAGTAATACTCATAAGATGTTATGAGCAAACTCCCCATTCTATCCTATGGGGACAGATAGCCTTACAATAGTGAAAAACGAAATTGGCAGTATTTCACTATCAGGACATGGCACACACATCAGGGCATGTCCTACCTTTCACATACACTGCACCCTGCCCACAGGGGTACCTTGGGCCTACCTTAGGGGTGACTCACATGTAAGAAAAGGGAAGGTTAGGGCATGGCAAGTGGATGCACTTGCCAGGTCGACGTGGTAGTACTAGACTGCACACAGGCACTCTAATGGCAGGCCTGAGTTACATTTACAGGCTGCTTATGTGGGTGGCACAATCAGTGGTGCAGGCTCACTAGCAGCATTTGATTCACCCATAGTGCACTGTACTAGGGACTGACTACAAAATCATATATGCCAATCATGGAATCACCAATCCATAACAACACTTTACAGGGAGCACTTGCACTTTGGCACTGAACAGCAGTGGCAAAGTGCCCAAAGCATCTAGACCAGCAAAAATAAAGTCCAACACACAGCAACATAACAGGAAGTACAGGCAAAAGTACAGGGGAAACCCACGCCAATGATGCCAGGTCTAACAGGCTAGCACAGCAAATAGTGAAAGGACTTTAGGCCAAACCAGCCGTGGCCAGGAACATAAAGTAGCTTGTATCCAGACCCCAGATGTACATTTGGAAAAGGGTAATGTAAACCCTTTGAAGCCTTGAAAATGCACAACTTTGAACAATTTTCACCACAACTCAACTTCTGAATAGAGGTGGCCTGGGAAATCCTGGTCAGGAACCATCAAGGACTTCTGTGCCAGGTACCAGTCTGGTGGCATTCCAAAGGGGCAGTGCAAGAGAGATATTCTTCAATAAACAGAGACCCATGAGAAACGTCAAAGCTGTTGTCTCACCGGATGGCTATTTCCAGCTTCACCTTAAGTCCAACCGATGGAGATGTCTTTGACAATATTCGAACCATGGATCTTTACAGGGGCAAAATGATGCTGCTGGCATCTCTTGATGAGCTGTATAAAAGGTGGACCATGTGAAATCAAAGCACACAGCAGTGGAGGGCAGACTGGACAATCTATTGGAAACAGATGGTATAACTAGGGACCAGTCTTTGTAACACAGGACTTGTGTGGTGGGAGACTCACCCGTGACCTACAAATGCGAAAATGCACAATTTCCAGTATGCATGTGATCTCCGTTGCTCTTTGAGAAGGTTGATTCACCTACAGAGAATTGATAACAGTAGGAGAGCTGTCAGTCCTAGACTGATCAGCTGACTGTGGACCAACAATGACGTTGAGTTACCAGACTCTCTTTAGATGGCCCCAGAAGGCAACAGCTGCACTTCAGCAAAGGAGTGTTCCAAGACCATGATCAATACTAAAACATAACACTAAAGAGTGTCTCAGCATGGTACTTGTGAAACCAGTGGACGAGGATCAACGTAGAACGATGCCACAGTGAGAGTCAAATATTAGACTACACATTTGGCCCAATAGGTCTTATTGGTCATTGATGCTAGCCCAGTGAACTTGATGAAAAGAAAGGCTTTCCAAGTCCTGAGGAAAGACCTGGGTGGTCAGGATGCTCAAAGTACTGTACTGTATCCCGCCAGAGCAAAGGGGACCACTGAGGACAGAGTGACAATCTCGCTTATTACACAAGCAGACACTGCTTATTTGGAGATTCTGAAAGCAAGAGTGCCGTCAAGGGAAGCCATCTGATGTATAAATGTTTGACGGGACACAGTGTCCACCTCTCTGTTCTTTGTGCACTGACACTCGTTCTGTTGGGTTCACACTCCCACCCCAGTGTCGTCCCAGACAGCCCTGAATCTGTAAATGTGAGTTTTTGCACTGGGTGTTTATCACAGTATTGGCACCACCTAAAACCACATCACTGCCATTCCCTCTGAACTGCCCATGTTCATCGGTTGCCGAAGTTTAATTCTTTTTTGAACTAATTGTGCACCTTTGATAGTATCTGCTTCTACTTCTCTCCTACCTGAATAGTGACATAATCCTCTTTTGGCAGCCTTTGGGAAATTCCCTGCTAATGGTGAAAGCTGTTTTCTGGGTAACCCAAAGATACCTGTTTTCTCACATCGGAGAATTCAAAAGTAACTCAGTTAACAGCGTGGTGCCATGTAATTTTAGATCAACCCAACAGCTCTCAAAGTTGTCATTGTGCAGGGGACTGAAATAGCACGCACAAACTTCGCACTTTCTGGCCATTTTTAGTAAAGTTGCGCATGTTAGAAAAGTAAATACACTAACAATATTATATAAAGTTAGCTTACCTAAAATTGCACAAGCCTTTTACGTAAACTGTGCCAGAGGTGGGGAAACATGCACATGCTCCTAGCAGAGATGCTGTGGACGCTGCATTACAAAAGATGGCGGTTGGAGACTAGCATGACTGTGAGAGCGATCAGAGACCGGCGCATGCGCTGTGTAGTTCACACGACTGCACAGTTCTAAGATATTGCCTTAAGGCCTGGAAGTGAGTGCACTCTTTTGATTATTTTTTGGGAAAGAAGGGGTACATTTCCCAAATCCTTGGTTGATTTGATTTTTTTCTCAATATTCCCCAAAGCTCCCGCTCACTTGATTCCCCAAATGACCACGTGACCTGATGAAATGATTACGCCCAGCAGCAGGTTTCTCCTTTCACCGTCGGATGAACGGGAAACACAGGGCCTGGATATCCAGCCGGATTTCTCTGTTCATTTGTTCTCCCTCGCGAGCTTTTTCATCAGGACATTCTGACAGCTCAATAGCCCTCGCCTGCTTCCCTCTGATAACTGGTTCTCAGAGCGCGCGCTAATTGTACCCACGCTTTTCCAGGCGCGAGCCGCACATTCACCAAATGATACACACAGCTTAATCAAAATATGTTTTCTGCGAGAAAATGGCCTCCTTATCACCGCCCAGCCAGAGGACTCCTTTCTGCCATAGGGGCAGCTGATCTGTATTCTGTCCTGGCAGACCTTTGGAAACTGAGCGGGAAAGCTAAGTACTGTTGTTGTGTGAAGTTGGGTCTTCGTGTGTAGATGGATTTCCTAAATCAATGGCATGGGTGCATCACTCACGCCATAAAGCAGGCTTTCTATAACAAAGTGGGTTGTAAATATCTTGCTCAAAATGAGACCTATAACCAGCAGTTGAATTGGACGAGATCTGTTGGAATGACAATCCAAGCTTTTTTAATTCTATCAAAACAGTTACCATACGTTTTTGTTAAAGAATAACAGTTCCTGTACAGTTAGGGGCTGATTACGAGTTTCGGCTTTGCGGGCTGCTCTCCACCGCCACACCGCCAAGACTCGCTGCCGCCCACCCAACAGATTACGACTTTAAAGTGGTTTGGCAGGCAGGCAGTGTGACGGTCCTGTGGCGTTGCCTTTGAAAAAGGCACTGCAATGAGACCGCCCAACAAGGTTCCTGCACTGCATGGGCTTAAAAGTCCATGCCGTGTAGGAACTGGTGTGCATGCACAGAGGGAGGCACATGTTATGACCCCCTGTGTGCACCCACATGTGGTGATCGCACAGGGGCCCTACGGCCACCTTTGCTTCCTCCCTGCCACGTTGTACATGGAGGAGGAACCACCATGACGGCGAAGAGAAAACTTGTAATATGCTTGGTAGCACCACTGTGTTCCCACCAAGCATATTGTGGGCTTTGACCACCACGCCACCTCCAGGGAACGGAGGTTCCCTGGAGGCGGCATCCCAGGGCAGACAGACCGCCCAACTCGTAATGGGGCGGTCGGACCGCCAGTGCGGCAGTGGCAGGACTGCCACTGCCTTGCACCACCGAGTCTGGCTGTCCTCGGACCGCCAGACTCATAATCGGGCCTTTAAGGGTTGACCTCAAGTTTTCTCAGGTTGATATACGGGTATCAACTGCACTGGAGAGATTAGTTTAACCTGCTTTTGCTAGCATTTGATTTTCATTTGAGTGTGCATTATATTTTATATGCAGTTGCATATAATAGAAAGTCCAACAATATGTTTACAGAAAATGTTATTTCTTTAAGTCATGCGTATGACCCTGTTCCACGCTTATAGTGACCCCACACCCATTGTGGACAGCATCACAGTTTCCATACTTTTTTATGCACTGTGACCGCTGCCTGTAGCAAAAAAAAATTCAGATTTTTAAAAATGAAATCCTGTTTTTCAGGCCAACCTGCTAGCACGAGCTCTTTTCATTATCATTCGATGTAACCTCCTCTTCCCGCGCTCCGGCACTGGGGGACGCGATATCGGTAGCTATATCAAGAGTCTCTCATCCTTTCTATGGAGGTTTTAAATCTGTTTTATGTTGATTCAATGAATTGGAAACTGAGCAAACATTTTGCCGCAGCGGGGGTCGGACAAGTGTGAAGTAAGTAAACTGTTTGATCTGTAGCTGTCACCTGGTACACTTCTTCTTATTAGATCTGGCTTTGGAGAGCAAATCAGTCCAAACAGAAGGCATTCCCATCTTTCTGCATGATATAAATGTCCAGCCAGTGGCCAAGGAGCAGCGATGCAAGTAAAGTTTACTCCTGTGCGGGAATTTGCAAATATTCAACGTAAGAGCAGATTTGTTCCTGAATATTACGGTTTTAACTATTCCAGTATTGTTCTGGCTAAAGTAACTGATTAACCTGGGGCTAATTGTGTCTACTGATTAGTATTTTTAAACTTTAATTCTAGACAAGGGAACTATAGCCAGGGCTTTAAGTAGGATGAAAAAATTTGGGGTTCTCTCAAAGGGGTGTGACCAGTGTAATTAAGGGTGTGGCTTATAAACACCTAAGCTAAAAATCTGTGCTTAGCATAGTGTGCCGCCCGACTTGTATTTTGCTGTTTCTGTCATTGCATCCAGATATATGATACAAGTAACATCATACCTACAACAAATTAGGACTATTGGCTTTGTCAATGGTTGTTAGTTGCATACGATAAATAAGCAGCAACTATGGCTTGCTATATATAATATTGAAAAAGCTTCCACTTAAAGCCCTGGTGACACCACAACGATGGTCTTCTCCTGCGTTTCAAACAGAGAAGGGAAATCCAGAGAGAAAATGACTCTCTTTGATGGATTTCCCTTCCCCTACAACGCTCACCTGGCATGACGTCATGCCGTAACTTCTCCACTACTGAGAAGTGAGCAGTGTGAGCACGCACACATCGATGTGCCTGCTGTCACTGCAGTCAGGAAAAAAACGGACCGCCTGTTCCAGGGCACAAAACAGAGCCCGATAGGGACCCGTTTCGAGGTCCCCTTTAAAAAACTGCCAGTGCTGAGCACCAGCAAGACCTGGCCCACTTAAAGCCCTGACTATAGCTCCATTGTTTTGCGCTTAAGGGAACTATAACTCCCGTGTTTTGTGCTTCTGTTGTATGAATCAACAGTGTTTTGAATGGAGATTCCCTCTCTGGGACCTGGCACCAACTGTTTGCTGGCCATATTTCGACTTTTTGTTATTCACAGACATTCTTAGAAGTCTTTTATGTCATTTACAAGCCTCCCCCCACGCATCAGATGCCAATGGCACACCAAAATATGTTTGTTTGTTGTGTGACCTGCACCAATCACATTTTGCCCTTTATATTTTCTGAACATGCGCATGTGTATTCTTTTTCATTTACCTTGTTTGTTCTTATCCTTTCAACTAATGTTTAGATTACTTAATGCTAATCTTCCTTACTCTGATTCTTCCTTATTCGTCCCAAAACTTGTAGGCAGAAACCCCATAGAAAAGCTTTCTTTGAAAAAAAATACACCCTTGAAAAAAGGAGTTTCACAATCATCCTTTAGCCTGCCGTATTGAATGTGTTGCATCTGATTGGTGTGCTTAGCACTTTCTGCTAATATCAAATGAAAGACCAAGATAGCAAAGGAATTCTCACTTGGAGTGGCACTTGGGTCTTAAAACCTGTAATGAGCGAGGACGAATCGGAGTAATGAAGATTACTGGTAAGTGATCTAAATATTACCTTCTCATCTCCTTCCTTGTACCCTCCCTTATGTGATGAGGATTTACCCAAGCAGTGTGCCTTGGTGGTGATCAATCAACCTGATCATAAGACATACAAAAAATTAACCCCGGGCGTAGTGTGCGTAGTGGGGCTACGCGGAAGTCCACGGAGTTGAAAACAAACTCCGTGGAACTCCGCTCCGCTACGCCACCCTCCTCCACCCCACATTTATAAAATGTAATTAAACATGATTAAAAAATAAATTAAAAAACCACTTACCTGGCATGCGGCGTCCCCGGGCTGCCCTCCTCCTCTTCTTCGCCGTCTCGCTAATCCTTGTGAGAACTGTGCATTCGTGCGCGCCCGCGCAGGTGCATTTCTTGCGAGATATGCGCATGCAAATGTTACACACAACAGTTTATTTAGCATTTTAAGTGTATATGATATAATATTGACATTAGCCGTGACATAAACTCTGGCTAGCAGCCCTCTAATGAGCACTTTACGTAGGGGATAGCAGGACTCCTAATCTAATTGTATGTGGAATTACTCATGTACTTGAATATTATCAATATCACTTTCAGAACGGGTGACTTGCTACTACAATTTATGCCTGTATGATTTAATGTGCTTTTATGGTTTTCATAAAAAACGAATAAAGATATTTCTACTACTACTAGATTGCAACTGCACATGAACAATCACTAGTGGCGATTTGCTTTCGCAGCACACACAGAAGAAGCAGAAAAGAGGAGAAATGAATAATTTCCCCTTGTTTTTCCAGGTTAAGACCAGGTTTTCCCTGGTCTTATTTTTGGCGCTGCCCCATAGTTACGTCACCCTTGTAAATAGGGGACAGCATCAAAAAGCATCAAAAAGCAATGGGTGTTGCGGCGTAACAACCACTGCAACACCCATTGTCTGCCTCATTCACGCTAAGTGTGTGTGAAAGGGGGCTTTATTCACAAGGTGGCGTTAAGCCACGCTAAGTGGCTTAACGCTGCCTAGTAAATAAGGGGAAGGGTTTATCGCCACAGGAACGCCATAAAAAGTGCTGTTCCATTGGCGATAAACTCTTGTTTCAGACCAATAACCTTACAGTTTTTCTTTCAAATGATTTGCCCTTTTCCAGAAACCATGGGGTCTGAAAATCAATTAAAACCTGATGGCATAACCATCCCAAACCTGGTTTCGCTATATGAGTGAATCAAAATACCCTGTCTGCCCTCTAAGGGCTCTGAAATGCCAGAAACAAGATATAGAACAACTATAAGAAGCCCTGTAAGGGTATTTTTATGCTGGAGGATTTGTAAAATACTTTATCTTATGCCCCACCAATCAAACTGAGATGAAGGAAGTCCTTCATAATAAGGGGAGTACATAAACTCACTGTTTGATTAGATGCAAGCGGTGATCGGGAGCAGCCATGGTATCTTATGCCATTGGAGAAGCCTTCAATGGTGAAATGAGGTAGAAGCAGATGAAGTCTTCCAACATAACAAAAAGTCTAAGAAGCCAATCTCAGCTCCCAATATAGACTTCAAACAATATATGACCCGTTGTGGTGGATTCTGACCTTTTTTCCACACATCAGACAGAAAAACATCTTTAGTAGAAACTGAAGTCTTTCTTGCATTAGCAAACAGCTTGTCCACAAACAAAAAATCCTTTGAGATTCATAACATTGTAGGTCAATGGAAAGAGACAACCCATGAACCCGAAAAAAGACGTCTTATGTATCTCTGTCCGTTCAATACAACTGTATTTAATGGGTTGTTTTTACAGTGTACAAATATAAAACTGTTAAGCCACCCCTTCTTTCATCTCTAGTAATTAAGCATTTTATTTATTGCAGAAATCTTTCAAACAGCTTGTGACTCAAGAGACATTCAAGCAGACATATCTCCATAGTGACAGTGAGCTGAAACCCTTGAGCTTCAGGCAAAGGGTCAGGCACTGTTGGAAATGGGGTTTCTGGTTGGCTAGGGTATGCACCTAGGCCAGGCAGAACCCACCACTGTAGTCAGGGTAAGGGAGTTACACACCCAAGATAAACCCTGCTTACCCCTTTGGTGGCATGGCAGAGTAGTCAGGCTTATCCCAGAGGCAATGTGTAAAGCATTTGTGCAACACACACACACCAGTGACACAATAAATACACCACAAAAGAGACTTCACACCAGATTATATAAAAATATATCTTATATTGCATATAAACACATAGACCACAATCACATAAATCATAAATCGCTCTGCCAACTAGCTAATTGTCATAATCATCACAGTTAGAGCATTACAGTAAATACTTTTAGGTTGCACATGTCCTAAGCAACTCCACTGTATATCACAGGCAAGTCCTAAAAAACTTGTTATTTGGCCTTCCCATGGAATAAAACAACATTGATCCCAATATCAGGACACGCAGTGCAGTAGAGGAAAACACAAGAATTACCACCGTCATATGACCATAACCTCCAATGAACCTAGGGCACAGCGTTCCTGTGCTCCTAGTATGCGTTATGGTATTGGGTACTCACTGTTCAAACCTGTAGGCTATCGGGCCACCTGCCCATCTACAACAGTGACTTCCTTAGTGGGAGGAGAAAAGGCCGAGCGGGACCTCCGTCAAGGATACTTTCCCGCCCCGCTAGTTGAGTCCCACTTGCCGTCCACGGTGGGACCAACAAATGACTCACGCGGTGCCCTCCCCTGTGCAAAGAGGTGGGAGGTGCGAGGATTCTCTCCTCTGTTGGTGCACTGAGACACGTCGGTTTGGTGCGGCTGGCTCGGGCGATGCGGGCAAAGACGAGGCTCCTGCTTCCCTCACACAGGAAACATCTCTGCTAGGTTTCTACTTTGAGGTGCTGGGGCACTCAGGTGCTGGTTCTGGCTCTGGGCGGGGCCGCTGCTGACATTGTTTGCCCTTTTGGGTGCTGCTGGGACCTCGGCGACTTCCTGAATGGTTGCCGGGCAATGTGGGAGACTTCTGGCTTCAGTGATCATTGCCAGGCAATGCAGGAGCTGCATCCTCGATCAGAGATCTTCCACCACCCTGGGGCCTTATGACACAGCACAGAGTTGCAGTGCCTCAGGCTTGCACACAGCAGTTGGGGAAGGCAGGCCCAGCAACTTTGGTCAAAAGATTTAGCGGGTAAAGCACAAGGAAGACTTTGATGTCCCTGAGTCTTCCACAAACAGGAGGAAAGCACACACAATCCCTTGGAGATTCTTCACAAGTGGGATGCCTCAGCAGGCAAAAAAGAGTCACTCCTATTCCTCTGTCCACAGATGGAAGCAGCAACTGCAGGCCAACCCACCCTTCACACAGAAAAGGCAGTGCTCCTCACACAGCTCTTCAGCTTTCCTTCTTGGCAGGGTCGTCTTGTTTTCATAATTGATCTAAAGTTCTGGGGTTTTAGGTCCATTACTTATACCCCATTTTTTCTTTGTTATCTTTGTGGCAAGGGTCTCTGAGCTCAGTCCAAACCAGTTCTGACCTCCCTGGTCCAGCTTGACTGCAGGAGGTAGAGACAGCATTCTGCAGAGGAGACACAGCCTATTCAGGTGCTAGTGAACCTCCTCCCACCACTCTAAATGCAGACAAGGACTATTCAGCCTGGCTATGAGTCCCCCAGGCAAGGCAGGCACACCTCAACCCCCCTTGTGACTGTCTAGAGTGAATGCCCATCCCCAGCTCCTGTCACTCCAAAACCAGACAGTGACTACACAAACAGGCAGAGGCACACAGGATGGTTAAACAAGAAAATGCCCACTGTCCAAAAGTGGCATTTTCAAACACACAATTTAAAAACCACCTTTACTAAAAGGTTTGCTATTAAATTCTGAGTTCAGAGTGCCTAAGCTCTATTTCTCTGTCTTGTTCCAATAGAAAGTTACTCCTGTAAGATGTTACAAGGCAGCTCCCATGTTAACCCATGGGACAGACAACCTTTCAATAGTGAAAAGCGAATTACACAGTATTTCACTATCAGGACATGTAAAACACAACAGTACATGTCCTACCTTTCACATACACTGCACCCTGCCCATGGGGGTCCCTGGGCCTACCTGAGGAGTGCTTTACATGTAAGAAAAGGGAAGGTTGGGACCTGGCAAGTGGGTGCACTTGCCAGGTTGAGATGGCAGTTTAAAACTGTGCACACAGACACTGCAGTGGCAGGTCTGAGACACATTTACAGGGCTACTCATGTGGTTTGCACAACCAGTGCTGTAAGTTCACTAGTAGCATTTGGTTTACATGCCCTGGCAAACTCAGTGCATTTTACTAGGGACTTACCAGTAAATCAAATATGGCAATTATGGATAACCAAGATTTATATATCTAGAGAAGCGGATTCACTGTGAATCCACCGTGGAGGATCCGTGCATCCACACGCCAACAGCAATGCAGTGATTGGCTGGCCACAACCTGAGAGAAAAGTTGCGGCCGCCATTTTGTGAATCGGAACATGGTTAATGTGAGGGTAATAAAGTGTAAATAGGATATAAGGGTTCAAGATAGAGGTATCCTGACCCCATGGGATGATGGAGGAGTCTGTGAGAGACCCCTCATGGGCTACAAATTGTCCAAAAATGTTTTAATTTGGGTGCTTAAGGATCAGCGGAGCCACCGTGGTTCTCAGCGTGGCCCCCCATGTGAATCCGCAATGGATACATGGATCCAGCTCCAAATTGAAAAAAATGAAACCACTCACAGACCCACTCACACACTCACTCCCACACCCAGATAACCACTTAGACACCCGCTCACATATCCATACAGCCACTCACACACCCACTCAGAGACCTAGAACACCACTTATACCCCCACTCACACACCCACTCAGAACCACTCCCACACCCACTGCCAGACCCACACAGGCACTCACACACCCAAGTTCACACCCACACAACCACTCACACACCTGTGCAGCCACTCCCACACCCACTTAAAGACCCACAAAGCCACTCACACACCAACTCACAGACCACACAGCCAGTCACACATACACTAAAAAACCATACAGCTATTCACACACACACTCTCAGAGAACCAGAAATCCACTCTCACACCCATACAGCCACTCACACACCTACTCAGAGACCCAGAAAACCACTCGCACACCCACTTACACTCATTCAGCCACTCACACACCCACTTAGCGAACCAGTGAACCACTCACACACCCAATCAATGGCCCACAGAGGCACTCACACACCCATGTACACACCCATACAACCACTCGCATACTCACTCACAGACCCACACAGCCAGTCACACACGCACTGACACACCCACCAACCACACACACACACACAGCCGCTCACACATCAACTTACACAGCCAGGTTTCTGTGACTTTTTAGTTAGGAAATAGCATTAAAAACTTGTAGAAACTCACAGAAAAAACAAGGATTTCAGGTACATTATAGCTAGGAAATAGCATTAAAAAACATACAAATTAATTGAAAAAAACAAAGATTATAGGGACATTATAGTTAGGAAATAGATTTTTTTAAAACATAGAAATTCACTACAAAACCAAAGGTTACAGGGACGTCATAGTTAGGTTCAGATTTTATGCACACAAAACCATAGACATTCAGTAGTTAGAGTTATCTCAAGTAACTATAACTCGTGCACCAAGGTAACTATAACTCACGCCCTGTCCATGCACTGCTAATTACGCCACATATTACGTCACTCATGACATCTTCTATGACATCATTGATAATATCAGTGCAGCATTTACTATAAAATTATTGATGAGAAAACTGTACAAGGCGGGTGTGCGAGTCCTGCACATGTTATTTTCCATTCCAGGAGCATACCTTGCTCAAAAAAAGAATTCAAGCAAACCACGAGGGAAAACCCTCAGCAATCTTATAGCCCTCTCATCTCTAGCTTTGTCGGTATTGACGACAGCTACCAGCATCTGATTGTCCACATTTAAGATAGCTATCCTACTGGCTAAAACCTGCCTCAAAAGACCATGGCAACCACAAGTGCAAAGAATTCCAGAAATGTAATACTTCTCCTAGACTTCAACCAAGCCTGTGGACAACATTTATCACACCATCCACAGTCCCAAAAGAGGTCACATTTCTGGAGCCTGTTGTGTCCAAGAAGATTTGAACCTGCCAAAGTCATTCATCATTCAATGACCACACTCTCACCCTACTAAAATCTTTCAAAAAGCAAATCAAAACTTTCAAATCTGCTCATCCACCTGCGCTCAAAAGCACCCTGTGATGAGGAAGAACTGCGCTCAACACTGAAAACCCAAAACTTCTGCTAAATGTATTACCCATCTACTATTTTACACATGAAATTTAACTTTTCAGCTAAGTTTGCACCTTCCTCAATTCCTGCTTCTTGGCCACTGATGCCTCTTCTAGCATTGCCAACAACTTCACAATTGTGTTCTAATGCTGTCGCACTTCCATCATCACCATTTCCAACTTCACTCCAAAAAAGATGACTGACATTGAGGGGCCCTCTGTTTTCTCTGGACTAAGTGTACAAAAAGGTCATGCATTGCTTCCTGCCCAAAAAAGAAAATCATCTAAGTAATGGATCACCTGTTGAAAACCAGTCCTATACAAGAACCACTGCAGAAACTTACTAAACATCTGAAACAGACTGCAGACAAATAGAACACCCCATCAACAAACCCTACCTGGCTGTACTCTTTATTCAATTTCTCCCCCACCACCAACTTATTATCCTTGACTGCGTTTAAGTCCTCGTTCTACCGTTGAACACTGCGTCCTTTATTGCTCAACCTAAAACCAGCTTCTAAATCCCACTCAAATGTCATAGCAGCTTCCCTATCATGGTAAAGGCAACCAATATATTAAATTAGTAACATCAATTAGTCTAGGCACCCTTTCCTGCAACGGATTGCACAGCTTATCCCTACTCTGCTTTCACAGGGACCATAACGAGATCTGTCCAAGGCACTGAACCAATTAGTGCTTCCCGCCACAACTTGAGTACTCATATGAGATCTACACTGCTGACATGTATAGCTGCCCCTGCTAAATGATCAACATGCTCCATTCACGGGCAAAGGTCTTCTACCAAAACTTCCCACCCCATAAGGGGTGGGACACCCTTGGACTGATAGGACTGTCCTCCTTAGTGCCATCCACTGCAGTCATAAATCACTGTCAAATTTGCCCAGCTGTTTCTCCAGATTTACAGTTAACATATCTCAGAACTGCTCTTTGTAACTTACCCATGCCACTGCCACATAGTCTAACTAGTCTCTCTGAACCATATCCATGTAATTAAACAATGTGGTGAATCTCTCCAGATAGCATTCGGAGTACAAACTACCATAGATCAAAAAAGATGATATACTGTTTTCTATGCTCAAAGGAATCATTTGCCTCCCCCTTAGAACCTTTTATAGCTTGAATTTCATGATGAAGCAACTTAAAAACAAACTCCACTTTACATATCTTATCCTTGGTTGCTTGTGACAAGTATGAGCCCAAAGGCAGCACAATACACATGTAAGGTAACCTTTTCATCTCGTCTCCTTCTTGGTTACCATCAACCCTGTTTTGCCGTTCTCAGCACATTCTCAGACAACTCCGGCTTAAATCCATTTTTGTCCACTTCACTTATACTGACCCCATTGTTAGAAACTTTTGAACCACCCAACGTATCACCATCTCCATGTTCTGATACCAGTGCAACTGGTCTCCCTTGTACTCCATCTCTTACTTTGTCGTTACTGACCTCCACAAACATCACTTAGACCATCTTCCTGTTGTTCTTCCTGAGCCACCACATGAGCCCCACCATTTCTGCCTACCTGTTCTGAATCAGTCAGCTGCCTTGTTCTCCCTGCTGGATACCTCTTGATATTTCTTTGTGCCATTCTGTCCAAATGTTTTCCCTTTCCTCTCAATATCCAGACTCTGAAGGACATCAATACTTCCTCCAGCAGTAACACCATTGCCCCTATTTGCTTGCATATTTGCAAGGCACCAACCAATGCGTTCTTCTGAAAGATGCACCCTCATTCCACAATCTCTCCCTTCTCCTTCTCTGTGTATTTCTCCTCATTACCCAGCTCAGTTCCCTCATCTGACCCAATGCCCAACCCACTAGTAACACCGCTACCCATATCCACATCCTCACTTGTGATGGGCTCCTCTCTGTCCCACTCACCAACATCCATCATAATACAAAGTCTTTTTATGGAGGACATTTTTTGTGAAGATTGGTCACATTGGCCATCTCCCTCTCTTCGGACCTGCACCCAAAAGCCTCTGGAAGCTTTGCCAGTGGCTGCAGATGAACACTGGACTCCTTCTCCTGCATTGAGCCAACTGAACTTCCAGCACCATCCAGTGTGTAAGAGTCACCATGCTCTGAAGCCCCGCAAGCCTCTCTGGACCTACCTTGCACTTATTCCCCTTCCCCTTTTTACTCTAACCAAACCCATCTGCTCGTCCTCGTCTCCCCTGCTGCCATATCTTCCCTGCCTTACCCTACAGCCTGAACTGCTCTCTCTCTCCTACCTTGCCAAACAAGTGGTCATCTATCTTTACTCCAACACCCAACCCCCTCACACGTTGGTCCTCTGTTTTGGGCTTGTACAACATCTGAAAAAACTTGCAGTGACCCGTTAAATTCACAGTAGTGCACCCCTCCTGCTGGATGTCTGTGTTGATAGCACCTAACACCAACCCCTGCCTGTCTCTCCCCAGTTCATATTCTTCACTGGTCCTTACAGTAATGGTGATACCCTTCCATGGCATGAGCACCACATCTTTGTTGTTAATCCTGCACTAACGCTTCATTTGCTTCCTTTGAGAGCTGACATCACCTCCTCTAGCGCCACCAAGGCACCGACCGAGTGCATCATGGTCCTCCCACCATGTGGTCTGCCTACATCGTGATGCAGCCCCATTTTGAAGACGATCCATGCCCTAACCCACTACTCTCCACCACAACTTGCACAGTGGATGCTCCTTTAAATGAACTCTTCTGTGCACCCCTAAGCTTACCAGTTACCGCCTCCACTGATCCACCCACAGATAAGGAGCCTGACATAACCTGCCATGGCACTCCCAGGGACACCAACTCAAGCCACCCCTCAACCTCTTCAACCTTACCTCTACTCTGCCCTTTACCACCTCTCACACAGCCAATCTTAGCTGTTCCACCCCCCATAGTAGTGAGCAAGCAATTACTGTCACTGAGAGCCCCTGTGCAGCCACTGGTCATTTTAGTCCAACCCAGGGCTGTTCCAAAACCCCAGGCATGATCAGATCTTCCCTGCCTTTGGACTGCAATATTCATAATACCTCAATTACCCTACCAGCCATCCTGCACTACACCACTGCCTCCTACTACACCACCAAATGTTTGTTACCCAACTACTACCTATTTTCCTCATGGACCTCCCCTGCAATACCCAATCCGCTGTCTTAGCCTGAGCCCGTGAGAAAAGCTTTCCTTGGCCCTGACCTGGACCCAAAATACTTCCCCTGTGTCACGGCGTGATGACACTTGAAGAGACTGTCACCACCTAGACATGCCCTAGCTAACCTCTCCTAGCCTCACTGATGCCCTCAAATTGGCCAACCAGCTTGCCCCAGAGTGGGCTGTGCTGCCAACATGAAATCCCCGGGGGCAGACCTCACCATTCTTAACTGCCCCTAGAACCTATTACCATTCCTAATTATTTTTTTAAAATTTGAACACACAGGGCCCAAATGGTATGGTGCCAGTTTGTCGTGCTGAATATGGACACCAACAATGTCGTGGTACAAGAATATCGAGGATAGAATATCAAGGGACAAAATATTGAAAGGTAAGTCCATATAGGGAAGTATAGATTTACTGCTCCTAACTTCAAATCTATGTACCTTGAAGATATATGTACCAGTAGATATTTATATGTGAAATTAGATATAGAAAAGCTAGACTTACTTATGTGTTGATACTGCTTTAGATATTTTGTCCTCGATATTCTGCCCCACAGATATTGTGGGTTTGATATTCAACACCCTAGCCCATCACCATCCACCTCCTATTAGCTGATGTATTGAGCTGGGTGGGCTCAGTGTTGACCATGCACAGGCAGCTTTCTGTGTCTGCCCGCCTGTCCCTATGTCAGTATCTCGTTTGGATCCTGCACTTGCCTGTCTCAGTAAGATGAATGGTCAAGAAGAACTGGAAACAGGATGGACCAGAGACATGTTCAAGTTGCAGCATCTTTTTGATCTTCTACAGAAAGAGGCAGGTTGGTTACTAGGCATGTGTGCGAGATGTGACAGACAATAAATGTGTGACCTGTACTCTGTTCCCAGCTGTAAGCAGAGGTCATACATACGTCATTCACAGGATTCAGATAGACTACAGCAAAAACTGAAGTGGGGAGCGGGGGATTAGGGGAATAATATATATATTTTTTAATTACATCTCCTGCCACGGACTCTGACGCTGCAACCTTGGTGCTTCTTTTCTCCCGCCAGTCACTGGAGAACAATGCACAGGCTCCCCACCCAATCCAGATGCTGCTCTCACTCTATATCAAGCATGAGAGCAGTGTGGGGATTGACCTGAGCAGGCTGGTCTGATGCTCACTCAGGCACAGGAAGCCTGTGACTTTTCTCCAACCCGTTTGTCAACACAGCTGGTTTGGAGAAACCGAAGTGTGCATGTCTGTTTGGCCGTCCTAAGATATTCAGCCAAACCGACATGCATACTTTACAGTGCCCATCACTCCTTCTCCATGCCATGGCCCGGCCCCCTCAGCCCAAGACTCCCTGGCTCAGTGGAAAATAAAATGATAATATTGTTTTATTATCATTTTATTTTTCGCTGACTGAGTCTGAACAGTGGCGCAAAGCTCCTCCGCCATTACGGAGGAGCCGCCCCTGGATTTCAGCGCTTTGAGGATAACTCGCAAAACAGAAACCCTGGTGTCAAGTTAAAAAAATACCTTGAGCACTATTTGGTTTGTGCATGAGTTTAGTGGGTTGATAGAAAGTGTGCACCAATACTTCTTTTAGTCAATTGACAGCAGGGGTGCCTGTGGAGCGCTCCTTCCTGGTTGCCTGAGATACTATACATTAGTAGTTCTGTTACAAAAGAAAATTGCATTTATGTGGAATGAAAATACTGCTGCCTTAATTAGCATGTCTCCCTTCTGTGCTTTTGTGGAGCTTAAGTCAGTGTGCAATTATACTTCCTAAATGCAGTCTGTGTGGTGCCTAGGTAACTTAACGGGTGTCATTCCTTAGCAACAATCACAGAGCACCACGTCCTGACCACGAACAGTTAGCACAGTTCGGAAAGGCTCAAGGGGAGTTTATCATCTCTAAGTAGAAAGAGTAGGAAAAGAAGCAGGAACTTCAAAGCAGTGAGGAAACTCTTTCAACTGCAGTGAGAGAAGCCTCTGAACTGCACAAGTCTGCACGGCTCGTTTCTTTAATGCTTCGGCTGGCACACAAACACATAGCTGCAAGTAGGCACGCCCCCTTCCTGTCCTAACAAACCTCTGAACTGCCACAGAGTTATCCATTCAAGAGTAGACATATTTAAAAGAAATTTAGGTTCACATTTATACTCAGTTTCCAAACAATATAAGCATCGCTGGCACTCTCAAGCGAAGTTGAACACTTCAGTGTTTTTTTCATATGTAGCATTTAACATTAGTGTCTAGCTTGCTTGTAAACATGCATAGTAAAGATGTGGGTCTAACAGGATGAATTGATTTGCTCAAGATCACATTGCTTAGTCTGTTTCGTCTAATAGGAAACACAACATTGACATCCTGGCTCTAAAGTCAGGAATTATGCCACACATTGTATCCACACACTATCATGTCACTTGGTGTATGTAGTCCTACAGGCCATTGCTGAATGTATTGCCCTTAGAACAGTTAGTGGCCATACAACCTTTGGTCAGTAGAGGAGTGGAATATATCGCTTTCTACATGGCTGTTTAAATAATGTGAAGCCAAGGAATGCATGACACATAAAGCCCTACATCTCAAGAACCCAATATCCCTGGCTCAAAAGCTAGAGTTATCAGGGGGATGCAGATCCTAACAAAGTGCAAGTTCACTGCTACTGCGCCCACAGATTTTCCGCTAAAAGAGAACGAGTTACAGAGCCTTCTCGGGCATCGCCCCGAAGATATGGAACCTTCTGCCACCGGATGTCCGCCGAATCTCATCTACCTCTTCATTCAAAAAAGAAGTGAAAACAATACTAATGAACAAGTTTCTTCCCTAAGTTACTTTACGTCCTATTGTTTACTTACCTGCCCACTATCCCGATGCCCTCATTGACCACTACATTTGATGTGCAACCATGAACTCCAGCGTTATCTGGTTATCATATATGTAATGAATGTCTTTTCTTACAACTGTATCCTACCTACCCTATAATGTGAAGTGCTCTGATACCCTTTAGGGTCTTGTTCGCACTATACAAAACTTTATAAATAAATAAAGGCAGAGGAGTGCCAGTGGTAAGAAAAGGCAAAGCTGTGTTAGTAGCTACCACCAGAGACCCCTAATTTAAGGGGAAATTGGCTGTAAAATGGAAGATGTCCCTATTTTTTCAAAATCTTCTTGGCGGACTGCCTTTGAGGAAGGCTGTCTTGCTTGCTTTGCTCTCTGCCTGGCATCCACTGCTTGACTTTCTCTTTCAGACAGCCGGCGGCACCTGTGGTGAAAGTGGGCGGAGCCACTGGGAACAGTGGGCGGTGCCAGTCGAGGAAGAGGACATACAATGAAAAGTTTGTGGCACCTGCATTTATCCTTTTGCAAATTAAGCACTGTGTGAGCCACAGAGGGGTGACCCTTCACCCACTGCCCTTCTAGTCTGAAGGCAGTCCTGAGTCATAGCCAGTTAATCTATTGCCCTCCATCAGAGAGTAGCCACTGTTGTCTCTACCCAACAGCACAATTTATTCCCTTCATTTAATTTATTAATTTACTCCCTTCATTTATTTACTGTTCATTCCCTGAGAGGGTCAGTATTGAAGTCATATGTTTGTGGACCTTAGTAACACCTCCCTAGTAAACCTTTATCTAGAGTTCTCAAAACAGAATTGGGAGGCATGCAGGGTATGTGGTGGGTATGTGCTATCTCAGCGAAGAACACCCACTCTTCTGTTGGAAACAGTCTTAAGGAGGTTTCGTCTCTGGATCATAAGAAACATTACAATGTGTCAACTTAACAAGTGCATCTCTGCCACTTGACATGTGACGCCAGCAGAGATGAAGTCTCAAACCTCTCATTATATAATCAAATTAAATGTACCTATATTTATAAATATTTCTTTTCTCTGTATGTTCTACATTTCTACTCTTTGATCACTTCTCTCCTCTTCTCATATATCACTTTCTGTATTGCTTTCTCCATTTTCCCATCTCTCTTTCTCCCTCTATCTTTCGCTTTAACTCTCTACCCCTCTCTCTCTCTCTCTTTCTCTCCCTCTCACACATTTGTGTTGGTATTCTTTTTGCATGGGCTTAATACTTTAAAAATCAGAACTTTCCCCCTTATGCTTACCCCTATGTTTGGAGTAAATTCCCAACTTTTCAGAGTTTTCAAGGAGTAATTGAAAATGTTGCCTCAGTATAACTACAGCTGCTGAAGCCATCTTTCTTCTCACACTAACTATGCACCCAAGTATCAGATGAGGGGTTTAAAAGTAATACTAGGTGTGTGTAGGAGTGCGAGTGGAAGGGTCTGGAGTGACTAAGTGAAGTGATGAATTAATTAAAAGATACCTGGCTAGGGGGAAAAAAACACTTTAATGTTCCTAAAAGCTGGTATCGTTAAAAGTGGGGAATAAGTGGAGGTACTATGCTTTAATGTGCAGTACTTCCTTTGTCGACATGTTTCGAAGCCCTCCCCTGGCTTCTCATCAGGACCTAGACAGATCCCTTCTACACTCAAAATACTAATAATAAAAAGTGGATTCTTTACAAGATACTCACTATGTGGTGCATACTCTAATCAACATGCACTTTATACTGTACCCTAATAGGTATTCCTCTTGTATTCGTTTTTTAATTAGCCCATCTAGTGCTCCATGAGCCTGTAGAACGGGAGGGGAGGAGCACCTGTAGTCAAACAGTCATCAAGGTTACTCGCTCGCCTGGATACTACCTCACCGCGGCTCCACGGTTCCACGGTTATCATTAGTATTTTGAGGATTTTAAGTGTAGAAGGGATTTTACATAATCCCTGGGAATAATTGGATCTGTAGATACAAAAAAAGAAGAGTGTATGCAGGCCTAGTTATCACATTGTTCCATTGGATATGTTCCATAAAAGACAAAGTATACTGTCTAAACTTTTCTCTCTTTTTATGTTGTGTTATGTTTTAATGTAGTATATGTATATTGTGGGGTTTTAAAGAAAATGTTTTGTATGAATTTTGTGATATATAGAATGTGAGATGAATTTTTAACAAAATATTGTAAAAGGCTTTTCTTTTTTAATAAATAAAAATTTGTGATAACTTTGGAGAGTCATATACATGGTTGAAATTTTATTACGAGCAGTATTATTGTATTCACTTAAAGGTATGACTCAGTTGTAAGTTGAACCTTTTTTGTTATTGTTCTTAGCATAATCCAAGCGAATACTTGTTCTTTACTTGTTTAGAGTACCCTACTCCCTTGGCTAAAACAAGGGGTCTCTCTCCTTCTTTATATATGTCTTAAATTCTGAACGAGTGAATATCAAAGGAAATCCAATAAATACTCTCCTTCGCATCCCTCAGTACCCTCAGTGCCTGTTTCAGCCTGAGGCAGAACCAGGAAACCTGCTATTTGTGCTCCGGTAAAACAAGGATCCTAATTTATGTAACCTCCTTTTTACCGATCAAAAAGCGTCATAAAAATATGCATAAGTTTGTGCAAGACCTGTGTGCTCTTACTGCTGATGTAATACCTAGTTTTCCTGTTGTTCTAAACCCAGCTAATACACTGTCTTGTATTCCAGCTACCACCAAATGTTTCAAAGAGGAGGAACTTTGACCTGATTTCAGCCCCTCCCAGGCGGCGAGTTCGCCCCTTTCTTCTTGGCGCCCTGTCCTCCTGAATCCCTTTCCCCCATGAATCATTCCAGGGACAACATGTTATGGTGCATAGAAAGGCCGCAGTTTTTTTAGAACATGGATTATACATCTCCCAACTTACTGGTTGGTCATTCGCAATCATCCATGTTACTTTACATCACACATTGTCCACCCCATGCTTGGCGTTGTCCTTGCATGAGAGCACTACCCTGTTCGAGAGGCCCTTTTTTGCAAATGTCTCAGTGTTTGCGGGTCTAGGCTTCCCTTGCTACCAACTTTGTGGGCGTCCATTAGGTCCGGCCCGGGCTGCAAGTGCCGTCCCGCTTGCCCTGGACCCTTGCTGGCCACTCGCCTGCTCTTCAGTGCCCTTGCAGTGTGGCATCCCAAGGACACTGTGCGAGCAGCTATTCTACTCTGCCTGTGGTTGTGTGCTGTCATTTGCTCACCCTGTGTCCCTGCTGTGAGGCATCCCAAGGACACTGTGTGAGCAGCTCTTCTACCTATGGTACTTTCCCCTTCGGATCTTTCTCTGGGTTGCCTCCGCCATGCTGCTGACGGTTTAACGATCGGAGGCAGCTCCCCCATTTGCCTCCTCCACTGCTTCTGCTCATGAGAAACCCATTTGTCCAAGAACCCCCACTATGTTGAGTATGAACATATCCATGCCTATCCCAGTCAAGTGTACCCCATCCTCCAAGTCATAGCCCGGGGACCTAAGGTTAATCAGACCATGTCTCACAAAACTCCAGCTGTTTGCCCTGCACATTTTCGCAATGTTTATGTTCAGTTTGCGCCTGGACTTTTCCACTGCCCCCTGGTCCCCCTCCATGCCCTGCGCCCTATTACTTCTGACCATATTACATCTGCTGGTCAGGTTAGTTTGGCCAGCAATGCCATTTTTTCCAGCAGACTTCTCCTCCCAATGTCCGCTAGGTCGTTGCCCCCCCAGGTGAACCACCACTGCGTCCGGCCGTCGCCCCGTCGTAGCGCTCCTTGCACAACGGGGAGCAGCTGGTCCCATTTCATGCCCGACTGACCCAGCCCGGTCACCTCCGTGTTACGGAGCCGGATCCCCTTGAATTCTTGCCACGCCGCCGCCCACTGTTGTGCTCGAGTTATGTACGAGTGCCCCACGATCCATACTTTCCAGCAGCCCTCCGACCGACCTAGGGGGGAGGGAGGAGAAACCATAACTCAGTACCTGTGGGGCGTATGTACCTTTTAAAGGCACTCAAAGCCCTTCTTCCCACAGCCTTGATCTGCTCTGTGTCAAAACCCAAGTTTGCACAGTGGTCGCGGCCCCTATGCGGAAGGAGTGTGACCCGAACTCCCCCGGTGGGAAACCCGCTCTCTCCAGGGCCCTCCGCATCACTGCTATGAACTGAAAACGGCTGAGGCAGGACCCGTCCCCGTGTGTAAATAAGGCCCACCCTGCAGCATATATTCCTAGGTGAGGCACACTGGACAACAAGTCCTGTCTTCAATACATTCGATCCTGGTGTACTACCCTTTGCCTGCCTGGTCTGTTTTCGATCGGCGCAGGTGGATCACCATGTGCGCCACTCCCATGTGAAGGTCTTTCTTGCATATGCATGCTGTCCCCTTTTGCTGGAGACACTAGCTCGCTGATCCTGTACGTCCCAAAGAAAGCTAGCGCGAATGCTGCCCTAAATAACACCAGCTTGTGTTCCCCTGTGCATATGCTTGCTAGTGTGCACAGTGTCTTTTTAGGACCTCAAAAACGATGGCCCTCCTCCTATCTCTTGAAGTGGGCTGTAATCTGCCCCAGCCTTTCAGTGCCATTCTGCAGAAGAACGTCCCTGTTGGATCCCCCCCTGTGGCTCGATTGGCGTAATAGGCGACCACACTCAGGTGTGTTTGTGTCCATGGCCTGCTTTTTCCACTCCGGGAAGCCCATTCGATAAATGCCGTCACATCGCCCGGACTGATGCCCCACACCCCTTTCAAGCCTATTATGTAACTGAAGGTAACCCAGCACTTACGATATCTCTTCTCTGTCTTGGGGACCAGTGCGTTGTCCACCAATGTCCTTATCTCGTATCCACCAATTCCCATAGGTCCTTTAGCACTGGCGTCATGGTCTGGTCCGCATGCGGTGCCAGCTCCCTGAACCTGCCCCACTGAAATTGAGAAATTGTATCAGCTATTGACTTATCCAGACCCGTGATGTGTCTCGCCCTAATGGCTATGTTCGCACCCAGCTGGCAACCGACTAATTGCCGCAGCAGCCTGACCACCGATGAGCACCTTGCTGTTCCCAAGCTGACCGCCTGAACCACTGCGTGGTTGTCTGACCAGAGTGTGATTTGTCTTCTGGCTAGCTTGTGTCCCCGTATGATAAAGGCCACTACAATGGGGAAGAGTTCTAACAGCGTGATGTTGCCTGTGATTCCCTTGTTATGCCAGCTGTCTGGCCACCGTGCCGCTGCCCACGCCGTCCCTAGGATAGCCCCAAAACCATGGCTGCCTGCTGCGTCTGTGTAGAGTTCTAATTGTTCTGCATGCACCCATGGTTCCCACCACATGAGGGTACCATTGAAATTGGCCAACAAAGTGTCCCATTGTCCCAGGTTCTCCTTCACCCTTGTGTAAGGCGCACCCTGTGGTGTCTTTTTTAAATTCTTTTGGTCAGCCAGGCCAGCCGCCTTGCGAAGGGGTGCCCTGCGGGGATTACTCTGGTGGTGAAATTCAGTTTTCCCAGCAGCTGCTGTATTTCTCAGAGTGTCGCCTTTTTCTGCTGCTGTAATTGCCGTATGATTTGGCGCAGATTGGTCACCTTTTCTGGTGGTAGCTTGCATGTCCCTCCCACTGAGTCTAGCTCAATCCCAAGGAAAGATAACTTGGTGGGTGGGCCCTCTGTTTTGTCTGGTGCTAGCAGAACCCCTAGTTCCTTTGCCAACCCTACGAAGTGGCGGAGGAGGTTCGCGCACTCCCCCGTTCCTGCCTTACCAATGAAAAGGAAGTCGTCCAAGTAGTAGACCCCCCCCTCCGGGTGATGCGCTCCCAGCTCCCATTCCAGGAAACAGCTTAATGATTCAAAGTAGGCGCAGGATATGGAGCAACCTATGGGTTGACATTGGTCGTAGTAGTAGCCCCCATCCAGTTGGAAACCTAGGAGATGGTAGCTGTCTGGGTGCACTTGCAATAAACGGAAAGCCGATTCGATATCCATTTTGGTTAAAAGGGCCCCCCCTCCCTGCTTGTCTGATCAACTCGACCGTATCGTCCAGGGAGGCGTATGCTACTGAGCAGCTGCCCTGTTCTAGCCAATCATTGATGGAATCCCCTTGCCGGTGGGAAAGGTTGTGTATGAGGTGGTATTTTCCTGCCTCTTTCTTTGATACCATCCCCAGCGGTGAGACCATGAGGTTTTGTAGCGGAGGAGAAGCGAAGGGGCCGGCCACCCTCCCCAGCTGAACCTTCTTCCCCACCTTCTGTCTGGCTGCCTCCGGGTTGTCCCGTATGGATCTTAGGTTGTGGCTAAGCCGCGGGGCCACCGGGCCTTTGTAAGGGATTTGGAACCCGTATGTGAACCCTTCCGCCAATTGTCTCCTGTCCGTTTCTTTTGGGTAGTTATTTAGCAATGCCACCAATCTCCTCGTGTTGATGGGGGTGGGCAGTGTTATCCCCTTACCCTGCCCTCCCATGTCCCCCTGCGCTGTCTCACCCTCTCCGCTATTTTTTGGTGTTGCCCTTGTCTCTGTTGTTTCCTGCCCCTTGTGACTGTTTGCAGTGAGCGGTGGGGTGGTTGCCGCCGCTGCTCCCACAGCTGTGCTTAAACCTACAGGCGTGCCCCCATTTGCATTCGTCCTTGTCATATTTCCAGCATGTTGCCATGAGTTTGCTTCCCCAGCTTTCCCCCTGTCTGGCCTCTGCCTCTGGGCCCCTGTCCCTGCCCCTCATACCTCCCTTTGAACCCTGAGGGATGAAAATTGTGCTCCTGCACGCCTATCCCTTCCCTGGCTGCCACCATGTGATTCGTGAAGCTCTCTATGTCCTGGTGGTCCCACTCTATCACTGGCCAGGTCTGTGTCTTTTCCATGAAACCCTCATCATACCGTAGCCAGGCTTTCCGTTGGTACTTCTGTTGTGCCTCATGTACTTTTTGCTCATGCAGGATCAAGGCTGCTGCGCTTTGGGAACATTTTTCTATGAATACGCATGCCAAGGTCCTAAATGCCCACAGCCAATTCTCTATTGTTTTTTCTATTCTGGGCTTGCGTCTATCTCTTCTGTCCTCATCCTGCTTGTCCTGCACTGTCAGGTCCAACCCTGCCTGGCGCACCTCCAGCAAGGAAAATATATCAATGTATTCTTTCCGCCAGATTCTCTCCTTTACTGCTAGCGGGATGAGACTGACTAACCCCATTAGCCTGGTGGTGGTGGGCAGGTACCCTGGGGAGGGACTTTTGTATTCGCTGGTGGGCTTGCCAGCTGTGTCCTGCCCCTCCCCTGCCCCAGCGTTGCCTGGTTGGGCTCCCCCAGGCACTGCTGCGCCACCCTGATTGTTCGGGTTGGCTCCCCCCGCCTGCGACCTCCCCGCTCTTGGTGTCTTGTGGGTTTTCCTGTGTTGCCCCTGCCTGTTCCGTGGGCCCCTCCTTCTGAATCCCTTTGTAGCTGGACCCACCACCTTCCCCGGTGTATCCCGCTCCTATTTTTGGCCCTCCACCATATTGGGTTCCCAATCTGGGCCATTTGGTGTGGCTGTACCTGTCCCCATGCTTCCCCTTGGAATTCCTTCTGTCCCCCCCTCTGGTTTGCTGGCCAGGTGCGCTGGGGGGCCCATGGCCGGTGTGCTGCGTAGTTGCTCACCCCGAGCTGCGTGCCATAGTTTGCCATTTGCCCAGGCACCCCTGCAATGCCCCTAGCCTGCCCTTGCCCCCCTTCGCGCTTCCCGCCCCTTTCACTCAGCGTTTGTTGCTCACCATGTTTGGTCGCTGTGTTGGAGCTTGGCATGCCGAGTGCTTCCCTGGGGGCCGCCGTCCTGGCCACAAACCCCTCCTTGCTGCTGCTGCCCCCTTCTGTGTCGGTGTCATCGACCACTTCCAGTGGTGTGGCCGTCGTGTCCCTGCCCCTTCCCGACCGATTTTTTGGTCTGGGGCCTGCAGCCACTCGTCTCTGCATCACAGGCGGAGGTTGCTGGGTTTTCCTTAGCCCCCCCCCCCTTTGCCCGCCTTGGCTGGGGCCGCCGTTCTGGCTGCATGACTCCTCTTATCGGGCCCGGGGGAGTCGCTGTCTGCCCTGCTGATGCTTTTATCGGTTTCTGTTTCTTTTTGGCTGGCCCCTCCTCTATTTGCTGATCCATCCAATCTTTACCTTTGAGAGCCACAAATGCCCTCACTTTTACTAGCAAAATCTCCAGGTCGCCGTCGAGTTCTGGCCAGAAATTCTCCTGGGGCCTTCTCTGTTTCCTTTGGTGTAACCCCCATGACCTCATTGTCCCCTAGCGCTTCCCTGAAATGCGCTGACACTCTCTCTCCCTCCCGTCGGAGCCGCGTTTTTCCCGCCATACCTTGGTGTTACTTCCTTGTTTTTTGTGGGCAGGGCCGCTGCTCCTCTCTGATCTCTGGCCCTGCTTGATGCCTCTAGATGTTTAGGTTAAAATAGCCCAATTCAGAACTGGGGCTTGGCGGAGTCCGTTCTTAACCTAGCACTCCGGGGAAAATCGGGCAGGTGGCAACGCAAAACTGGTTAATAATTGCAACAGAAGCTTCGAAGAGAGCTCCTCGGTTGCTTGCTCCGGTCGCTTGCTCCGGTAGTAGGCGTGGTTCCGCTTCCGAAGCCGGGCTCTCCAGGCGTCTGTCGACCCGAGTCAGGGAAAGGCAACAAAAAACAATCCTCTGCCTTCCAAGGGACCAATTGCCTCTAGCGGGTGACGTGCTGGTAACTGCTCGCTCCCTGCAGCCGCTGCATGCCTGGGCTGGCTCGCTCCCTCACAAAGGGGGCAAGCGGCGAGCGGAGAGGGCCGGTTCCTACCGGTTTTAACTAGTACCGACCAGCTGCCCCCTTCGTTGCCTGCCCAGGCCAGTTCACTCCTTTCCGCAAGAGCAAGCAGCGGGACAAGTGGACCGGTTCCACCCTCGATGACAGGGAGCTCGGAAGTGTGGCTCGGCTCCAACGCTGCACCTCCCGGTGTTGCTGGCTGCTCAACACTCCTTTTCTCGGCTTCCCAGGCCGACTCCGATGCAGGTGAGCAAGAAAGGGGCGATTATTCCTTCCTGGTGGCGACGTCCTCAGCAGCAACTCTATTCCGATGCGATGGGTCATCGTATATCCAAAAGGGGGACCCACGTCCCCTTTTGACCCCCTTGACCGCTTGCCCCCTTCTGCTGTGATTGGGCAGCTAGCGGTCTGAACAGGGGTGACCAATCCGGTGCCCCCCCTTTTCCCTGGCTTTTTTGGGTGCTCCCACCTTCAGGAGGGGTTCCCCACGGACCCCTACGAGGTCCGACTTCGCCTTTGCGGCCTGTGTTCCTTCTTGATATTTACACATCTGTATAATTAGTACAGGTTATCATTCTTATTCTCTGCAGCCAGCTGACATGGTCCTGGCTACCTCAAGGCTAAATTGAATCACATTCCATCTTGTCCCACACACTGAGGATAGATTTGGACATCTTCATGTTCCCAGGAGGTTCCAATTTTTTTCAATTTGTAGAAGACTTGTTTATTACTTCTAAGGCTGTTGACCAATGTAAAGTTGTCTCTCTGTACCCCCTCACCAAATTAACAAAAAAAGACCACAAAGCTTCTAAAGAGAAATTACAATTTTGTCTTCCTGGTGCTAACTATCTAGGTCATCAAATCTCAGCTTTGGAGAGGCACCTGTCCACAGAACGCATTGAAGCTATTCATAAATTACATGGTAAACAACCTTTACTACGCATGCATTACATCGAATGCCATTAGTTCGCGGTTTTTACAACGCAAGTCGTTACAACGACTTGCGCTGGAGGGCGCTATAGGACAAGGAATAGTTTAATTTACTATCCAACACCTTCCCTACTGTACGTAGGCTGGAGTTGGAATAGTAAATGAAACTACTCCTAAGTCCAGCGCCCTCCAACGCAAGTCATTGTAACGACTTGCGTTGTAAAAACCGCGAACTAATGGCATGCGATGTGAATGCATGCGTTCTATCGTCATACATTCAAATTACATAGACCAGTCACCATCTCTCAGGTACACATGTTAGTGGATTGCAGGGTTACAGCAGACAATGCATATTGGGATATACGAGCATTGTTAAACCACTCCTCGAGTTTGGAAGGAAGCACAACAAGCCTTTGTGACTCGGAAACAGTAATTACCCCCCGCCCCTGCTCTGGGACTGCCTTATTATAACAAACCATTCCTGCATTACTGTCATGAAAATTAATGCTTTACTTCAGATATGTTGATGCAGGATCACAGAGAAAAAAAGAAACTCATAGCCCTCTCCGATGTTGATGTCATAGAGGCTGGATTTTGCCATGCTTGTCTGCAGTGGCTGACTACATTGTGGAGCCTTCTGAGAATATAGTCCTTGGCTCCACATCTACTGTTGCCATGCACCTTGCTGTAGTTTCCCTTGTTGCTAGCCACTAATACTCAACATCTATCCACAAAAAAACTGTCACGCAACACAGCGCAGTGAGTTCCCTTGCCGCGTGCATGAAAGAATAGTAAATCTGATCCCTTGTGTCAAGCACTGCAGACAGTAGTGAGTATATGGTGAAATACCTTTATGATAAATGCAGTAGCTAGAGTCTGCATCATGTGAAGACCCTGTGGCAAAGACAATAGCAGTGACTATTGTATTACGAAATGCCTGTATTTCATTGTATGTTAGGACTTTACATAATTATTATTTTTATGTGTATTAGTTAGGGCAGTGTATGTAGATTACAATATTTTTCTTTTACAAAGCACTGGCTGGACTTTGATTTATTAATTGTTATTATGCACATTAAATAGTTCTGGGTCACACTACCACACCACCTCGCTGAGTAAGACTTGGGCGGCTTTGCTTCACTCCCCTGATGGTTAAGCGCTAAAGGAGTGTCCGTGGCAGGGGGAGTAACAACAGTGCTTAATTTGTTAAAAACTGAGGGGCATGTTTACAAAGGAGTGGCCGAGCGCGGCGTTAGCCTCCTTCGCTTAATGCTGCGCTCCGCCACTTCTGAAACTCAGGGCTGCACCTTATTGACAAGAATACGGTGCAGCCTTGTGTTTCCCACTGCGCTGGTGCTAATTTAGCTGCCTACTGCCAACGCAGGCCCCCTTGCACCACAGTGCAAGGGGCCCTGCGTTGAGGCGAATGATTGTTTATGTGCAGAAAGGTGTCCTTAATGCAGCACACACAGCAGTTGCAAAACGTCATTTTTTTTAATGATTGCTTATGTGCAGAAAGGGACACCTTCCTGCACATAAACAATCAATGGTGTTTTGCTGTTTCTATGTGTGCTGCAAAATGCAGCACACATGAAAACAGCAAAAATAAGGAGAAATAAAAACATTTCTCCTCGTTGCGCCAGGGTAAGACCGAGTTTTCCCTGGTCTTAATTTTGGCGCTGCCCCATATTTACGCCACCCTTGTAAATATGGGGCAGCGTCAAAATCAATGGGTGTTGGGGTCAAATGCCCACCACAACACCTATTGCCCGCCCCTTTCACTCTAAGTATAGCGTGAAAGGGTGCCTTATTCACAAGGCAAAGTTAAATAGCTTAACGCCGCCTAGTAAATAAGGCGAAGCCCCTACTGCCACCACAACGTCAAGAAAAGTGACGTTGTGATGGCTATTGGGGCTTGTAAATATGCCCCTGAGTGCCACAGCTCTCATCAGGAGGCCACTGCAGCTTGTAACACCCATTGCCCTTGCCAGCGCTGGCTATGACACTACCAGTACAACTACTAACCATCACACTCCTACAAGTGTGACAATTCAGACTCTTCCAAGCCCCCAAAACTATAACAATGGCTTGGCTGGCAGGTAGTAGTCAGTTTTAAAGTATATTGAATGAATAAACAACTGTTGTTGTGCTAATTTCTAAATTAGGTAAACAGCACCACCAGGTGGCAGACTGTCATAAGTGCCGGTGTTGATAATTAAGTGTAGGTGTCGCTCATTCGAACCCGCTGGCTCAAATTAAGCACTGATAATACAGTCCCCTGTAGTACTGGAGGGCCCTCAACACTTAAGGAGGCACCTCGGCCTTTAACCCCTTCGATGCTCATGACGGAATGGTTCCGTCATGAGCATCAGTGCCCCTGTGCTCATGACGGAACCATTCCGTCATGAGGCCAGGGGCACGAAATCCCTCTCCTGCAGACAGCAGAGTAGGATTTCCTTCTCTCCCCCAAAGCCTCGGGAGCTGGGGAAGAGCTTCCCCAGCTTCAGAGGCCCCCTCCCTGGTTTCTGTGCAATGAGGATTAGCGCGCACGTCGCGCTGTCCTCATTGCACAGAAACCGAAACTGAAATGAGCCTTTAGGCTCATTTCAGTTTCACTTTCTATGTGCTCAGGGGGCTATCTCAGCCCCCCGGGCACGTAGAAAGACGGGAGAGGTATCGTACCCCTCCCCAGTGGATCCCTGCTTGGGGATCGCCCCAGGAGGGCGATCCCCAAGCAGGGATCCACCCACTAGACACCAGGGAGGGGGAAGCGGCCCCTTGGGCAAGGGCTTTTGCTCACCCCCAAATAAATTTGGTGTTATTTAGTCTTTTTGTCCCCCCTGGGGGGCAGATGGGGGCAGTAGCCCCCAATCTGCCCCCCCCGGGGGGGGGCAAAAAGCCCACTAGACACCAGGGACTTTTTTTTGGGGTGCATAAGTTATTAGGGTGGGGGCTGCCCATAAAGGGCATGTCCATGCCCCCACCCCCACAAAATTTACAGCCTTTCTGCCCCCCCTGGGGGTCAGTTGGGGGCAGTAGCCCCGAATCTGCCCCTCCGGGGGGGCAAAAAGCCCACTATACGCCAGGGATTTTTTACTGCTAAATTGCATTAGGGTGGGGGCTGCCCAAAACGGGCATGCTGATGCCCCCACCCCTGTCCGCAAAAGCCCACTAGATACCAGGGATTTTGGGCAGCCCCCACCCTAATTAAATTTTGCTCAAAATAATCCCTGGCGTCTAGTAGGCTTTCCGCCACCCCTGGGGGGCAGATGGGGGCATTAGCCCCCAATCTGCAACCCGGGGGGGGGCAAAAAGCCCACTATACGCCAGGGATTTTTTACTGCTAAATTGCATTAGGGTGGGGGCTGCCCAAAACGGGCAAGCCGATGCCCCCAACCCTAATTAAAATTTGCCCCAAAAAATCCCTGGCGTCTAGTAGGCTTTCTTCCCCCCCGGGGGGAAGATGGGGGCAGTAGCCCCCAATCTGCCCCCCCGGGGGGCAAAAAGCCCACTAGACGCCAACGATTACGCTGGCTTTTTTTATTCGTGGGGGTGGGGGCTGCCCAGAATGGGCATATCAATGCCCCCACCCCCCAAAAAAATAGCCACAGTGTTTCTGCCCCCCTTGGGGGCATATCGGGGCAACCCCACCCCCGATATCCCCCCAGGGCGGCAGAAATCCGACTAGGCACAGATTTGTTTTTAGCAATATGCCTATCTGTGGATTTTGGACCCTAGCGCAGCCGGCACATAGGAAAACCTAGCAAACCTGTAAATTTTTTAAAACTAGACACCCAGGGGAATCCAGGATGGGGTGACTTGACTGGCTCTCACCAGGTTCTGTTACCTAGAATCCCTTGCAAACCTAAAAATTTGTCAAAAAAAACACATTTTCCTCACATTTCTGTGGTGGAAAGTTCTGGAATCTGCGTGGATCCACAAAATTCCACCCACTCCGCGTTCCCCAAAGTCTTCCGAGAAAAATGGTACCTCACTTGTGTGGGTGGGTCAAGAACCCGCGACAGGCAAGGGCCCAAAACCTATTGAGGCGACATCAAAATGACCTATCACAAACCAACCTGGTTTTGCACGGGGGGTCACCTGGGTTTTTGGCCCCGGGCTCGGCGGCCATCCAGGGAAACCTACCAAACCCACACATTTCTGAAAATTAGACACCGGGGGGGATTCCAGGGAGGTATGGCTTGCATGGATCCCCCTACGTTTTTTTACCCAGAATCCCCTGCAAACCTCAAATTTAGCTGAAAAAAATCACTTTTTCCACGCATTTTGGTGTGGGAAAGTTGTGGCATCACCGGGCTGACACAAATTTCCTACCACCCAGCGTTCACCCAGGTCTCCCGATAAAAATGGTGCCTCACTCGTGTGGGAGGCCCAAGCACCCACGACAGGCAAGGGCCCAAAACATATTGAGGCGACATCAAAATTGCCTATCACAAAACGACCTGGTTTTGCAAGGGGGGTCACCTAGATTTCTGGCCCGTGCTCAGCGGCCAGCTAGGGAAACCTACCAAACCCACACATTTCTGAAAATTAGACACCCGGGGGATTCTAGGGAGGTATGGCTTGCATGGATCCCCCTACGTTTTCATACCCAGAATCCCCTGCAAACCTCAAATTTAGCTGAAAAAAATCACTTTTTCCACACATTTTTGTGTGGGAAAGTTGTGGCATCACCGGGCTGACACAAATTTCCTACCACCCAGCGTTCCCCCAGGTCTCCCGATAAAAATGGTGCCTCACTCGTGTGGGAGGCCCAAGTACCCGCGACAGGCAAGGGCCCAAAACGTATTGAGGCGACATCAAAATTGCCTATCACAAAACGACCTGGTTTTGCAAGGGGGGTCCCATGACTTTTTGGCCCGGGGCTCGGCGGCCACCTAGGGAAACCTACCAAACCCACACATCTATGAAAACTAGACACCCGGGGGAGGTATGGCTTGCGTGGATCTCTCAACGTTTTCTTACCCAGAATCCCCTGCAAACCTGAAATTTAGCTGAAAAAATTAATTTTTTCACACATTTTTGTGTGGGAAAGTTGTGGCATCACCGGGCTGACACAAATTTCCTACCACCCAGTGTTCCCTCAGGTCTCCCGATAAAAATGGTGCCTCACTTGTGTGGAAGGCCTAAGTATCCGCGACAGGCAAGGGCCCAAAACGTATTGAGGCGACATCAAAATTGACTATCACAAAACAACCTGGTTTTGCAAGGGGGGTCACTTGGGTTTTTGGCCCGGTGCTCGGCGGTCACCTAGGGAAACCTACCAAACCCACACATTTCTGAAAAGTAGACACCCGAGGGATTCCAGGGAGGTATGGCTTGCGTGGATCCCCCAACGTTTTCTTACCCAGAATCCCCTGCAAACCGGAAATTTAGCTGAAAAAAGCACTTTTTTCACACATTTCTGTGTGGGAAAGTTGTGGCATCACCGGGCTGACACAAATTTCCTACCACCCAGCGTTCCCCCAGGTCTCCCGATAAAAATGGTGCCTCACTCGTGTGGGAGGCCCAAGTACCCGCGACAGGCAAGGGCCCAAAACATATTGAGGCGACATCAAAATTGCCTATCACAAAACGACCTGGTTTTGCAAGGGGGTCCCATGACTTTTGGCCCGGGGCTCGGCGGCCACCTAGGAAACCTACCAAACCCGCACATTTCTGAAAACTAGACACCCGGGGGATTCCAGGGAGGTAAGGCTTGCGTGGATCCCCCAACGTTTTCTTACCCAGCATCCCCTGCAAACCGGAAATTTAGCTGAAAAAATCACTTTTTCACACATTTTTGTGTGGGAAAGTTGTGGCATCACCGGGCTGACACAAATTTCCTACCACCCAGCGTTCCCCCAGGTCTCCCGATAAAATGGTACCTCACTCGTGTGGGAGGCCCAAGTACCCGCGAAAGGCAAGGGCCCAAAACGTATTGAGGCGACATCAAAATTGCCTATCACAAAACGACCTGGTTTTGCAAGGGGGTCCCATGACTTTTTGGCCCGGGGCTTGGCGACCACCTAGGGAAACCTACCAAAACCCCACATTTATGAAAACTAGACACCCGGGGGATTCCAGGGAAGTATGGCTTGCGTGGATCCCCCAACGTTTTCTAACCCAGAATCCCCTGCAAACCTGAATTTTAGCTGAAAAAATAACTTTTTTCACACATTTTTGTGTGGGAAAGTTGTGGCATCACCGGGCTGACACAAATTTCCTACCACCCAGCGTTTCCCCAGGTCTCCCGATAAAAATGGTGCCTCACTCGTGTGGGAGGCCCAAGTACCCGCGACAGGCAAGGGCCCAAAACGTATTGAGGCAACATCAAAATTGCCTATCAAAAAATGTTTTGGGCCTTTGCCTGTCGCGGGTACTTGGGCCTCCCACACGAGTGAGGCACCATTTTTATTGGGAGACCTGGGGGAATGCTGGGTGGTATGAAATTTGTGTCAGCCCGGTGATGCCACAACTTTCCCACACAAAAATGTGTGAAAAAGTGATTTCTTCAGCTAAATTTCAGGTTTGCAGGGGATTCTGGGTAAGAAAATGTTGGGGGATCCACACAAGCTATACCTCCTGGAATCCCCGGGTGTCTAGTTTTCAGAAATGTGTGGGTTTGGTAGGTTTCCCTAGGTGGCCGCCGAGCCCCGGGCCAAAAAGTCATGGGACCCCACCTTGCAAAACCAGGTCGTTTTGTGATAGGCAATTTTGATGTCGCCTCAATACGTTTTGGGCCCTTGCCTGTCGCGGGTACTTGGGCCTCCCATACAAGTGAGGCACCATTTTTATCGGGAGACCTGGGGGAACACTGGGTGGTAGGAAATTTGTGTCAGCCCGGTGATGCCACAACTTTCCCACACAAAAATGTGTGAAAAAAGTGATTGTTTTCAGCTAAATTTCAGGTTTGCAGGGGATTCTGGGTAAGAAAACGTTGGGGGATCCACACAAGCTATACCTCCCTAGACTCCCCCGTGTGTCTAGTTTTCAGAAATGTGTGGGTTTGGTAGGTTTCCCTAGGTGGCCGCCGAGCCCCGGACCAAAAAGTCATGGGACTCCCCCTTGCAAAACCAGGTCGTTTTGTGATAGGCAATTTTGATGTCGCCTCAATACGTTTTGGGCTCTTGCCTGTCGCGGGTACTTGACCCACCCATGCAAGTAAGGTACAATTTTTCTCGAAAGACTTTGGGGAATTTGGGGTGGGTGGAAATTTGTGGATCCACGCAGATTCCAGAACTTTCCACCACAGAAATGTGAGGAAAATGTGGGTTTTTTTACAATTTTTTAGGTTTGCAAGGGATTCTGGGTAACAGAACCTGGTGAGAGCCAGTCAAGTCACCCCATCCTGGATTCCCCTGGATGTCTAGTTTTCAGAAATGTATAGGTTTGCTAGGTTTCCCTGGGTGCCGGCAGAGCTAGGGTTCAAAAACTACAGCTAGGCACTTTGCCAAAAAAGGGTCATTTTTCACTGTGAAATTGTGGTGTGTCCACGTTGCGTTTTGCGCCGTTTCCTGTCACGGGCACTAGGCCTACCCATGCAAGTGAGGTACCATTTTTCTTGTAAGACTTTGGGGAACGCGGGGTGGGTGGAAATTTGTGGATCCACGCAGATTCCAGAACTTTCCACGACAGAAATGTGAGGAAAATGTGGTTTTTTTGACAATTGTTTAGGTTTGCAAGGGATTCTGGGTAACAGAACCTGGTGAGAGGCAGTCAAGTCACCCCAGCCTGGATTCCCCTGGGCGTCTAGTTTTCAAAAATGTATAGGTTTGCTAGGTTTCCGTAGGTGCCGGCAGAGCTAGGGTTCAAAAACTACAGCAAGAAAGTTTGCCAAAAAAGGGTCATTTTTCACTGTGAAATTGTGGTGTGTCCACGTTGCGTTTTGCACCGTTTCCTGTTGCGGGCACTAGGCCTACCCACACAAGTGAGGCACCATTTTTCTCAGAAGACTTTGGGGAACGCGGGGTGTGTGGAAATTTGTGGATCCACGCAGATTCCAGAACTTTCCACCACAGAAATGTGAGGAAAATGTGGGGTTTTTTGACAATTTTTTAGGTTTGCAGGGGATTCTGGGTAACAGAACCTGGTGGGAGCCAGTCAAGTCACCCAGTCCTGCCAAGTATCACGCATCACGCGTTAGACTAACGCATTTCAGTGTGGTACTCCGCATTACCGCACTGAAATGCATTGTCACGCATAAGCATGCGTCTCAGCTTTTCACTCAAAGCTCTGCCTAAAACGGTTAAGTGTGGCAGCTAGCCGCCGGTGGCGTGCTGCAGCCAGTTTAGGGCTCCCAGCGGAGTGAAGGCTGCTGGCAGTTTCACACTCACTCATCTGTTACAATGTAGCGCAATCCATTATTGCGATTCCACTGGGCGCGGCTCTGTCAGCTTGACGTCATCGAGATACTGGTAGAGTGTCCAATGAGAGACTGTAACTGGACGGCCCCTCCGCCCGGGGCTCAGAGGTGTCGGACAGCCTCTGCCTGGACGATTATCACCGCAGGCATACGGGCGTAAAACCTGAAATGCCAGGGCCCGTGGTGGCTCACGCCGGCCTGAGCCTGCCTGCTGCAGCCAGCTTTGCAGAGCAGAGTCGCTGCCTGCAATTATGGGGCGCCATTCACCACAGTCTTCGAGTCCGGGCTGACTCTAATCTGCGGCCTCGGCCTAAGTAAGTGCCTGTGTGTGGGTTAATATAATAACACAAATGCCGACTCACTGACTCCAGACTCTCCGGTCACTCTGATTCCTAATACAGATCTATTTTTAGCGCGCTTGTCCTCAAATTACGCGAAGGTTTTAGAAAATGAACTCACCCCAGGTAACTACCCAGCAGAGTGGAAGCGTCTGGAAGATGCAGGCGGCGATGGGAGCTGCTGCCTCGAGTCGTGACCAGAGCCCTCTAGTGCTTATCTCCCAAGTCATGCCTGGTCACTGTCTGTACATGTAAAGGCCTGAGTTTTGGCCTCTCCGGGGAGTCCTTGCCCTCACCTCCTAGGTCACTGGCCCAGAGGGCCCATCGATTCCTGCTGCAGCGCCATCCATGGGCCTCGGCTCCTCTCTGTTGGCGTCGGGGTGTACATAATTAGAGTGATAAAAACTCTGTCAACCGAAACTTCAGAGGACGTGGCGAGTGCCCAGCCTCTTAACCTTGAAGGACCTGGCGCCACCCCAGGGCACACGCCGTGGCTCCTTATGTATGCGGGAAAGTCACAATATTTTCTTGGGAATGTTGTGGTTTTCAACTTTCTCCACTATTTTAACAGGCAGGGTGGACTATAGGTTGCTCCAGCTAGTGCTACCGAAGTTAATATTGAGCCAGGGCCGCAGCTAATCTTTTTTTATCCTGAACCTTACTGTGTCAGGGAGGCCGAGGGTAGTGTGAAAACACAGAGGCACATGCTGCGAGGGCCACAGGGGTCATCATGCACAACTCTCCAACTTTACAGCTGGGCTGGGCGAGCAATCAGCAGTCACTGACAACTCAGGGAGCAGTTACATATCAAAGGCTCACATCGAGGATCTAACACCTTGATTGAAAACGCAGAAAGACACCCATTAGGGCAAGAGCATAGACAGGCAGCACACCACCTCACTGCTAAAAGAAAGGAGAAAATGTACATCAGCTGTGTCTTTCCCCTACTGAAAAACCCCGCGAAAAAGACCAAAAATATTCCCTTCAATTTAGCAACAAATCAGGCAATATATTTTAAACAATGCACACCTGGCAAATTACCCACAAAATGTTCATCTCACCCGCAGATGCACTGCAAGACCTACCTGTCAGTGTAATTTGATGAGAATTCTTCTCTTGCGGCTGTGAGACAAGAATTCTTACTTGCACAGCACTATGAGTTAGCAAAAGCAAACTGTCACTTCATTGTCTTTTTATTTGTAGCAGCACCACTAACCCCAAAGCAACAGGCTGAAATAGTGCCCACGCCACAGCGCCGAGTAGCTCAGTTGGCTCACTTGCAGGCACTACTCGCTGCTTTGAAGACCAGAGTTTCAAACCGTGGTTGACGTTCTAGTGTCCTTGCCATGGTAGCTCAAGGGAAGTATTCAAGGTGGAAAACATGTTTTCTGGAGCACCAAAGACACTGCAGATTCTGCACGAATCTCGTGCAAACAGGGCATGACTTTCAACACATTCCATGTACGAACACTGCCTAATTAAAAGTATACACACATGTTTCCCCTAGAGTGAACTGCTACCCCTTATATATCTGACGTTATCTGGTATTTTTATATGTTATCAATCTATAACCCAAGAGTAGTGTCAGTTGTTGCCTTTTAAAACCGGCGGACACTTTCTGTCCAAAGGCTACCTGTGTTCTTGTTTAAGGAAATATATATTTTCTGTTAAATCCTGCATTCGTTTAAGTAGTTCCTACACTGTCTCATGAAGTTTATGCTGCCATGGAGACCGGCAGCTGGGCTGCAGAGTGTGACAGGGCCTGCCTGTTGCCGCAGCTCTAGCTCACCAGATTCGCAAAAACAGTAATTGCCAGAGACTGAGTGAAAGTATAATCTAGTTGCACTTGCTATGCTATCAACCATGCTTATTTAGGCTAGCACGCAGTCCATGAATGATCAGATCAACAAGATCGTCTTCTGAGCAGCTGCAGTGCCTGCCTACCCTCTGTTACTGAGAACTGCAGTCATGCAGTCTGTCTCCGCTGAGTACCCTTCCATTTCTGGTGCTTTGCAGCAGTTTCAAGATCTTCTTATAGTTTCTTGTTGCTCAAATGGATGTAAATTTCTGATATTTATATGTTTCCTTCGTCATCATTCCTTGATTTTGCTCTCGAGAAAGTGTCACTCATAGTCGTTGAAATGTCACTCATAATTACACTGAAATTATAGAAATGTCACACATAGCAATCTGAAACCTTGGCAGCTATGGTCACCCCATCCTGGATTCCCCTGGGTGTCTATTTTTCAAAAATGTATAGGTTTGCTAGGTTTCCCTAGGTGCCGGCAGAGCTAGGGTTCAAAAACTACAGCTAGGCACTTTGCCAAAAAAGGGTCATTTTTCACTGTGAAATTGTGGTGTGTCCACGTAGCGTTTTGCGCCGTTTCCTGTCGCGGGCACTAGGCCTATGCACGCAAGTGAGGTACCATTTTTCTCGGAAGACTTTGGGGAACGCGGGGTGGGTGGAAATTTGTGGATCCACACAGATTCCAGAACTTTCCACCACAGAAATGTGAGGAAAATTTGTTTTTTTTTACACTTTTTTAGGTTTGCAAGGGATTCTGGGTAACAGAACCTGGTGGGAGCCAGTCAAATCACCCCATCCTGGATTTCCCTGGGTGGCTAGTTTTCAAAAATGTATAGGTTTGCTAGCTTTCCCTAGGTGCCGGCAGAGCTAGGGTTAAAAAACTACAGCTAGGCACTTTGCCAAAAAAGGGTCATTTTTCACTGTGAAATTGTGCTGTGTCCACGTTGCGTTTTGTGCCGTTTCCTGTCACAGGCACTAGGCCTACCCACACAAGTGCGGTACCATTTTTCTCGGAAGACTTTGGGGAACGCGGGGTAGGTGGAAATTTGTGGATCCACGCAGATTCCATAACTTTCCACCACAGAAATGTGAGGAAAATGTGGTTTTTTTGACAATTGTTTAGGTTTGCAAGGAATTCTGGGTAACAGAACCTGGTGGGAGCCAGTCAAGTCACCCCATCCTGGATTCCCCTAGGTGTCTAGTTTTAAAAAATGTATAGGTTTTCTAGGTTTCCCTAGGTGCCGGCAGAGCTATGGTTCAAAAACTACAGCTAGGCACTTTGCCAAAAAAGGGTCATTTTTCACTGTGAAATTGTGGTGTGTCCACGTTGCGTTTTGCGCCGTTTCCTGTCGCGGGCACTAGGCCTACCCACACAAGTGAGGTACAATTTTATCGGGAGACTTAGGGTAATTCAGATTTGTAAAGCAAATGTTATTACCTATTGACTTTCAATGCATTTCTGCCTTCCAAATGAAAGACAATGTGTAAAAAAAGAAGTCATTTTGAAAAATGACCGATAATTCTCATGCTAGTATGAGTATTCCCAATTTCGGAAATGTGCAAATATCTACTGTTTCTAAACTCTATATTTTGTTCCCATTTCAGAAATACATAGGTGTCTTTCATACCGATTTTTCCATGTATACATTTTCCCAGAATAATTGCTATATACCCGGTACATAATAAAAAACCATTGCAAGTCGCTGCTCAGTTTTTGGCTCTGGGTTCGTCGGGTTCTTGGTGAACCTACAAGTCCTATATATCCCCAGAACCAGTAAGGTCCCGCAGATGTAACGGTATATTGCTTTCAAAGAGCTGTCATAATTAGAAGAAGTTACAGGTGAAAACGTTGACACAAAAGGCTGTTTTTTTCAACTAATTTTCAATTTTTCCTATATTTAACTGTTAGTTTCTATAAAGAAACCTTGAAGGATCCAGACAAATGACCCCTTGCTGAATTCAGAATTTTGTCTACTTTACTAAAATGTATAGCTCTCCAGGATCCATTATTGCTTTCATACCCATTTCTACCATTAACTGGAAGGAGGTTGAAAGCACAAAAAATAGCAAAAATAGGCTATGTCCCAGAAAAATGCCAAAACTGTGTAAAACATTTTGGTTTTCTGACAAAAGTCTGTCATTCTCTAAAAGCTGGGAAAATGGTGATTTCATCCCCACAAACCCTTTTTGATACCATTTGCAGGGAAAAACCCAGACGCTTTCATTTGCAGCACTTTTTTCAGATTTTTCCCCCCCAAATTTTTTTTTGCTGTATTTTGGCTAATTTCTGGGTCGCCTCCAGGGGAATCCACAAACCCTGGGTACCTTTAGAATTCCCATGATGTTGGAAGAAAAGGACGCAAATTTGGCGTGGATACCTTATGTGGTCAAAAAGTTACAGGGGCCTAAGCGCAAACTACCCCAAATAGCCAAAAAAAGGCTTAGCACAGGGGGGGAAAAGGCCTAGCAGCGAAGGGGTTAAGGGGGCCCACATTTAGCCTATCTGTAAGATATGGGAGACTTAGGAGCCCTTTGTCACCTTCTGCAGAGGGGGGCATAATTTTCTGTTATGCCACTGTTCTGTGGTTCTCAGTTATGGTTGCAATAGTAGGGTGGCCTCAAAACACCAGAGGTAAAAGGACCCAAATGTCTTAATTGAATCCCAGTAAGCCTTAATTGCGCTGGAACCCCAATCTCTTTGCCACATATACATGGTACAAGTGTAAATAAAAGGCAAAAGTGCATCTATACTCTAAGACTTTTATTTTCACTACTGACAAAGTATTTTCCTTACAACCCCATCATTTTTAGGTATTCTTTCACCAATTCCGCGTACCGAGGATTGAACTGTGCCTGCCAAAAATTTGTGAATGCTCACAGACGTGTATGTTTTTTGGTGTGTAGCAACCTAGGTGGGTTTCCCTTGTGTTTCAGTCCCACACCCGACCACTGGGAGCAAATGTGCTCACCCATTATAATACATCATGCCGTTGAGTTATTTCTAAATGAAAATATATGGGCACTTTTTTACTTTCTTAATTCTGCTCTCCATTTAGATGTTAATAGGACCTAGATTTACAAATCTTTCTATATCCATCTTGCTCTGTGTCTTTCTCCGGCCACACCTCTACCACTCCCATCTACATCTGTATGGGTATCCCACTCCCTTTACCAAACTCCTCCACATCTCTACCACCGCTAGCACCACTCATCGATGCGTCCCTACATCTGTCTTTTTCTCTCTGTTCTCCCTCTTTTCCTCTATTTCTTTCACGCTTGCCCTCTCCCTCGTTCTCCTTCATTTCTCCCTCCTCTATGTCTCCATCTTTGTCACCATCTTCCCTCCCTTTTTTGGCACTGTCTCCTTCTCTCTCTCTGCCCACACTCTTCTACTACCGAGCACTACTGCTTTCTCTAACTTTTGAAACTTCCCTCCCTTTATCTCGCTAGCGCTACCCTCTCTCTCTCTTCCGCCTAACTTCCCTCTTCCTCCCACAGCCTTCTCTTTTCTTTAAGTTCTTTCTTTTGTTATGCCCTGGTGCCCTGTTTCTTCTACACCGAGATGTCTCAGGAAGCTCCGGGAAGGATTTTTAACTGTGATTCAAGGACTTCAGTTTTGACCCTTCACATAGACCTGAGGAGTGTTGATGGAGAGTTAAATCCCAATGAGCAGAATGAATCTCCTGACAATTATGATTCTGCTACCAAAAACGAAGTTCACTGAACCCTCAGGAAGGCCCCTTACATTTCATGGCAAGACAAACATCATGCCTACAAGCCAGAGAGAAGGGAATATTTACAAGGGCATTGGTCCACCAGAGCGTCACTGTTTAGGTCGCTCCAGTATTGCAATGCCCTGCTCCATATTTATAGAGGCGTTAAGACACTTTGCGTGGCTTAACACCACTTTGTAAACATGCAGATATCTGCATGAAAGGGGCGTACGATGGGTGTTGCTGTGGGTGTTCCACCGCAACACCAATTGCTTTTTGACTCTGTCCCAGATGTGCAAGGATCTGTAAATCGGAGGCAGCGCCGAAAACTAACACCACTGAATAGCAGGTGTTAGATTGGCGCAACGAGGAGAAATACTTTTATTTCTCCTCATTTTTGCTCTTTTTATGTGTACTGCATTCTACAGCACACATAGAAGGAGCACATTGCCTTTAAAGATTGTTTATGTGCAGGAAGGGACACCTTTCCTTCCTGCACATAAACAATCATGCCTGCAACACAGGCACCCTTGCACCATGGCGCAAGGGTGTCTGTGTTGGCACCAGCCAGCATTTTTAGAGTCAGCGCATGGGAAAACACTGGGATCTGCCGTATTCTTGTAAATACGGACCATCCCTGCATTTTGGAAATGACGCAGCTAAATTGCTTGCAGCGCCACTATGCGCTATTTCTTTGCAAATATACCCCATAGTTCCTTCCTAATCACAAGACAAAGATAGCCTTTTTAGATGCACAAGAGAGATTTAGACAGTTTCTTGATTTATTTTCATTTTCCTGGCACTGGTTGACTAGGGATCTTCATTGGCAATGAATTTGTTATGTTCTGCTATATTATTCACACTTAGAACCAGTGGCGTAAAGGAAAATGATGGGGCCCTCCAAATGTGATAAGGGGGGGCTTGAAACATCCATATCTCACAGATATTCATAGGCGTTAGACTGAATGAGGGACCCCTGAGGGGTGGGGGCCGTTTACGACGTAAGGGCTGCAGAGGTCTGCATTAAGGCCCTGCTTCGACCTTTAGTAGTGCGTATTGGGCTCTAGAGTGAAGATCCTGGTTCTGTGCATTAACTGGCGTGAGCACCTCAGTTTTCAAAGGCACAGTCACCTTTTTGCCATTTAATATGTCTAATCATCACTATGCAGGCCTCAGCACTACTCACAACAGAGGGCACATGTGCAAACTAATTGTTACCAATGGGGGGAGGTTTACCAGCAACTCTGGTGGTGGGGAAAATCTGGCCCATTATAAGTTGGGCCCTGAACGTTCACTAAGAAATAAAGAATTATCAGGGAATCAGTAATTTTAAGTCAAATTCCCTCAGTAATTCCTAATTATTCTCCAAACGTTCACATAAAGATTTTAACTGTTTTTAGCAGCTGAAATTGCCATGCAAAACTAAAGGGATCTATGGTATTCCAGTGGATCTCATAATTCCAGTGGGATCAGTATCTACTTTTACCTGCTTTATCAGAATTTTGAGGTCGTCTGCGTGCGTCCGCGACCCGACAGCGGCCAGCGCCAGGAACTCTGGACCTCCCACTACCCATCGCTACGACACCACCACCCTCCTCGCACTCAACCCTGGAAGACTTAGAGAATGCCAACAGGCCTCGCCGAACACGACCCACGGCCAGTTCTCCTGCCTCCACTGCCGCCAGACCCTCACCGCCACCCCGGCCTCCAACACCGCCGACGCCAGCACCGGGGACACCCTAAAATGCATCCTCCTCAACGTACGCTCCGTACACAAACACGCCATGGAAATCTGGAACCTATTCGACTCTCTCTCGCCCGACATCGCCTTCTTCACAGAGACCTGGACCAACGCATCCTCCGCCGCCGACATCAGCACCGCCATCCCAGACGGATACAAGATCCACAGGAAAGATCGCCCCAACCACCCAGGAGGGGGCCTCGCCATCGCCCACATGAGCACCCTCCGCCTCACCACCTCCAGCGAAACCTTCCCCTCCGCCAAACACCTACACTTCCAGATCCAGACCACCCCCAAAGCCACACTCCGAGGAACCCTCATCTACAGACCCCCCGGCCCCCGAACACCCTTCGCCACCACCATCACCGACTTCATCGCACCCCACGCCATCGCCTCAGCAAACTACATACTCATTGGAGACCTGAACTTCCACCTCGACAACCCCAGCGACCCCAACTCCACTATCCTTCGTGACAACCTCACCAGCATCAGACTTAAACAACTCGTCAACACACCGACCCACAGAGCAGGACACACCCTCGACCCCATCTTCGCGGCAGGAAACAGCGTCCAATTCAGCCACACAACGCAGCCGCCATGGACCGACCACCACTGCATACACTTCGCCATCAACAAACCCAAGGCACCCAAACCAGCCCCAAGCCCACCTCGAAGGAACTGGAGCAAGGTTACCGACGAGCAACTTAACTCCACCCTCACCCGAGACAACCACACCTGGGCACCCGACGCAAATGACGAAAACAAAGCAGCCAGAGAACTCCACACCTGGATCTTCAACTGCGCAGACGAGCTCGCACCGCTACGCAACCCTGACAGACAACGCCCCAGGAAAGCCGCCTGGTTCACCACAGCTCTCCAAGAAGCCAGACGCTCCTGCAGACGCCTGGAAAAGAACTGGAGAAACACCAAGACAACCGAAAACCACACCACCTACAAGGACGCCTTGATGGACTACCATAACCAGATCAGAGCCACCAAGAGGAACTTCATCCACAACAAAATCCTGGCTAACTCCACCAACTCCAAGGAACTTTTCAGTGTCATTCAGGAATTCACCAACCCACGCAGCGAAGCCACAGACATCACACCATCCCAAGACCTCTGCGACAAGCTTGGAACCTATTTCCACCTCAAGATCAAAAACCTCTATGACAACTTCATCGACCATCCACCAGGTGCCACAGACAGCCCCCCGCCCCCCAGAAACACCAGCCAGCCCACCATCTCCAACTGGACACCGATCACGGCCTAAGACACCGCCTCGACCATGAAAAGCATCCACTCGGGGGGCCCCCACCGACCCCTGCCCCCTCACATCTACCACAGAGCTGCGGCCGCCATCGCACCCGAACTACAACGCACCATCAACACCACCTTCAAAACAGGCACCTTCCCAGATGACTGGAAGCGCGCAGAAGTCAGGCCCCTGCTCAAGAAGCCCACAGCTGACCCCACCGACCTCAAGAACTATCGGCCCATCTCGCTCCTCCCCTTTGCAGCCAAAGTTGCAGAGAAAACAGTCAACAGGAAACTGACACGATTCATTGAAGAGAACGCCGTCCTCGACCCGTCCCAATCCGGATTCTGAAGCAACCACAGCACAGACACCGCCCTACTCGCCGCCACAGATGACATCCGCACGTTCCTGGACCAAGACCACTCCGCAGCCCTCATCCTACTTGACCTATCAGCGGCCTTCGACACCGTCTCCCACCGCACACTAGTCGCCAGACTACACTATGCAGGCATACAAGGAACAGCCCTGGACTGGATCCGATCATTCCTCACCGGAAGAAGCCAAAGGATCAGACTCCCACCCTTCCTCTCCGACCCCACGAAAATCACCTGCGGAGTCCCACAGGGTTCATCACTGAGCCCCACCCTCTTCAACATCTACATGGCCCCCCTCGCAGCCATCGTCCGACAACACGGCCCCAACATTGTATCCTACGCCGACGACACCCAGCTCATCCTCTCCCTCACCAAAGACCCCACCACTGCCAAACTCAACTTCCAGAAAGGAATGCAAGACGTCGCAGTCTGGATGACCAACAGCTGCCTGAAGCTCAATGCTGAGAAGACAGAAGTCCTCGTCCTCAGTACCACCCCTTCTGCATGGGACAGCACCTGATGGCCGACCGCCCTTGGAAGCCCACCTACCCCCTCAGACCACGCCAAGAACCTCGGCATCGTACTCGACTTATCACTCACCATGAACCGACAGGTCAACGCCATCACCTCCAGCTGCTTCAACACCCTCCGCATCCTCCGCAAGACCTTCAAGTGGATCCCCCCTGAGTCAAGGAAGACAGTCACCCACGCACTCATCACCAGCAGTCTGGACTATGGAAACGCACTCTACGCCGGCATCAACAAGTCCCTACTCCGCAAACTCCAAACAATACAGAACACCGCCACCAGACTCGTCCTTGGCATCCCCCGACACCTACGAAGTCTCCACTGGCTCCCCGTGGAGAAAAGAGTCACTTTCAAAATCCTCACTCACGCCTACAAATGCCTACACAACAACGGACCCAAATACCTCAAAGACAGAATCAACTTCCACGTACCCAAAAGAAACCTCCGATCTTCCAACCTCGCACTGGCCGAAACCCCGCGCATCCACAGAGCCAGAGCAGGCGGAAGATCCTTCTCTCACATTGCAGCCAAGACCTGGAACGAGCTACCGGCAGACATCAGACGCGCCCCCTCCCTGAACACCTTCAGGAAGACCCTCAAGACCTGGCTCTTCGGCTAAACAGATTTGCAGACCCCCCCCCCCCACCTCAGCGCCTTGAGACCCTCACGGGTGAGTAGCGTGCTTACAATTCCCTGATTGATTGATTGTAATGAGGTTCAAAGTGCATAAAAAGACAGCAACGTGACCGCACCTTTGTACATGGAGATGCTCATACTAATTATTGAATAGGTGCATATTGTTCCTGAGATGGCCCATTGTGTCACATATGTGCTTTGAGGGCCTCATTTACAAAGATTGGCAAAGGGCAGCGCCGCAAGTCTTTTTTGCTGGGCTGCCCTACGCCAATTTGAAAGGGCAGGAGTGCACTGTATTTACGAGATGCATTCCTGTCCTTTCAGCCAGCGTACAATTTGATGCCTGCCGCCAATGCTGGCACCCTTGCACCATGGTACAAGGGTGTCTGCGTTGTTAGCAGGATTGTTTTCCTCTTTCTATGTGTGCTGCAGCACACATGGAAAGAGGAAAAACAAGGAGAAATGAAAACATTTCTCCTCATTACACCTGCTCTGTGGAAGCATAAGGTTTTGGCGCTGCCTCAGGTTTACATGATTTTGTAAATCTGGGGCAGCTTCAAAATCAATGGGTTTTGCGTGGGAACAGAATAGACATAGCTAACATCACCTGCATTGACTATTTGCCTATCCACGCACTGTGAAGTATGCCCATTGCCAAAATATGATGGGTGATGTCCAGGATATATGCACAACAGTAGTTCTCTGCGGTCTCATTTGTGAACATCATTAGACATTTATGAGAAAAACAGCTTTTTTACTCAGCAGTAATCATGTGGTTCAAAGAATTAAAGAGACCAACCTAAGTCCAAGAATATTTATTTAATGAAGAAAAACACAGGACCCTGAAGTGTTGGGGGCCCAACTGCACCGGAGGGACTGCAGGCACCTGTGTTATGCTCCAGGAAGGTGGCACGGGTGTACACATCTACTAAATAAAAGCACATTTTGATGGGCTCATGTTGGGTAAGGGGGGTCCGGGCAATCTCCGAATACCTGCTTTTGAGTTGTATGTTGCCAGTCCTGCCTCTAGAAAGAAGTTGAGCTGCCCACCCTCACTCACCTAAGCAGCCAGTGCAAATGGATGTCAGTTCATCTTCAAAGATGGGGAGGGATGCAAACTGGATATAAGCCAGTAAAATGCATCTCCTTAGGTAGGGGTGGGCGGAATTTGCGTAGTCGCGCTACTCAAATCTCCGCGAAACGGTAAAAAATCTCCGCGAGCACGCAAAAGTTCCGCGAACACGCGGAATTGCTTGTTCCGCCCGTTCGCGATGCTTTTTTCCTGTTCGCGAACGCTGTTTGCGTGCTCGGGGAGAAATATCTTGCGAACACGCATTTTGAAAGCGCGAACAAGCCAAAAATTCCGCGAAGCAGCGGATCGCGGAATTTTTGGTAATTCCGCGTTCTCCGCGGAACGCGAAATTACCCAAATTCCGCAAATTCCGCGAGCGGAACAGAATTTACCACCCAGGCCTACTTAGAAGGGAGAATTTGGCCTAATGAGGAAATCTCTCACCCTGGCTTTTGTGCATTGCCTATATAGATAGAGGGAAGTGGCAAGTGAGCTCCAGGCCTTTATTGCCATGTATCTCATTGATGGGCATTGCATTAAGGGTTAGGCCCTATGTAAAAGCAGACTTCAACTTACGCCTCCTCCCTCTGTCATTCATGACCACGCTGCCCCCCCTCACCATCATTAATATAGTTAGCTGTAAATCCCCCTGCAGCGAAGCTGAATGTTAATCTTATGTTATGTGAATTTTATGATAATATTCCAAGGTTCCAGCTCCTTTGTATCACTGTAGACATTCCCATGTTGCACAGTGTGTAACTGTGTGCCTTGTAGGTGGTAGACGGTTGCGTATTGTTTATACCTGTGCATCCCACACATGAATGCATTTGTGATCCTGGGTAACTTTGCAAGGCTTGCGCTTATGTGGGGGGTTGGACGGATATAGTTAATTTGTTAAATTCTAATTGGGAATGGGATGTCTGATTCACTCACAGAGTTGCTGGACCAGTCTTTTAGAGTTCACCTGGAAGCTGCCTTCAACAAAAGTAAAGATAAGTAATGATTGCAGTTGAGGCTCCTCCGCTAAGGCGGAGGTGCGTCGCCCCACTGCTCACGGGGCAGTGTAAACAAAAAAATAAAATGATAAGTTATTATCATTTTATTTTTCGTATGGTCAGGCTAGGGTGGGGTGAGGCGAGGGCTTGGCTACCCTGACGTTGGCGAGGAGGAGTGGTTGAGCACTCTGCAAAGTGCGCATGAATGTTTGACCGGCCCTCTTGGGCCGGTCAAACATTCATGCGCCATTCACATGTTCTCCATGCAGGCTGCATTACAGCCTGCATGGAGAACATGCTCAGGCCCCCATTCCCTGACTGATCACCGAACCACGGCGCTCAGACCAATCACAATGCTACATTGCAGCGTTGTGATTGGCTCAGAGAAGCCTGCCTGCTTACCAATCATGCAGTACTGTGATTGGCTCTGGGAAACCTGGGTGCTTGCCGACCCCCGTAAGAGACTCACTCAACGTGGGAAAGACGCGGCAAGGTCAGGTAAGTGATTTTTTTAAAAATTCCAAATGCCTCCCCGCCCCGCCACCCCCGTACCTTACTGGTCACCACTGATTGATTGTTAATGGGAATGCTGCTTCATAGCAGGCTTGGTTGCTAGGATAGCATGATGTCATGAGAAATGTCTCTTTCAGGCACTAAATGTATCACTCAGAGATGGGTAGATACATACAGGGAATGTTATTCTGCATTTTCCAGATACCAGGTGTTATCCTATGGATGCACATCTCACAAATCAATCTTTCATAACTTTTCATCATTTGCATTGTACCTAGTGGTTTGTATGATGGATTAGGGACATTAAGGATGTACAAACCTGCTACCATGCTTCCACCTCTACCTAATTTTACCAATTAGAGGTCAATGTGCCTTACGACAAATATGATGCCATGCTTGATCATGTCTGCTTTTGGAGATCACCTTCATTCATGGAAGGACAATGTAACAATACTTCTTAAAATTATTGTACATGTTAGTATCCTTGCCACAGTAATGTGTATGTTACTGTAAATGATCATATTTAAGTTCAATTGTCTCGATACTGTTCACAGTTGATGTCAATTCATATATAACTCTTGTAGCCCACACTAGTATTAATAAACTCAGCGGTCAGCAAACAATTATAGTTCATACAAGCTGCATATTGACTCCCCTATGCTGCTTAACCCTCCTACACTCACACAAGACATATCTGCAGGGGTCTTGTCCATCACGAAGTACTGTACAAGAAACAGAGCCATCACCAACTGAACACGCATGGAATAACTGAAGAGATCTGTCACATACTGCTGCTCAATCAGAGTTCTATAATTTAGTTCACCACTGCAAGCCCCAACTAGCTACATATTATGACCTCTTCTTTACATCTCACAATGACAATCAGATATGGAATGATGGGAACAAAGTCCATCCCAGTAGATCTCCCCCTATTTCTCTGTCCAACTATGCCTGCTCAGGACCATAAACTTTTGAACAAAATATATCAGATAGGCCAACTCAGTCCTGGTACCAGCTAACTGGACTACCATCATATGAAATACCATAAAAGAGCCAGCACAAATTTCAAAGGTTACTAAAAACCATAAACTGTATCTGTCTCTTACACCTCTTCACCCACCATACTGCTAAGCACTGAGTCCCATAACACCTCAAATCTAGCATAAAAAATAAAGACAGCACCCTTCCAACCATATGCTGCCTGTGAGAAATTGGGTTGGTGGTTGATAGGGGTAAAGGCCTACTCAAGCAACAGCCACAATACTGGTCAGGGTGAACCACAAAAAATCACTAAATTAACCTGTGCTAACGCTCTGGTAGCCAAAAGCAGTCAGGCTTGACATTAGAGGCAATGTGTAAAGTATCTATGCCACACTTAAACACTAATAAAGTCAAAACACAACACAAGAAAAAACCTATGCCAATTTAGAAAAAGTAGAGTAAAATGTAATAAATGATTTGACACCAAAATGACAAAAATCCAATCAGTAAAACGGGAGATTTAAAAGCACAAAGCGCCACTCACGGTTATCTGGCCACGCGAGATCGGGTGAATGTCAGAAGTTCAGCTTGTCCAAGACTTGAGGGGCACCTCTTGAGGATGAGGAACTCACTCCAGCAAAGGCCAGCAGGGCTCAAGCAGGTCAGTTCAGGTCCAGGCAGGTCCAGTGCAGCAGGGCAGCAGGGCAGTTGCAGGGAGTGCTCTGGAGCAGTGATGCTCAAATTACAACCTGGGGGCTGCATGCGACCCTCCTGACCTTTACAAGTGCCCCCCTCCCCAATCAACAGCAGCACTGTGCTTCTGTTTTCTCGACTCAGCAATAACATTAAAAAGATGTTAAATATACAGGCAAGCCTTTACTTAAAGGAAATTGAAGTTAAAGAAACGATGTAACTAGGTTGTCCTGAACCATTTAACTTTAGAAGCACCTTCATTTTCAAAGCCATCTTGCAGCAAAAGTGTAACAAAATGATAATCTCTTCAAAATTCAAAAAGTGTATTTCATTAACATGCAGAAGCATTTCACAATTTCCCCATAGTACATCCGATTATATCAGTGCATTGAGAAGTATTTTTTAAGTGATAGTTTTCAAATATGAATTTAGAAACATTAATTCTCCCTCCCTCACTTTCAACAATGTCAATAGCAGTGGCGTAACAAAGGCCCCCGCAGCCACCGCAGTGTGGGGGGAACCGAGCTCCAAGGGCCCCCCTCAGCACAGTTCCTGGCCTGAGACCTCTGGAGTAAGTCCAGAAGGGGGCCCCTCCATGCACTTTGCAGGGGGGCCTCCTCATGTTTTGTTACGCCACTGGCCAATAGTGAACTAAGAGGCAAGTCAGTTGTTATGTGCACGCATAGGGTGGACTAGATTCCTATTATACATGAACCACATTATAGTTTATTAAATCAAACACAAGAAGGTTTTGTACAGCACACATACTGAAGTCATGTATTTCGAAGTCCTCTTATATGTGATAATAAAAGAAAAAGGATGGAAAGTGAAATAAAATAATTGCCTACGACCACACAATTCGGTAAAATGAAGAATCTGGGATTAATCCTAGGTTTTCTAGTTTCACATGGCACAATTCAGCCACTAGATGTATATGCTTCCCTTCCCCTATACCCACCTTACCAACCCCCTCCCACCTCATTTCACCAACCTGCTGGCATCGATGCAGCCCGCGGTCACATCAGAGACCAATCTTGGTGGCCTTTGGGAAAAGATTGCAAGTGCCCATGCTCTGGAGCCTGTTATGCCCCGATAGTTCAGACAGGAGGTCAGTCAGCTGACCCTTGGATTCATTTCAACCTGGGATGAAGGGTGCAGGTCCAATCTTCCTTCTCAGAAAGCAGGGCAGGCCTCAAGCAGCAGAGCAGCAGATTGTCTTTCTTCCGCAGAATCCACATGTCGAGGATTCTACTGAAGAGTGGGTCTGAGGGTGCCCTTTTTGTACCTGGTGCCCATTTTGAAGTGGGAGAAGCTTCTAGAGTTTCCCCCTATAAAGGTGTCTGGAATTTCCTGCCTCCCTGCCCTGGTTCCAGTCTGCCTGGGGACACAATTTGCTAGTGCGAAGTCCTTAGTGTGTGAGCTGAGCCAGTGCCTTTGAAGTGCAAGTGTGGTAGGTGACTATCAAGTCAGAGATGGCCCATTCTGCCAACATCCAGACCATCCTTTGTGATACTGTGTAGGAGGAATACACAAAGGCTAATTGCCAACTATACATAGGCATGGGACCCAGTAACAGGTTGCAGGCACCAAATGGTAAGAACAGGAAAAGCCAAATTTATAAAAGTGGCATTTTAAGAATTGTGACTTAAAATCCGACTTGGCCATTAGAGGGTTTTAAACTACAATTCCTCAGACACTAGTCATGACATTCCTACCTGCTCTCAACCTAAGGTTATCACTAATTACATGTAATAAGGCAGCCCAATGTTATCCCATAGGAGAGGTAGGCCTTGCAATACTCAAAAAAATAATTTTGGGGTTTTCCAATACCAGGACATGTAAAACTTAAAGTTACATGTCCAACTTTTAAAATAAAATGCACCCTGCCCCATGGGCTGTTTAGAGCCTGCCCGAGGGGTGACCTATATATAGTAAAAAGGACGGTTTGGGCACGGCAAAAGGTTTATTTTGCCAGGTTGAAATGAAAGTTTAAAATTGCGCACACAGGCTGCAATGGCAGACCTGAGACATGTTTTTAAAAGGCTACTTAAGTGGATGGCACAATAAGTGCTGCAGGCCCACTAGTACCATTTAATTTACAGACCTTGGATACATAAAGTACCACTTTACTGGGGACTTACAAGTAAATTAAATATAGCAATTGTGTGTAAGTTAATTTTACCATGTTTATAGGAGAGAACAGAAGCACTTTAGCATTGGTTGGCAGCAGTCTTAGTAAGCAAACCCAGTTTGCCTGTTATAGTCTTGATGACGTTTCAAAAATGCTACTCCTTCTCAAGGGCATCATCAGGGCAAAGATAATTAGGGAAACAATTGGGCATTGGAGCAAACCATAAATTAACTGGGCCACAGTTAAGTGAAATGAAGAATTACTATTCGGGAGTACCTTGGAAAACACTTTTAAAATATATTGAATTCAAAATGAAGGTTAAGGATTATTGTGGTTTTAAGAACAATCACCAAATCAACGCTCAGAGTGGTACATCCAATTGACATTGCGTCAATCAGCAGCTGAAACCATCACTATCTGACTCAGAGTAAAGAATAACGCAGAGTAAAGAATAACGCTTATATCAAATAAGGATGTGCTTAAAATGGTAGCTGAGGCAAAAGCATGAAAATGCTCAAATCAATGCACAGAGCAGTGCAACCAATTGGCACTGCATCAGTTGGCAGCACAAACCCCCTGCACTATTGCAAGTGGTCTAGGTGTCACATCAGGTGAAGCTGCTCCCCAAGGTAGGGATCAGGCAGTCTGAGACCAGGCTTCCAGCAAATTGGAGCTTCAGTCAAACCCTTGCCTCTAGGTAGTGAATTTGCAGACCAGCATCTACTGCCTCATGATAAAGGACATGAATAAGCAGGTTGACCAGACAGATTGAGCAGTGAAACGCTCATAACTTCTGTACTTTGCAGGGTAAGACATTTTTACATTGATGCAGAACTATGCCTAAAGGGGTAATGATGATTATGACTACAAAAGAGTAGTAGCAGCTCTTGTTGCTTACTTTGGCATACTAAAAATTTCAAACTAAGAGGCTCCAAATTATGCCATGCTCGGCATAGCAATGGCAAATCCATCAACTGCTTCTATGCACTACTTAGTGAAATAGACACACACACACACCAATGATTTCTGTTGAAAACATGTGTGCACAAATAACCCAAGGCTAAGGCTCCTTGATCTTCTTCAACAAATCAACAGGAAGTGGGATTTTTTTAGGGTAAAAGAGAATGCCCAATTATCATGTAAAAGAAAACACACAGCTCCTCTAAGCCCAAATAATCAATTATTTATCAAAACATTTATTTGAATAAATTCATGATTTTATGCATGCAAATGTCATTATTTAACCAGTACCTCAGTTCTTAGAAACACATACGTGAATCTATCAGAAATCAAACATATGTTAACAAGCATATAGAACAATCCCAAAGCAAAAAAGCTAACACAGACAGACTACCTCCCAAACCTCTCAGAGTTACTCAAATCAATAAAGTCTCTAGTTAAAAACAAGGCCCCTGCTGTAGACACGTAGTCCAAACTTCAAGGAGACAATATGAATTATTTCATCCTGTGTGGCCAACAGCAATGTGCAGATTAAAAACTTTGACGCATGTTTCGGTAGATCAATCTCCATTTCACTTCAACGTTCATCAAGACCAAACACAATAACAAATGGTACAAAACATTAACAGAGCTTCAATCTCTTGACAGAGTTCCTAGGGAGTCAATAGTTCTAATACCCATTAGAAAAATGAGGGGAGGTTCCCATGATCTCGTCCTGGGGCTATCCAGGCTGCTTGGGAAACAGTCCATGCCCAATCTGTGCATAATGTCTCCCTGGCAGGCATGTAAACAGATAAGGCAGAAGGATTAAGCCCTAATTCTAAAGTCAAGAAAACGTTCTGAATTTGTTCTGTAAATATGTTGTGAGCGGCTACACATGTGTTGGAAGAGTTCTACAGAAATACATCTTAATGCCGTACCATCCAGCGAAACATTGTGGGAGATATAGGTACCTTGAGAGTGAAAGACTAAGGGCCTGATTGTGACTATATCGGTCTGATGGACCGTCATAGCCACGGTGGCGGTGCGGGCACCACCGCACTGGTGGTCCAACCACCCAATTATGAGTTGGGCAGTCCGATCGCCATGGGACAGCTGCTACCACCAGGGATTGCAGTGGTCTGAGGCCCTCAATATGCTGGCGGTGTCACTGTGGCACTGCCAAACATATTACGAGTTTGCCCACCATGAAAACTGTGGCGGTTTGGAAAATAAGGGGGTGCTTCAGGGCCATGGGGATGCATGCAGGGGGGCATATGGTGTGCCTCCCTGTCTACATGCATGCCCAGTTTCTTCACGGCATGGACTTAACAGTCCATGCAGTGCAGGAACTTGCTATGGCGTTTCCAATGCAGTGCCTTCCAAGTGGTTGAAAAGTTTCAGCACTCTGTCCATCATCTTGTTGTGTTTGCTATGTTTGCCCTAAGTCATCAAGGGTATGCCCAGATGTAAGTCCCTTGCTCACTGTGCCAATGGATTCAAGCTTGTCTGGCTGATGAGGGGTGAAACCCCGAAACCGGTCCAGGATGTCCGTTTCCGGTCCAGGGAGGACCTGGCCTGGCAGTTCAGGCTGGACTGTTCCCATGAGGAGCAGGGTCAAGACTGATTTGCATATGGCTGGGTCCAAAATGGGTTCGCATAGTGAGCAATAGAATGATGGATTAAACCCAGATCTTTTGACTGGGGGTGAGTGGTTGAAAAGTTTCACACTCCGTCCATCATCTTGTTGTGTTTGTTATTTGTTTTCATGCCTGCTGGGGAGACATTGTGCACAGATTGCGCATGAACTGTTTCGCGAGGAGCCTTGATTAGATAATGGGAAACTACCCCCCTTTCTTCTAATGGGTATTAGGAATATTGAACCCCTTTGCAACTCTGTTTAGAGATAGAAGAGCTATTAACATTTTGCAACATTTGTTATTGTATTTGGTCCTGATGAAGGTGGAAGGGAAATTGAGGTTGATCCACCAAAACTTGAGTCGATGTTTTTAATCTGCCGACCGCAGTTGGCCACATAAGGAGAATATAATTCATACTGTCTTCTTGACATTTGGACTACATGTCTACATCAGGGGCCTTATTTTTAACTAAGGGACTTGACTGTGGCTTGAGTAACTCTGGGAGGTTTGGGGGCTAGTCTGACTGTGTTAGCGTGTTTCCTTTGAGGTTCTTATATATGTTTGTTAATGTATGTTTGATCTCTGATGGATTGAGATCTAGTTTTCTACAAACTGAGGTATTGGTTTATTAACAAAATTTGAATGAATATAATAATGAATGTATTAAAATAATAGTTTTGATTAATAATTGATTGTTTGGGCTTAGAAGATCTGTGTATTTTGCTTTATATAAGGATCTTTGATCCTCAGGAGGTTGATCCGCCCTCTGCAAATCAAGGAAAACATTAGATGCCATGCTCATTCTGGGAAGACCCAAAACTTGTCAATTACCCATGCAGAGAAGACAGAGTCAACGCTTGCCAAAATAACAACTAAGCCCCTGCCCGAACATCAGCACCAAATAAAGATTGAAACCATTGATATTATAAGTAGAGGACAATGGTCTTAAGCTAGCAACAGCAAGTCCAAGCAGAATAAATCCCAAGGTGACTACTGTGGCACTGAACCACATCCAACTCAAGTGTGCCTGTGCACTGCAAAGCATGCACAAACTGCTGCAAACTCAATCCCTGAACAGGGTGTGTAGAAATAGCTGCGAGAAAAAAGGACCCAAAAAATCAATATCCTCCTCCCGAGTCCCTCTGCATCATATCCCAGAGGTCGGAGAGCTGGACAGGGGCATCTTCAACTCAAAGATAAAAGAGGATGAAGAAGAAGGTCAGGAAGTGAATGTTCCTCATCTTACATGTGGACAGATCAGCAGGTGGAAGAAGCCCTCAACCAAAATACAACATGCAAAGTCAACATATTGGACAAAACCCAGTTTAGGCAGTTAAAGCGTGACACCTACACAGACTTGAATATTAATATACGGAGTGCGGATTCTGCTTCCCCTAGCCTGACTATTAACTAAGGGTGGGTGGCAAATTCCGTTCCGCTCGCGGAACTTGCGAAATTTCGGCATTTCCGCGTTCCGCGCGGAACGCGGAAATGTCGAAACTTCCGCGATCCGCGGCGGAACGGAATTCGGGGGCATGAAAGCACTTCCAGATATAAATAAAGCAGGTGCCCGAGTTGAAGTTCAATTTCTGTAACGCATTAATCAGCACAAAAAATACGTGAACAAGGTCGAGGCTAAGCAGGAGTGCTGTCTGCCCATATCTACCGTCAAACATTAGCTGTAATCCCTGATGGAGGTCTTTGCATCCTTGAATTTCTCGAGCGCAATCCCCGTGTAGGTCCAGTGACCAGGAGGTTCTTTCTCCTCATCTGCTGCTCATATCGTGCTCTGACCCTTTATAAACAAGAGGCACGTGAACTCGCATGGAAGCCCCGCCCGTTTGGCCCCGCCCCACATACACTGGCGGTATGCAACGTCTTCCCGCCCTTTCCCCACTTTGATAGACAGCTTACTCAAAGACCCCGGCGCCTTTCCGGCGCGGTGGCAAAGTTACAGACACACAAGGTCACTGGAGACAATTCTGCTGGGCCTTTACGCAGCTGTAGTGTAGGAAAGGCACTATACATTTCCCCAACGAGGTAGCACTTACTGATTAGCCAGTAGAAAGTACTCCAGTTGAGTAGAGGTATTGCACAAAACTGTGGCATCTTCGTGGATAAATATGCAGGGCAGGATTCATTCTGGCACGATGCTCCTGTCACAAAAATTAAACCTCAATAGGAAGCACTTACAGATATAAATAAAGCAGGTGCCCGAGTTGAAGCTCAAATTCTGTAACGCATTAATCAGCACAAAAAAATCGTCAGCAAGGTCGAGGCTAAGCAGGAGTGCTTTCTGCCCATATCTACCGTCAAACATTAGCTGTAATCCCTGATGGAGGTCTTTGCATCCTTGAATTTCTCGAGCGCAATCCCCGTGTAGGTCCAGTGACCAGGAGGTTCTTTCTCCTCATCTGCTGCTCATATCGTGCTCTGACCCTTTATAAACAAGAGGCACGTGAACTCGCATGGAAGCCCCGCCCGTTTGGCCCCGCCCCACATACACTGGCGGTATGCAACGTCTTCCCGCCCTTTCCCCACTTTGATAGACAGCTTACTCAAAGACCCCGGCGCCTTTCCGGCGCGGTGGCAAAGTTACAGACACACAAGGTCACTGGAGACAATTCTGCTGGGCCTTTACGCAGCTGTAGTGTAGGAAAGGCACTATACATTTCCCCAACGAGGTAGCACTTACTGATTAGCCAGTAGAAAGTACTCCAGTTGAGTAGAGGTATTGCACAAAACTGTGGCATCTTCGTGGATAAATATGCAGGGCAGGATTCATTCTGGCACGATGCTCCTGTCACAAAAATTAAACCTCAATAGGAAGCACTTACAGATATAAATAAAGCAGGTGCCCGAGTTGAAGCTCAAATTCTGTAACGCATTAATCAGCACAAAAAATTCGTCAGCAAGGTCGAGGCTAAGCAGGAGTGCTTTCTGCCCAGATCTACCGTCAAACATTAGCTGTAATCCTTGATGGAGGTCTTTGCATCCTTGATTTTCTCGAGCGCCATCCCCGTGTAGGTCCAGTGGCCAGGTGGTTCTTTCTCCTCATCTGCTGCTCAGATCGTGCTCTGACCCTTTATACACAAGAGGCATGTGAACTCGCATGGAAGCCCCGCCCGTTTTGCCCCGCATACACTAGTGGTATGCAACGTCTTCCCGCCCTTTCCCCACTATGATGGACAGCTTAATCAAAGGACCCCGGCGCTTTTGGCGCGGTGGCAAAGTTACAGACACACAGGTCACTGGGGTCAATTCTTCTGGACCTTTACGCAGCTGTAGTGTAGGAAAGGCACTATACATTTACCCAACGAGGTAGCACTTACTGATTAGCCAGTAGAAAGTACTCCAGTTGAGTAGAGGTATTGCACAAAATGGAGGCATCTTCTTGGATAAATATGCAGGGCAGGTGTGCAGAATTCGTGAGCGTTGTTAAGCAGATGTGCCTTCTCTCCATTTCCAACGTGAAAAGTTAGCTGTAATCCTTGATGGAGGTCTTTGCATCCTTGATTTTCTCGAGTGCAATCCTCCTGTAGAATTTGTGAGCGTTGTTAAGCAGATGTGCCTTCTCTCCATTTCCAACGTGAAAAGTTAGCTGTAATCCTTGATGGAGGTCTTTGCATCCTTGATTTTCTCGAGCGCAATCCCCATGTAGGTCTAGTGGCCAGGAGGTCCTTTCTCCTCATCTGCTGCTCTGATCGTGCTCTGACCCTTTATAAACAAGATGCATGTGAACTCGCATGGAAGCCCCGTCCATTTTGCCCCGCATACACTAGTGGTATGCAACGTCTTCCCGCCCTTTCCCCACTATGATGGACAGCTTACTCAAAGGACCCCGGCGCCTTTCCGGCGCGGTGGCAAAGTTACAGACACACAAGGTCACTGGAGACAATTCTGCTGGGCCTTTACGCAGCTGTAGTGTAGGAAAGGCACTATACATTTACCCAACGAGGTAGCACTTACTGATTAGCCAGTAGAAAGTACTCCAGTTGAGTAGAGGTATTGCACAAAACGGTGGCATCTTTGTGGATAATTATGCAGGGCAGGATTCATTCTGGCACGATGCTCCTGTCACAAAAATTAAACCTCAACAGGAAGCACTTACAGATATAAATAAAGAAGGTGCCCGAGTTGAAGCTCAAATTCTGTAACGCATTAATCAGCACAAAAAATTCGTCAGCAAGGTCGAGGCTAAGCAGGAGTGCTTTCTGCCCAGATCTACCGTCAAACATTAGCTGTAATCCTTGATGGAGGTCTTTGCATCCTTGATTTTCTCGAGCGCAATCCCCGTGTAGGTCCAGTGGCCAGGAGGTTCTTTCTCCTCATCTGCTGCTCAGATCGTGCTCTGACCCTTTATACACAAGAGGCATGTGAACTCGCATTGAAGCCCCGCCCGTTTTGCCCCGCATACACTAGTGGTATGCAACGTCTTCCCGCCCTTTCCCCACTATGATGGACAGCTTAATCAAAGGACCCCGGCGCTTTCGGCACGGTGGCAAAGTTACAGACACACAGGTCACTGTGGTCAATTCTTCTGGACCTTTACGCAGCTGTAGTGTAGGAAAGGCACTATACATTTACCCAACGAGGTAGCACTTACTGATTAGCCAGTAGAAAGTACTCCAGTTGAGTAGAGGTATTGCACAAAACGGAGGCATCTTCTTGGATAAATATGCAGGGCAGGTGTGCAGAATTCGTGAGCGTTGTTAAGCAGATGTGCCTTCTCTCCATTTCCAACGTGAAAAGTTAGCTGTAATCCTTGATGGAGGTCTTTGCATCCTTGATTTTCTCGAGCGCAATCCCCGTGTAGGTCCAGTGGCCAGGAGGTCCTTTCTCCTCATCTGCTGCTCAGATCGTGCTCTGACCCTTTATACACAAGATGCATGTGAACTCGCATGGAAGCCCCGTCCGTTTTGCCCCGCATACACTAGTGGTATGCAACGTCTTCCCGCCCTTTCCCCACTATGATGGACAGCTTACTCAAAGGACCCCGGCGCCTTTCCGGCGCAGTGGCAAAGTTACAGACACACAGGTCACTGGGGTCAATTCTTCTGGTCCTTTACGCAGCTGCAGTGTAGGAAAGGCACTATACATTTACCCAACGAGGTAGCACTTACTGATTAGCCAGTAGAAAGTAGTCCAGTTGAGTAGAGGTATTGCACAAAACGGTGGCATCTTCGTGGATAAATATGCAGGGCAGGATTCATTCTAGGACGATGCTCGTCTGCCCCTGAGAGTGACCCTGCATAGATTACAAGTTGTAATCTATGCAGGGTCACTCTCAGGGGCAGACGAGCATCGTCCCAGAATGAACAACACAGGCGCAGCAAAATCTGCGCGAGCACGCGAAATTCCGCGTGCTCGCTGAGATTTCTTGCCGTTTTGCGGAATTTTCCGGAACGCAACTCCGCAAATTCCGCCCACCCCTACTATTAACAATGATGCCTAATCACTGGGACACTAAAGTCAAGGCAAAATTCTTCCTCACAGGAAACGGGTCAGGCATGTTCATTAGCTATACTTCCTCTGAACTTTTGGGATTCTCCTTTTCACCTGATGTGTCAGCAAGTACAGTTTCATGGATATCCTCCAATAATTAGCCTACCAGTCTTAAACCTAGAAAAGTCAAACTGCACCTAGATTCAACCTTCCTTCCAAAGCACCAATGCATAGATGTGTTCCATTTCACATGACACAATTGATGGAGCAAGGCCTGGAAAAACTAAAAGAACTGAATATCATCAAAGAAGTTGCTGAGTTTCACCCATGGATGTCACCTCAAAACTTAAATTGCCTGGAGGTGTTAGCTCATGTATAAATATGAGGCTGGCCAAAAAAGCTTTAAAAGTGTATGCTGCTTTACACCATTAATTGACAACATACTGGCAGACCTCATTGGTGCCCAGTGAATTTTGAATGTAGGTTCAAGATACCACCAGCTGCCCGTCAGTGATGCCAGAAGATAGATATCACAGACGGAAGCCAATGAAAGAAATTGTGGACTGGACAGGCAAAGACAAGTGCCTCCAAATAGCCTTGGATGCAATCTGAGATTACTCATGGAAGAACTTCCTAGCACGCATGGGAATCAGAGACACTGAGAGTCAAATCACATTGTTAGAATTTTGGCAAGTAGATCAAGAAGCGAGTGTCACAAGTGAAGCTCCAATAGTTAGAAGTCACAACTAGTGATCCCCAGGATATTCCAAGAAAGAGTGATTTATCCCGCTCAGAAGGGCCACTAGAAAATAGAAAAAACGAAAGACTGGTTGCTGGAAAAAGTGTGATAGCCAAAACAGTGACAATTTAGTGAAACACACAGGGCCCTATTCATAAAAGTAAATTTACATGTAGATGTATGTGTAGATTTCCTCACGGGTAAATTTACTCTAACACTTTGTAGTAAGTCTACTTCTTTCACCTAGTTACCATTACCACGTATAAAGTTACTACGAAATGTAAACTTACATATCCCCCTTCTTAAACCAGGGGTTGGAGCCAAGATTTATGAATGTAAAGCTACTACTACCTTTAGGGAAAGATGTTGGGATCTTTAGTGAACAGCCAAATTAACAGCTTTGTTGAGCACAATAATATCGTTCATCCATCCCAGTCTGGCGTCCATGCTGGGTTCAGCATAGAAACTGCTTTCTTAGGGGTTTCTGAATACATCAGAACAAATCCCGATCTGGGTGGGAAGGCAGTGGTTATTTTATCAGATCTGTCCTTCAGAGAATGGAGAAGATTGAAATAGTAGGAAGGGCCTTTGACTGGCTGCACTCCTTTCTCTCCGAAAGACAACAAGCTGTATTTCTATCTCCTTTCAATCCCCAGTTTCGACCCATTGGTGGTGGTGTACCGCAGGGCTCAGTATTGAGTCACACTTTGTTTAACATCTACATGGCCCCTCTGGCCCCTGTGATGCAAAAATGGGGTGCGGATATAGTCTCTTATGCAGATGACACTCAACTGTTGAAAGCCTTTCAACAGCTCGGTAATTCGGTGGCCAGTGACCTCCAGAGCTCTCTTACGGCAGTTGTGGAGCTGCTTACAGCTTAATGCTGGAAAAACTGAGATTCTTATGCTCGATACACCATCTTCTATTGATTCTTCATTACTTTGGCCACACAAACTGGACTAAGCTCCTACTCCATCTACTGTTGCCAAACATCTGGGGGTTCTGCTGTATTCAACTTTGTCCTTGGAACCTGAAATAAGTGCTACAGTTGCTACCTGCTTTGGCCTGCTGAAATCTCTGAAAATGTTCCTAAAATATCTTCCTTTAGATACTCAGAAGGGGATTATTCATGCCCTGATTGCCTCCAGACTGGACTATGTTAATGTCCTTTATCTGGGAATCTCTCAAGATCTGTTGACACTGCTCCAATAGGTCCACAACACTGCTGCTCACCATTTACTGAACATTCCTAAATGACATCCCATTATATCTGGCCTAAAATCTCTTCACTAGTTACTAATTATACCCAGAATTAAGTTCAAAGCTCTTTTAAATAACTCACAGAGCCTTTTTTCAGAACAGTAAGCCCTATATTCAAAATAGCTTAAAAATGTTGCTCCATCTAGGGCACTTAGCTCTGCAAATCAAATTCCGCTTTTTGTTTCAAAAGTGTGTAAAGCTAAATCTAGAGGTAGATCCTTCTCTTTTCTTGCACCCAATATTTGAAATTCTCCACCATGGCATCTTCGCAATATCTCTAGTGAAAGTGCTTTTAGAGCCCTGTTGAAAAGTTTCCTGTTCCATGAACCTTAGAACCCCTCTCTTTTTGTATTTAATCTCCAGGATGCTCCTTCTGAAGCAGCAGCTGCGCTTTATAAATATAATTTAAATCATTCAATCAAGCTTTTCTCCCTCAGACACCGGAGCGCCCGCTCTGTGTTCCAATTAACTCAGATGTGAATTGATGTCCCTATTCATGTTCATCAAGTGTCCGGCTCGCTAGCCGGTCCGGCAGCGATCACGGATAAGGGGTCCCGTGCCTATCCCCTTTTGGTTCCGGATTCCTTTTGAGACTCAGCACCTTCAGCCACGTGATAACATGATGCAAGGCTTGCTAATTTAGATTACAGCTCCCTTCCAATTCGCACAGTGACTAACAGCCCCTTTCGCGAAATTCCTGAAGTTCCCTTAAGATAGTAGGTGCTCACATACCTTGTCCTGATGATGATCTCAATTCTATTAGATCAAAATGCCGCCAACCACAGATCAACTTCTCTCATTCTTTATTATATAAAATCAAAGGAGTCTAGCATCTTGTTGTTTTGAATTGATGCAGGTTTTAAAGATCTCACTTACCACTGCACGTTTCTTTCACTTATCTGTGAGCACTAGATCATGATATACACAGAAAAACATTTCAATAATATGCAATGAATAAATTAATTGCATTAAAATGTTAAGTAGTATACTGCTTTTATACTTGCCTTGGGTGTATTATGTAATGTTTGGTCTTCAAAATTGCCGAAGACCCTAGGTGTTTTTAAAAACTTGTGAGACCAACTGACCCAAGTGAACCACTGCTTCTTCTAACACCTCATCCAGGAGCAGCATCAGCCTGCATGACCAAGGTAGCCTCCCAGGTACCACATCATCCTCAAATGCATAGTCTTCATTGAGTGTAATGTAATGATTTTTTGGAGATGTACCAGACCTCTCTCTTTACATTTATGCATAGCATATCTAGCAATAGTACCTTAAACAGCCGCAGCCCGCAATGGCTGCTCCTCCACAAGAGTGGAGGAGCATCGCCCCACATGCTGGGAGTGCAGCAGGCAAACACCCAAAAATAAAATGGCATAGTAATGCCATTTTATTTTGCCACCAGCTCACACTGTGTACAGCGCGAGTGTGAGGCAGGAGGCGGGGCTGAATCTTGCTATAGCAGGATTACTTCTGCCCCTTTCAGTGTACATGTCGGGTTGGCTGACTGGCTAACTACTACCAGCCCGCCATGTGCACTGTAGACCCCGCAATCCCCCGGCTGTGAAACAGCCAGGGGGTCGCTAGCACTAGCCCCTGGCCTCAAAATGAGTGCTGGGTTAGCTTTCTCCCACCACTCCTGGAGCTGCTCTCACGCTGATGAGAGGAGCTCCAGGATTGGTTGGATTTGCGTTCCACTGAGCAGGAAGGAAGTCCTTCCAGTCCTGCTCATTGAACACCGGGAGAAGTGCGGCATGTATAGTGAATTTGGTGCCATCATGACCGCCATATTTTTTAAAAGCTAGCTGCCACTGGCGGCCCGTCCATATGGGTTGTGGGGCAATGCCCCCACATTTTTCCCAACAAGGAGTGTCAGTCAGGCTGAACAATGGTTCAGCCTGACAGACATTTTTTTTGTTGAGGCCAGGCAGCCAGAAGCTAAACATGTGCTAAATGTGCATGCTCCTGGTTGCCTGAGCTGAACTTTGCAAGGCTGAGGATTTCACAGCCCTGTGGGTGTGACCTCCTCAGCCTGGCAAAAGTGCCTTGAGGCTCTCCTCCTCATGACAAGGGGGAGTGTCACTGATTGCCTCAGACCTGGGCGCTAATGTTTTAAGCCCTGAAGTGCCCAGGGCCAAGTGTCAATCACTGATACTTCGTCACAGAGTAGTGTGGGTTCAGCAGTCTCACTGACCCCATCCCACTCTATGACGAGTGAGGGACGGCTGCCTTCCCTCCAATGAGGGAAGGCAGCAGTCCCATACCTCCTGGGACATCCGAGGCTCCCAGCCCAGAGAAGGTACATTTTTTTAATGTTTGGTGTGTGCATGTGTGTTAGGCGCGGCCGAAACAGGTAACAGCGGCGGAGTGGCGGGGCAGGTGGGGGGGAGTGTACAAATGACGGGAAAGGGAAAGTAAAATACTCTGCGATTCGGCGAACGCAAGGTAAGTGATTTTATATATTTTTTTATTTTGCTTTACCAATCCCGTCTGTCCACTCCCCCCCACACTGCCCGCCTGCCCCCACCCCGCCACACCGCCCTACCGCTGTTACCTGTGTATAAATGTATGAATGTATGGGTATTTGAGTGAGTGAGTGTTATGAATGGGTGTGTGTGTGTGCATGGGCGTGGGTGAGTGCATCTTTGTGCATGTGACCCCACCCCATCTGCTAAAATTACAGGCCATCACTGACCTTGAGCACTGCTATAATTCATATATGTTCAATGTGATATTTCAGTCACAAACAAGGGTTCCCAATCCCACTCCCATAGTAGAAGGAAAGGATGGATGAAAAAGGAGGTGTTCACTTCCAAATTACTTAGGGGCATATTATCAAGCCCCAGCGATAATTATCGCTGAGCGCGCTTAGCGCGCTTTAAATTATCGCCGGCTATCGCTGGAATATATCGCCAAGCTAGCGCTGTATTATCAACGCTTAGCACTATGGCGATAAATATTCCAGCGATAGCGGGGTTTTCCATGGAACATCGCTGGTTTTCCAGCGATGTTCCATGGAAAACGGCGATAACTTGATGATAAGGCCCTGTGGCCTTATCCCCACAATCCACCTCCCATGTTAGGTATGCCTTAGTCAGGAATTTAACAGACGTTAAATTCCTGAGTTAAGGCATAGTTAACGCGATTTCAAATATCGCTACCCCTCGTTGATAATATCGCGAAGCTGGGTTAGCGATATTTTCACATGGAGTTTTGTCAGGCACGCCTCCTTTGCATCTCATTAACGATGCGAGGCGTGCTGATAACGGGCGCTAAGGCAAGGAAACACGCGCTAGCGTGTCCTTGTTGATAAAGCGATAATATTAACGCCGCTTTTCGTCCGAAAACGGACGCTAAAGCGGCGATAATCTTATCGCGGCCCCTTGATAATATGCCCCTTATTGTCTACCACAGGCATCTAGAATCAAGGAACACAAACCGACACTCTCTGGTCAAAGATAATATGCTTTATTGTGATATGATCTAAAGTAAATTTTAATGCACAAAAACATGTTGTTCAGACTTCCAGGGTAAATGGCACTCTTTTTTAAATAAGAAATGTTTTTTCTAACACATGCAAAACAATAAATGTAGAGTTTGAGGTCTTTTCTTTGAGTGCTCTATGACCAGAATTATAGTTTGGGCTTGCTTTTTGTTCGCCTAGGGCACGCACTTATTACAGAAGTGGCTTCGATGTTTAGTCGCTTTATAAATGCCCATTGTGTTGGCATACACTTCTACACTGGCCCACCCATTTGGGATCCACAATTTACATAATTTACATGTTTTTTGCTGCAGAAACACTGCTCATCCTGGATGCCAACAAACCATCAGACACCTCTTTTCTTCAGGTAAAATCGGTAACATTGTAGATTTGCCTTCGTTAGGTGGATTTTTGGATGAGGATAATTCACTGTATATTAAACTCTCACCATTAGTGGTGGCTGGTTGGTCTCAGACATTGTGGTTTTTATTACTGGACAACGTTCTGGATTCTGTCGTCCAATTTATGGCTCCTAACGTGTAGGCTCCAAATGAATAAACTTCCCTCGCCTTATTTACGTATCCCCAGGATCCTAAAAAAATTGACCTTGCTGCCTGTAAGAAAACCACAACACAGACTCTAAAAACATCTAGCTTGGACTATGGTAGCTCCAATCATTTGTGTCTACCTAATTCTTTAATGCACTGTATGCAAGTTACACAACGTACGGTTGCTCACCTTGTATTAGGCTTGTGTTGTAAACAACAGATTTAAAAAAACCTATAAAAAATGGTTTGGCTTGCAGTGCATAAATGCCTCCCAGAGCAGATAACTGGTTGCATTCTGAGTGCACCAAGCACAGCTGAAGGGCGGGGCCACCAGCGGGTGGGCGGGGCAAGGTTATTGCAGGCTTAAATCATGAACAGGTTTCACTTTTCATACCAAACTATTTTGAAAATGTTTTTTTAACCAGGTAAAAATTATGAATTATATTTGGCAGGGGAAGGGGGGCTAAACCCAGAAACTATATTTAGTTTTGCGATTTATCTGAAGCCTAACGTAGGCCCCAGCATCCCGTGCGGCTGTGTGGATTTATTACTCTAATGCCATACCCTCAACAGTTAAGGGCAAGAGCTTGAATGTGGGAATATATGTACAAATATAGTTTTTAAGATTGACATTTCTGTATGTTTGAAATTTGTGGAGCTACATTTATTCCAAAGATATTTTTCTGTTTTTCTCTCTGTTTCTCAATGCTAACAAGCTCAGCATCAGTTTTGAACTAGCTTTGATGCAATATTGGGCTGGGTTCACACCTGACTTGGGTCAATTACAGACATGCTTTGGAGCTGGACTGTTGGATTTTCAATAATTTAACAATACTCAGTCATTTTTAAAATGGAGAAAACAGTTCCTTGCCTCAAAGATCAAAGATGGCTATCCACGTGTGAGGCTGGCCAGGGAAATCTTCAAAAATAAAACTGTAGCTCTCGCCCTGCATGAAAGAAGTCAGGCATATGAGTTATAGCCGAGCTAAGATGTGCATATTCTGATAAGGGGGTGTAATAACGTGGCACCGATACACTTGGCATGATATATGTCTTCTGTCTGGAGGGGATGTATTGGCGTAATTCATCAACTCCAGCAGCGCAAAGAAAAAAGGAAAGTGAGGAGGATGGACTGGGGGTCTTTGAAAGAGGATGCAGGCCCTCAAAGCCTCTCACAGAGAGCCCTGGAAGAAGCGGCTGCTGAAAGCAGAAGTCCTGGTTTCAAATGTACAAAGAACAATAGACATTGAAGGCTAATCACGGCTTCCATTGGTACCCTGCCCTGCATCTTCTAAATTCGGACAGACTCGGACCTCCGCTTCAGATAGGGTGATCACCTGGCATGTTCACAAATTCTGGACATTGAGCATGAAAATTCAGAACAAAATGTCAAAATTCAGGACAAAAATTCATGGAAAAAGGTCAATTTTACAGGCACATCTGAGGAGGTCACACAATATTATGTAAGTAAGTAAATAGACAGTTAGCAGAAGTACAAGTCAAAATAGGTTTGTGCTCGTTGGTATGTGTGTCTGTATGTTGCATAACAGTATTGAACAAACATTTATATGTAATTTGGCCTGTTTAAAGATTAAGGATCAGAAAACTAGTAAACATGCAAAATTTCAACTCCTCAGGGATTCTGGACCGCAGATTTGAATACCTTTGCTTCAAAGACATGCTTTGACCACGCAGCATGTTCAGAAATGTAATAATGCTGAATTCGTTAGAAGCCAGAATGGCAAACTGCTTTTTAAAAGAAGCGATTGAAACTGAAAAACCTGAGTGATAGGAATTTTATAGCAGTCAATGCTGCACTTTGAAATAATATTTGTAAATATTTTGGAATTAGATAGGAAATAGGTTCCTATTGGTTAACAGATAGCATGTAATAGATGACAACAATTCCTCACATATATTTTAGCCTCACCAATTCATTTTTTAAAAGAACTTAGACAAAGGTCTCCATTTTGTTGTCAAGGAGAGAGAGGGGCAGAGAGAGGGAGAGGAAGTGAGATAGCAACATTGTGTTGTTTGCTAACATCCCCTACCCACAATGTAATTTGCTCTTTTTACAATTTACAGCACTAACACGCTAATGCCCTTACTTATGGAAGGCTTGCGCTGCCATTGCATCACTTTTTTGTGATGCAGCGGCGGCGTAATCAATGCGCCACACTGCCCCTTATTTACGAAGTGATGCTTCCAGGCAGATGCGTCACTTTGTAAAGGCCTGCGCTACATTATAACTGCGTCAGGTATAATGCATGCAGGGTTGGCGATCCCCCATGAAAAAGCCTTGTAGAAGTGGCAAAGCGAAATTTATGAGATTTTACTGCCCCACTGCTGCGACTTCACTGAGTCACAATCCTTACGCCTGCTTCAAGCAGACTTACGTAGTGACGCTGGGCTTTTAACTTGGGACTCGCCCATGTGTAATGACACATTGCTGGAGTAGCATCAGTTATCCGTCAAGCACCAGCAATGCATCATTTTTGCGCCACCAGATACATCAGGATTCCTGACGTATCTGTAAATCCATGCACCATGGAGCGCCGTACTGTAAATATGGCGCATCCACGGTGTCGTAACGATGGCACTATGAAAAGTGATATAGCGCTTTTTTTGCCCAGCTATGCGCTACTTTTCTTAAATGAGGCCCTAAGGTTCCTAGTGTGTGATACACAAAACTATAACATAGTTATTTTTTAGTGAAAATCTGTGCTTCAGTAGAATCCCTAGTCTCTCCCGTTTAACCTTTTCCCATTTCAGACTCTCCCTGCGACACCCATATACATGTAACTAAAGGGGTGTGCATTTTTAACATTGTGAATAGACCCACGTCTCCTGGTTGCAGTTTTCTATCAGTCCACTAAACTGGGGTGACAGTAATTCTAATGGAAAGGCCAAGGGCAATATAATTGTATTGGGGGCCCTAACTGGATTTATAATTCAGTATTTATTTGTAGCACATTTAGATAAAATGGTAAAAAGCCATAATTTGAAGTTAAGTCTAGTCGTGGTGACTCCCAAATTCAGTGAATTGCCCACCTACTTAGGCTTCCTGTCGAATTGTTTTTAATAATACTTGATACATGTATTGTCAATTTTTTGAAGCTCACTTCCAATATTATCATATAATTGGAAATTGAAGACGTAGACTGTGAGAGGTCTTCGGGCAGTAGGTGGTTGCAGGGTGGTAGCTGTAGTGGATTCTGTTATTTGCCATTGATGTTTCAGGTAGTAAGACTATTTCATCCCATTTAGATGGTGGAGTTATTCACCTTGAAAACTTGTCTCGCTAAAGGTCCCAACTGTGGGCAGTCAAGGCTTACTCCTGGGGCGGTAAAGGGGCTGGAAATTCAAGCAAGGTATGACACAGTACTCAGAATCAATAAGCACAATATCCGGCCAGGTGATATCTCTTTTATAAGGTCCTGTTTTCAGGAGAGATTATGAATTCAAACCCGGAACATTTTATCTGCAATTCAGAGTCCCTCCTGCTTCCCTAAATAACGTCTTGTGATGTGTCCGAGCGTGCAGAGTGTCTACATTCCTGCAAAGTGATCATGGACCAGGTGGATCTTAACTGTCAGGACCACAAAGGATTGTGAAAAGTCCATGCACACACAGGCAAGTGTGGTACTATATTAGTGCACTGCATGGCAATGTAGTAGATAACATGATGCTAAAGGGCCCATCCAGTGAATGATGTCAGAGTATGTCTTGTAACACAAGCTGATCAAAGCTGTCATCAAAGGAACATTCTGGAAAGCCTATTGCTGATTTTTAGCAATGCAGGACCGAGTAAAGAGTTTTTTCCCTTACACTGGATGGCCCCTTTAACACATGCTAGTTTGCAGAAAACCGAAAAGCATTAGCAAAAACAACTTTTCAATTAGAGTAGGAACAGGCGTTCTAAAATGAAATGCACTTAATGTGGGCATACTGCCTATACGTACCCTCGCTGTGGAGGACACACAGTTTACTATCAACATCAGGACAATTGTATCAGTATTCTGAAGGCTGTTAGGAATTGTGTCTTACTGTTCACTTATTCCTCTCAATGGCGCATGGCATTTCCCAATCTGCCTTTAGTGACATGCAGGAACAGGCGAATGCATTGATTTGTTTACCCCCACACCCTACCCACAATGTTATTACCTTCCCGTAGTATCTTTTTTTATTGGGCTAACGCTAGTCCAATGTTTTGTCTCTTTTTACAGTGTACAGCGCACTGATGTCAATGATCCAAGTTTGTGTTATACAATGCTACAGAATAATTCATTTGGAGGGGAATCTGCTTCAAGCACAAATCCTTTCATCTCTCACTTTACCCTTTCCCATTTCAGAATCTCCATGTGAATTCCTCCTCCCTTATATTTTTGTCCACTAATTGATTTAAAACCACAATAATATTAATAATGCATGTGGCTAGTCCGACTAAACATCATTGCACCCTAGCTAAAGGTAATGCAGCTTAAATGAAGCAAACAGGGGCAACGTCCCATGAACAATAATTACTAATGTATTTGGTTCATTTGCACATTTGGTATTGGGTGCTTATATAGGCTCATCAACTGTCTAGGAAACAGGTCAGTGGTTTTGAGAGACACAATAAGGAGAGTCACGCGATGCTAAGAGAGAATGAGAGGCACACAATACAAAAACACAACCACAATAAGAAGAAAGAGAAATGAATAATTGTTTTATTTACTAACGTACCCTACCTATAATTTGTTTCCTTCCTATAATACCTTCTTTTTAGGTCTCGCCTACACAGTGCATGCACTGAATCTTCGAGAAATTTTATTTTCTATCAGTGGGTTTAGAGACTGCCCATTGCTTCCCATTGGTTGGCTTAATTTTTACTCTCATTTGCTTGCCTCTTATTGGTTAGCTGTAGTAGGTTTTCTCCATCTTTGTGTATTATTTCCTCCCCTGGAGCATGAACTCATTATTTGTGTCCTTCCATTGGTCATTTTATTTGGCGCAACAATTTTATTTGGGAATAAAAGTAGTCTACCAGAGTGCGTAATTTTCAACTGGCCCTGCTGTGTACTTCCCCTCCCTCTGTGTTCCACCCCATCCATCTGTTTGCTACCACCCTCCCTCCCTTCTGTTTGTTATCTGTGTTAGCTTGCATCTGTTTATTGTCCCTGTTGGCTTGCCCTATCCCCACTCCCTGTATTTCATTACATTGATTGTGTTGTCTTAACCCCACCCTCCCTCTCTCTGTTGCATGTGTTGGGCACCCCTACTCACCATAATGAAGAAAGATCTATGACGAAGACATCGCTGGTTGCTTCATAGTGCTTTTTTCCCCATGCCCACCCTCCCTCTCTCTGTGTTGCCTTCCTCCCTCCCTACTTCCCTCCATGTTAGGAGGCTGGCTCCATCACAGCATTTTTTTTTAACTTCCAGACATGCTGCTGTACAACATGAGTAAAAAAAATTGACAAAGCCAATACTTCACATAGGCGAGACCTATTTGCTTTGCCAATGCTTGTTTGTATCAGTCACGTTTCGTTCATTTTGCTGTGTACTGCAGTCCAATGCCAATGGTCTAAGTATGCGCTATACAAAGCTATGAAATAATTATTTCATACTTCATAATCATTTTTGAGAAGCAATCTCAAAATGTTCCTGTTTGATACAGATTTTAGGGCCAAGTAATTTGTTCACATCTCCTCTTCTCTTTTGGACTGTCTGCTAGTGCCGGGACACCTCTACGGAGGTAGTTGTGCGCTTTACAAATGTCATGAATTGAATTATTTTAGTGGAACTCAACCTCAAGCACATATATACTCCTTCCCTCTCCTGTTTAGGTCTCGTCTGAGAGTGTGCATGCATTTTGTTCATTTGCAGGAGGCTTTGACCCGCCCATTGCTTACCATTGTTTAGATTCATTATCACTCTCAATTGCTGGCTCCTCTTTGGTCAGCATGTGTGGGCTTCACTTCCTCTTTGTCCCTCCCCTGGAGCTTGGCCCAAGTACTGCTTTTGTGCCTAGTGTGTGTCCTTTATCTGATTGAACTTCAGTGTACCTTTTTTTTCTTTTAGTTCCATTTTACAACACCCTTTAAGAATGCATGGGTTTGCTTGGGCAGTTATTGCTGCTTTCCGCCCCCGTGTTGCTTGCCACCCCATCCTTGTTGCTTCGCCCCGTCCATGTATGTCACTTGGATGTTCACAGCACCATTTACCGCCTCCCATTAAAAAGACTGAACAAAATAAACCTAAACAAATGTCACTGCTGTGTCTATTTTTGTGTCTGAGCACCCCTTTGTGTGTTTATTTCTGTTTGTGCTAATACGAGTATGCATGTCTAATTGCTTTTTTTTTATGGCATGCATGCTTATGCGTCTGTATGTGTGCATGTGTATGTACCATGTGTCTGCGTGTATGTTTATGTTTACCTTTGAATGTGCCTATGGGTTCGCAATCTTTATGGTTTTGTGTGTGTCTCTGTAAGTGTGCCTGGGCCCATATTATAGAAGTTCCCCGGGGTACAACGGCCATTTGTGCCTTCTTTGTGCGCATCCGGGGCACTTTGGTACTACAGAATGGGGCGCAGATACTTTTGCCGCCCCTTCTGTAATACAGATAGCGCTGGTGCATATGTTGCGGCAATGCTATCTGAAGAGGATGTTCTCTCATTTGCATGGGGGAGTGGCCCCATGCAAATGAGGGAACCTCTTTACCTCTGCGCCTGCACCGTATTATGAATGTGGGCGCAGAGGAAAAGAAGCTGTCAGATGGCTCACTGACAGTGCGGCACATAAATGTGGTGTACTTAGTCACCTAGGCTCCTGTTGGAGCCGTAACGTCAACACGCAACACCTCAGCTGTGCGCCACCGAGGTGATAAATAAAGGGGGTTGAACAGCTCATTGTTCATTCCCAGACTGAGACCATGAGCGTGTGTCTGTTATGTCCGCAGCAGGGCGCAGGGTTTAACTAGCTTGAGGCTGAGCTTGGTGGTGTCCACGTCTTCACCCACCACAGTGCCGACGAGGGAGGAACAGTGCTTGCCGCCAGGTACCGGGGTTTGTACAACACAGAGCTGGGGCAGTTGGAGCCCTGATCATTTTGATCAGTGAGACAGTGATGGCAGACGAGGCGCAGGCCGGAGGAGACCATGGAGCAGGCCATGGGACGAATGTTGAGGCCAACAGGCCACCTGTGGGTGCCCACTCGACCATGGGGACTCTGGTGCCCTTCAGCGAGCTGGTGGACCCAGCCATGGTGACCCCCAGGTGGAAGGTCTGAGTGGGGTGGCTGGTGAACTATTTCAGGGCAACAAGAGAGAGAGTGAGAGACAATGTGGTCAAGAGGTCGCTGTCAGGGGCATAGCTTCGCGGGGTGTTTGGGGTGTTACAAACCCCTAATAAATATATTGTCTGGAAAATAGTTGGGTACAGGTACTTTCAGTCAGGTGTGGTGAGGTGTCTGTCAGATTTCACAAGGAACTTTTACATGAAAACATGCAAAAATACACACACACTCTCTCCCTCTCTGCTTTGTAAGTCTTCAAATATATTTGTCATTTTACAAAATATTTTGTTTTCTCTCACTTAGTACCCCTACCAATTCGCATTTGTCACCCTTTCTACTGCCTCTTTACCCCCTCTCATGTGCCCTGCTTGTCGTATAATGTATTTTGACATTATATGGCAGCGTAATTGTTGGAAAATCTGAAGCTCACCCCACCCCCAATCTTACTGACCAAGCTACACTCCTGGTCAATGTTGCTCGGTTTTGGTGGGGAAGAGATATATATATTGTTTCAGCACCTCCCAGACATAGGAGGGGTTGATGACTATGATGCAGTCATACCCCCCCTTAATGCGCACTTCATCCTCCAGTTAAACCCTGATTTTGAACTCTTTAAGTGGTGAGCGTGGGTGCCGCATCCGTGGCAGGAGGCCACCGACAAGGGTCATTCGCCCCCTGACCATAGGTGATCACCCCCAGCCCACAGGCAGAAGTGGGGACTGGTGGAGGGAAGACAAAGTCGACAAGGAAGAACCCAAGGAGGAAGAGGCATTCCTCCTCTTGCACATAGCTCCTGGTACCCAGGGCTGGCGTCCTCAACCGCTCATCAAAGTGACCATCACCGGCACCACCGTGCCAGCCCTAATCAAAATGCGTGCATCGGTCATTGTGATGACTCACCAGCAATATCTGATGCTACGCCCATGCCGCCCATCTAACCATCACAAACCAAGATCTATGCATATGGGGCAAGGAGCTGCTCCCCCGGGGAGGGACAATGGATGTGCCAGTCAAACAAGCAGACAGAGATGTGATGGCAGGTGGAGAAGGGACTTTGATTGGGTTTCACACGGCCAAAAACTTAGGTTTAGTCTTCTACGCCAGGGAAATCCATGACCTACTAGTGGATCACCTCCTAGAGCAATTCCCGGAGCTGTTTCGAGGGCTCAGGTGCTGGAAAGGAGTCCCAGTCAAACCACACATTGACAAATCAATTCAGGCAACAGCCTGTTGACACCATTGAGTGCAATTCCACCTGCACGCGGAAGTCAAGACAGAGCTTGAGAAACTAGAGCAGATGGACGTAATAGAGAAGGTCTCAGGACCAACACTGTGGGTGTCACCCCTGATAATAAAGGAGAATCCAAAACAGCTGGGAGCTATTTGTGCCTGCATAGACATGAGGCTGCCCAACCGGGCCATCCACAGAGAGCTCCATATTAGCCCCACAATGGATGACATAATAGCTTACCTCAACGGCACAATATGGTTTTCAAAACTAGATTTGAATGCCAGTTACCACCAGTTGATACTTCATCCGGACAGTCGTTACATCACGACATTCTAGATGCACCTGTGGCTCAGAAGATACAAGAGACTACATTTTGGGATCTCTTCAGCCAATGAGGTGTTTCAGAATGCAGTAAGAGAGACACTCGGGGCTCGAAGGGGTCCTCACCATCAGCAATGATATTTAATATATTCCACTACACTGACTGATCATCACAGATGCTTCAAGGCCACCCTTGAGAGGCTAAGATACAACGGATTGACCCTACCGGAAGACAAGTGCTTGTTTTTTGAGACAAAGATCGAGTTTTTTGGGTTCATATTCCGAAAAGAGGGGCTGAGGGTTGACCTTCGAAAGTCCATAGAGATCAAGGAAGCCCCAGAGCCAAAGAATGCAACAGAGGTATGCAGTTTCCTAGGCATGGCAACCTACTGTGGAAGGGTTCCTGCCCAACTTGGCTACCCTGTCAGACCTGCTCAGGGCACTCACGAAGACGCAGATGAGGTGGTTGTGGGGCCCACAAGAACAAAGAGCTCTTGAAAGAATAAAGAACGCTCTTTTGGCAGATGCTACGAAGGCCTTCTTTAACCCAGAAAAGGCAACAAAGCTGGTGGTGGACACAAGCTCAGTAGGCCTACGAGCTGTCCTGACACAGGGTGTGGGCCCCTGTGGCTTTTGAAAGTAGGGCACTGACAGCCATGGAAGTATTTTAGGTGCAAATTGAACGAGAAGCTCTCGCCATTTAATGGGCCTGTCACCTTTTTCACTTCTACATATACAAGCAGAAGTTCAAGGTGATAACCGACCACAAGTCGCTGGTGAGTCTAATTGCAGGTATAGCCCCCCACCCACCCCCTTGGATCGAGAGGTGGGCCGCGCAGCTGCTACCTTACCAGTTCTGTGTGATTTATCGACCAGGGGCCAGCAACCCGGCAGATTTCCTTTTCCAGTATCCTTATCAGGCAAATGGGCTGAACGGAGTTAGTGAGGGGCAGAAGAGTTTGCACGCATTGTAGCAATGGCAGCGTGCCCCAGAGCAGTGATACGTATGGTCATCAGGAAAGCAGCAGTGGCAGATGATGACCTCCAGAGAGTGGTGGAGGCCATCAGAAACAATCGATGGAAGTTTTTCATCTGGGATGCAATCATTGGCACCTGACGGAAAAAATACAGCTATACAGCTATCATCCATGTGGAGGATACAAGACAAGCTGAGCTCCATGGCAGATGGCATCATAATGCGATGTCACTGCATTGTCATCCCCAAGTCCCTGGAGGACCAAGTGATCGGCCTGGCACATGAAGGCCACCAAGGAGCTGAAAAAACAAAGGCAAGAAAGTGGGGAAGTATGATTCCTGGGTGTAGATGCCAGAGTAGAAGAAGCAGTTTGCCTGTGCCAGACATGCCAGATCATGGGGAGCCCTGCTGCGCCAGTGACTGTGGCCACCGAAGACACCCCAACAGCCACATGGAAGAAAGCGAGCTTGGACTTCAGGAGTTTCTCGGATGGGAGACTGACTATGGTCATGGTCGGTGACAGCTCCAAATATCTAGTTGTGGAGTTGGTAGCAACAACAGTGTTCTCTCATGTCAAGCCGCTCCTGGAGAAGACATTCACTGCATATGGTCTACCAGAGACAATCCAGACGGACAATGGCCCTCCATTTTATGGAACTGAATTTCAAGACTTCTTGGTCACGCTGGGGTTCCAACACCAGAAGATAAAGCCGCAGTGGCCCCAGTCCAACAGCACAGTGGAGAAATGTATGCAGACATTGAATAAGACCTCCGTGTGGTGGTGGATTAAAATACTGACTGTAAATGGGAACTACACTGATTCCCAAGAGCATATCGTAACACCGCTCACTGCATGACGCGGTGCACCCCATGCACTTAATGTTCAAAAGGCATGTCAAGGAGAGCACCCCGACTGGCCCAGGCTAATGGCCGGATGGGCTGAATGAAGCTGGCACTCGAATGAGGAGATGGATGTAAACGAGTCAGCCAGGCTCGGTGAGTGGTGCCTAGAGGTGGAGGGCTGTGTCTTGGTAAGAGACTGCCAGCCGGAATGTGACGGAGGTGAATGGAACAATGATAACCACCCAGAGAGGGTAGGAGGTAACCATGAGAAATAACTCATAGTTCAAATCGATAACATCCCCTGACAGGGAGGAAGGGAAGGATAACAACAAGTCGGTGGCCAGTGACATGCTATCACCAGAGGACGAGAATGTGACGGTGGCGGCGGGTGGCTCTAAAACCTCACGACCATGGGATCAAGGGGGGAAGTCAGCCCTTACTGGTGACACAAGGCGCAAAACCATGGCAGAGGAAGAATCCACAGCACCGCTGAGTGGGGGGAACCACTGTTACGAACTGAGGCCCAACCTGCAACCCAGCCTGAAGCTTCGTGACTTTGTGCATCCCCAAGTGAGGGTGGTCCCTGCTATCTAATGTTGGATGGGATGTACTGAGCCACCTAGGCTCCAGGAGGAATCGTGCGATCAGAATGCAACACCTCAGCTGGGCATGGTCGAGCTGATATATAAAGGGGGACAAACTGTTCGGGGTTCAGTCCCGGACTGAGACCATGAGTGTGTGTCCATTATTCCTGCAGCAGAAAGTAGGGGGTAACTAGCCTGAGGCCAACCTTGGTGGCGTTCCTGTCTTACCCCAGCTCAGGTGGCACACTGTCAGTGTGCCCCTAAAGGCAGCCCTCTGGAGGAGGTCAAGGGGGTCCTATGGAGCCCCTCAGACATCCCCTTGCAGGTGGGTGCAGTACTTCACTGCACCCGCCTGCAGGGGGATCTTTCTCCTCCATTTAAAGTGCATGTAGGTGCAGCCTGCACAGTGAAACATGGAGCGTCTTTGAAGCACCCTCTCCGTATTTCACTTGAATGCGCTGTCCCCAGAGAAGCACAAGTTTGAGGCTGCCCTGAGGGCAGCGCATTCAACCTAACAGAGCACACTTTCCCAGTTTGCGCCTGGTGCATCTGTTTGAAGGTGCCCGATGGCACTAATAGGGAAAGTGCACCGCTGTTTGTCTGTTTGTAAATATCTGTCTCTGCCTACCTGTGTTTATGTCTGTCTGTGAATAGTCAGTGTGTGAAATATTCATTTTTTACACATTGGGAAAGACAAAATCAAGCATCATTTTTATTCTGGAATAGACACACGCACTATCCTCTACAACACTGACCAAGCGTGCTAAATAATTTTAAAGAACTTGCGGTAAGTCAACACTGCATATGATGACTCACGCTTTTCGCTATAGGTTTTCTTTCACAAATGTATTCAAGAGTTGCTGGTAATTTTAAAACGTTTGTGCTGAAACAAAACAGGCAATGGGAAATTGCAGGAAAACATGATGCATGCTGGCTCCAAGACAAGCGGGAAATAGCATGCATATTCAAAGCATATTATAGCTGATGTATTTTATGTGTGAGCTATGTCCATAAATCTACTAACGAGCACCAATAACATGGCGTACAACACAGAAGGAACTGTTTTGGAAATGTAATACTATGATGCAGCCATACCCGCCCTCAATGCGCACTTTGACCCGCAGTTAAACCCCGATTTTGGATGCATTAAGTGTAGCCAAGCCCGGCAGAGGGAAGGGGAGTTGATGTACAATTTCTACGCCCACCTGCGGGCCTTCGCCAGCACCTGTACATAGGGTGACCAGCAGAAGGAGGTCAGGGCACAGATCGGCTAATCTGAGGAGGATCATTCTGCAGCAGCTGGGGGTACAACTTGAAGACATGCTTGTTTCGGCATGCACATATGTCTTTTCCAGTGCCAGAGCAGTTGAGATGGAGATCGCTCTCATCAAGGAGACTGGGATTGTTTATGTGCTAATTAATATCGATCTCAATGCTGCATAGTTTATGAGCTGCAAAGAAATTGTTGAAGCTATTCTTGTCAACATTCAAACTTTGGTCTTGCGGTCTACATTGCTAGTGTTTGCATAAAATGCTGAGTAATATCATCAACCAAGCTATGAACACGCTTTCGTGTTCGGCATGCAAGTAACAAGACGACAACAGGAGGTGATGAAAACACGTCTTTATTCCTCCACTCTTTTTCTATCTGAAACTCCACCTCTTCCTCCTCTAACTTCCCTTTCCTGCCATGCCTGACCCTGACGTCACATGCCAGGTCAGGCATGGCGACACTACATCTCCCCCCTTTTTATTTTAAGTGTTCCATGATTAGTTGCTCAGAGTTCTTCAATGAGCCAGACAGGCCTCCTGATGGTCCTCTGCGGTCGGCGAGAGGGGCATCCCTCTCTTGGCTCGCGCCGATTCACTGCAGGTTGGAGTGCTTCTTGATCTTCAGCTTCTCGGCCCGATCCGTCTGTGTCCCATTCTGGTTCTTCCGTTCGGGTGTATACTGCAGGGTTGCACTTCTTGAAATGTGACACGTTTCGTGTAGTTCTTTTGGTCTCAGAGGCGGCCGTGACCATAGTTCCTTTCAGCCTCGTCACTTGTAGAGGTTGAGTACAATAACGACTGTCTGCTTTGGTCTTTTGTTCTTGTCGGTCCAGCACCCAATCTCCTTCTTGAATGTCGGATGCTTTGGCGTGTGGACGCTTGTCTGCGTATTCTTTCATTTTCGCCTTTTTAGCCCTGTCGAGATTCACTAACGTTTCGAGATCCACGGTCGGGGAGTTGGACTGTATGACGATATCAGCAGTTGGGATTCTGGTGCGTGGAGTTCTTCCGAGCATCAGAGTGGCCGGGCACCTGTTGGTGGTGCTATGTGGAGTGGTCCTGTATGCTCGCAATACTTCATTGAGCGCTGGTTGAATATCCCGTTGGGTCAGCTCGGCTTGTTGTATCATTTTCTTCAGCATGGCCATGAATCTTTCGGCCATCCCATTGGCTTGAGGCCACATGGGAGTAATCTTCCTGTGTTTAAAGTTTAGATGGCTCGCGAACTCTGCAAACTCATGTCCATTAAACGGGGGTCCATTGTCCGTTTTTACTACTGTCGGGATTCCCCACGCAGCAAACGCTTCGTCGATGACCGGTATGACAGCGGCTGCCCTTGTGGACGAGACCTGTTGCGCAATAGGGAATGTGGAATACTCGTCCATGATGACGATGATGTATTTTCCAGACTTCAGTGAGCCGAAGAAGTCAATAGCGACTTGTTGCCACACACCGTCTGGGAGGTAAGACATTTGAAGTGGGGAGTGTGGTTCTTCACGCCCTACCAGTTGGCATTGGGGGCAGTCTTGAAGTGTGGCTTCTACTAGGAGGTCAAGTGACGGTAACCAGACTCGCTCCCGTAGTGCTTTCTTCGTTGCCACCACGCCTCTGTGTCCTTCATGCGCCAGGTTGACGACTCCTTGCCTCAGTTGTTGGGGACTGACGATTCTTCTGTCTCTCAGTAGCAGCCCGGTAGCACTAATCGTGAGATCGTCTTTGACATGTTGAAATGACACAAGTTCCTGCAATCTTGACAGTTTCATCATTTGGTACCTTCTCCAGGTGTCTCCACGAGCTTGTGCGGATGGATGCATGATGTTCTGGAGCGTGGCATCCTTGGCAGTGGCTTCTATGATGGCTTCTAGTGGGACAGCGGGTGGTCGCGCTTGATCAATGACAAAATGGAGGTATTCTTCTGCCATCGAGCATCTTGACCGCGTCAAGACTTGGGGAGGGCGCGATATGTAGGCTGCCGGGTTCTCCGCCTTCCCCGGTTTGTGAATGATGGTGTACGTATAGTCTTGGAGGCGAAGCCCCCACCTTTCAATCCGGGGTGGAATCTTCGCACGGGGGTTTCCAAAGATTGTGAGTAGGGCCTGGTGATCAGTGATTAGTGTGAAGTGATTCCCATAGACGAACAGATGGAAGTGCTTGCACGCCCACACAACTGCCAGGCTTTCTTTTTTGGGCTGCGAGTAAGCCTTCTCAGTGTCAGTAAGACTGCGACTGGCATATGCCACGATGTGGCGAGGTTCACCTTCCTCATCATACTGGGCGAGGATAGCTCCAAGTCCTACAGGGCTTGCATCGACTGTTATTTCTGTCTTTTTCCGAGGGTTACAGTATGCCAGGTTGATAGCCGAACTCACGGCTGTCTTGATTTGATTGAAGGCATGCTCGCACTTGGCTGACCAGTGGAAACTTTGACCTTGTTTCGTGAGTTCCTGCAATGGATAACTGATGGTAGCGTAGTCTTTGATATATTGAGCACCGTAGCTAGCCAAACCCAGGAAGCATCGTATATCACTGACATCCCGGGCGTATGGTGTGTCAGATAGTGCAGAGACTTTTTCAGGATCCGGTCGCATTCCGTCTTTGGAAAAGATGTGGCCGTAGAATTTTAGAGTCGACTTGTGAAATTCACACTTGTCACTGTTGAGCGTGAGGTTGGCATTGAGAAGGGCATGACACACCCGGTCAAGTGCTTTGTCGTGTTCTTTGCGTGTTTCGCCGAAGACCAAGATGTCGTCGCTGTAATTAAATGAGTTTGGAATGTGCTGAATGACACGTCTTACTGCTTCTTGAAATATTTCCGCCGTCGAGGAAATGCCAAAATTGAGACGCTTGTATCTGAAGAGTCCTTGGTGCGTAGTGAAGGTGGTGATGTATCTAGATTTTTCGTGAAGCTCCAGCTGATGATACCCCTTGTTTAGGTCTAGTTTGGAAAAGACTGTTTCTCCATTCAGGCGAGTGATCATGTCGCTGATATGGGGTCCTGGATGCCGCTCCCGTTCGATGGCTGTATTTGGGGCTCGCATGTCCACACATAGACGCACTTTATTTTCCTGTCCACGTTTGGGCACAACCACCACTGGTGATACCCACGGAGTAGGTCCCGTTGACCTCTCTATGATGTCTGTTTTCAGCAAATCCTGTAGTTCTTCATCCACCGCTTGCTGGAGGCGGAAAGGTACTTTCCGGTGGTGCTGGGCCACAGGTGTCACTTGCTTGTTGATATGCAATCGGACTTTGAAATGAGCTAACTTTCCTAGGCCGGAGAATAGTTTCGGGTATTTACTGATGATGTCAGGCGAATCATCAACTTTGTACAGAATTTCTACCAGCTTCAGCCGTTCTGCTGTGGGTAGACTGAGAAGACAGTCAGCCACTTCAGGGCCTTCTATGACATGGATCTGCGCATGAACTGTCTTGTCTTTGTATGTTAGGGATGTGCGAAATTGTCCTAGACACGGCAGCGGTTCTTTCGACATCCACGTGTAAACACGCACGCCAGCTGGCTCTAACTTTGGCTTCGGGTTCATCTTCCTGTATTCGGTCATGCATATGTAATTAAGTGACGCTCCAGTGTCTAGAACGAACTTCGCGGGGTGATTTCCCATTGGAATGTGCAGCCTGGGGTATTTCTTCAGTCGGTCCGGGTCCGCGACCATGCATACGTACTCGTCACTGTCTTGGGATATTGGAGTGAGGGCTGATGATTCTCGTGATGATGATCGTTGAGATCGGTATGAACAGTGTGACTGAGCACTGGACCTTGATGAGCTCGTGGATCGATCCCTTCTCCCTTGCACCGCTCTCGCATGGTGACGGGGGCCCGGGGTCCGTTTACTTGGCAAAGACGTCTTGCAGTAAGTTTGGCACACTGCTTTGAAGTGATTGTCTTTCCCACATCGGTGACACTGTTGCCCCATGGCGGGACATGGACCTGTATGGGGAAAATCTTGACCGCAGCGATAGCACTATAGTGGTTGCTTCTTGGTGCTACTGGTCTTGCTTCCGCTGAGTGTTTGATTTGTGGATGTGGAGGGTTTCTGATGGTCCACTTGGCGTCTCGAGTCTGTTTGGGAATATAGTCAGAAAGCTTGTTCCTGTTTCTCCGTCTTGCTAACTTCCATCTTCTTTGCATGTTCTTCAGCCTGGTCATTTATTCGCGTGAGTTCCTCGATGTCGTCTAGAGAATAGTGCTTCTTCAGTAAGCGACGATGCAATGACTCCGACTGGCATCCTTCTATGATTCGTAGACGAAGTGCATCTTCAGTGCTAAAATTGTCAAATTCACAGTATCGGGCTAACCGCTTGAGGCGTGAAATGAAGTCGCCCACAGATTCATTCTTTTCTTGAGACGCTAAATTGAAGGTGTGGCATTCATAGTCAAGATTCCGCTTGTGGAGGAATTTTCTGTTTAGCGCGTCTCTTACATCGGCATACGAAGCAGAGGTGATTTGTAGCAGTTCCTTGATAATTTGCCCGACGTCCTTGCCCACTAGATTACGCAGAGCGATAAGTTGTTGTTCGGGGTCACTGGCCTGTGATCCTTTCATAAAGTCCTCGAAGTCCTCCAGCCAACTTTGCCACTTGGGACCCATGCTGTTCCCAGACGTCAGCAACAGGGGTTCAGGAGGGCGCAGGAACAATGCTCCTATCATCACTGGTCCGGGCTGTGTACTCCGTGTTGGACCTGCTTGGGCATTCTGCGAGGAATCCGGGTGCGTGGACATGACGACACACAACTGACCTCTTTCACTCTTTCTGGCTCAGCAGGCAGTTGGCTTCTGGTAGTGCTGAAACACGCTGGGCAGTGGTAGCGTGCAGAGGGATGTTACGATCCACTCTTTGGCGGGATCAGCAGGGCTTTTCTCTCCTGCCTGACTTCAAAATGGCCGCCGAAATGATGATCAGGGCTCCGCAATGGTGGGTGCCTGACTTTAAAATGGCCACCGGGTGGAGCAGACGTGTGCTGGCTTCAGGCAGGTATCAGCAGGGCTCACTTCCACTCAGCGTGTTGATAATGGTGGCAGTCCCGTTTGCAGCCGCCGGGATCGTGCAGGCAGTGTGGCCAGGGACACGAGCGCTCCGGCACTCCAGGCTCAGCAGGACATTTTATGCGCATGCGCACACCTCGCGGCCTTGCGCGGGTCTACCAGGATCATGCTGGGAGCACCGGCGCTGCAGAGGCACGCAGAGGATGCGGAGCGCAGGTAAACGTGGGCAATGTGTACCTCTTAATATTGGTGCGGGAGCGGCGGGGTGCAGAACAGTCGGGCTGACACAGGCGGGCACACCTTTGAGTATCAGCGAGGCGCGCCCGTCTCAGGAGTGGATGGCAACGGTGCTGTGGGGGAGTTCTGCAGCAGGCACTGTGGTATGTCGTCGGCAGGCACAGGGTGAGGTGGGGTCCACGCATCCCACCCTCGTCGCCTGATTTCGTGTTCGGCATGCAAGTAACAAGACGACAGCAGGAGGTGATGAAAACACGTCTTTATTCCTCCACTCTTTTTCTATCTGAAACTCCACCTCTTCCTCCTCTAACTTCCCTTTCCTGCCATGCCTGACCCTGACGTCACATGCCAGGTCAGGCATGGCGACACTACACACGCTGAGTCAACTAACTGGGATTTGAGCCTTTGACCTATATGTTGTATGCAGTGCTCTGCAGCAGGCACATTCCCGCTGAGCGATCTAACGAGGATTCACAATTATGATATTCAAGGTACACACTATGCTTTAAGACTTTGAACTACTAAGTGACAATTCTAAACCATGACCAGCACATTGCAAACAGGTATCTGCTTCAAGCGTGTAAACCAACTAAGCTACTTTACCAGTACAATAGCCTGGGAAGTGCTGGATATACACTGATCTCTCTAGCAGCCGCATTAGGTTCCTATGTTAATTTACCAGCAGATGGTCAGCAGATATACCTGTAAAGTAGCAATGGTAGGTTAATAAACTTAGGGCCATATTTATCTAGGGTTTCGTCACTTTTGCATCTCCATCCTGCACAAAAACAATCCTGCTAACAACGCAGACACCCATTCACTATGGTGCAAGAGAGCCTGTGTTGGCGTTAGGAAGCTCATTGTGCGCCAGCGCTGAGAAAAGGCAGGAATGCGAAGTACAATGTTAAGAATGGCACATTCCTGCCCTTTCCCTATCACACAGCGTAGTGCAGCAAGGTGATCTGCTGTGCTGCGTGAAAAAAATTATAAATATGCCCCTGCCTCTGGTAATCTGAAGGCACCCTACAGGTTATGTGTTGAATGATTTTGTGGCAGGCTCAGCCTTTCATCTTTCTAAGGTTGGTCAAATGAGTACCAACATGTTCAGCAGTAACATCTATCAATAACAGTGTTTATACAGTTCAAGATAGTGGGACCAAATACATGTGAAAACAAGCATTCATAGAGCCAATAGGGCATGCCTTTGTGAGATCCATTGGCAGTGCCAGAGTTTTTTCAGTCATGCTGTACAGCAGTAAAAAAAAGTGATATTCCACAGTCAATGCTGGCTGCGCCATATCACTTTTTTTTAAACTTTCAACCATGGTGCACAGCAGCCACGCTTCTGTAAGCCATAGCTAAAAAACATTGACAAAGCCAATAGATCTTGCATAGGCGAGACCTACTGGCTTTGCAATGCTTTTTAAAATGTTGCCACTGCAGAATCTGCCCATGCCATTCCTTCTTTTGTACACTAAATTGAAACCACAAGAATAATATTGTTTTTGCAGGCCCCAACAACTAAACACCATTTCTTTCTAGCTGCAGGTAATAAAGTTTAAAAAAGAAAACAGAGATCATATCGCATAAGTGCTCCTTGATAAAAACCCATCAATAAATGTGCAACTAAATGAAAAGCATTAATTTAGGCCCATCACTGTCCAGGAAGCAGTTATTTTGTTTTTCAAGAATTAAAGGAAAAAAATTGAAAGACCAGAGAGAAGAAATATTCCGAGAAAGAGGCACACAAAGAGAAAGACCTGCTCTATAAGAGAGTGAACTGTGGACAAAAAGAAGTGAGAAAGGCACATTAAAGGAACTGATGCTAATTATAGCCACGAGAAAGAGAGCGTGCACTAGAGGCCATATTTATCAACAATTCACACAACGCAGCAAGCCACCATGCTGCATTGCGCTGCGTGAAAGGGAGAAGGCAGGAATGAGAAGTATTTAACATTACATGGCGCATTCCTGCTCTCTTCCTGCACTGGCACCCTGCGTTATGGTGCATGGGTGCCTGCATTGCAGGTAGGATTGTTTTTGTGCAGGAAGTCACACCTTCCTGCACAAAAACAATCCTCAGAGACATTTTCCTCTTTCTATGTGTGCTGCATGCAGCACACTTTGGAAGAGGAAACAATGAGGAGAAAATAACATATTTCTCCTCGTTGCGCCTCACCTGGGGTGGCGTATCATTTTGATGCAATGCCAGGTCTACCAGTAATGGTAAATCTGGGAATGCGCCAAAATCCATGATTGGATGCATGGGAACAACCACGTCCCACCTATGGAATGCCTCCCTGGGGCAGAGTAACGCAAGGCAGCGATTTGTGCTGCCTGGCGTTACTCCAGATTTATCAAGCCATGCAGGGTCACGCAAGGTGGCCTTGCATTGCTGGATAAATCACTAATATTTAGTATCGCCCTTACGCCCTTTGCGGGATGCATGGGCGGCTGAAAACCTTGATAAATTTGCCCCTAGGGGTTAGATGGTGGTAGAAATAGGTAAAGCATCCTCCAGAGTCAGGGCTGATGGTCGACTGATTAGAAGTGAAAGACTTGTCCCCTGGTATTATTGAAATTATGGACAAATGGCGTCCATTACAGACAACGGACATTGGGCCTAAATTGCAGATGGTCTGTGTGACTTACAGATGGGTGGTCACCATAGCTTCAGAAAGGAATCCTTCTACCTGTCCATCAGGGCCACTTTTACACTCCGATGCCATACTAATGCCCACAACTGCTGTGCAGCTGTGTGCTGCTTGAGAGCTGATTCTCAATTATGCCCCCTTGGGTGGATGGAGGCTGTTCCATGGATCCACCCCCACATATGCAGACTGGTTTGGCCTTTGCCATCACTGCTGAGGTTTGTACTCTTCATCTACTGCATATTTTGGGGGCTGCTACTGCACCAACCATCTCCGCCAAGGGCTATTCTATGCATCCACCATGTCTCTGGGGGCAGTCCCTCCATCCTTCCAGCGACTTTCACTGCAGGGGATGCTTTTTGAATCCGCCATTGTTCTGCTGAGAGCTGTCCTAGACATCCACTAAACAAGTTAATAGCAAATAATTATTCATTATTCACAGATGTACCTCTTAATGATTCACTCTAACGGTGTTTGCGGAAATGTACTCCAGTTTGAAGTGTTATTGTCGGCCATTACCATCTCTGACTCCACACCAGGAAGCCATGTTCAGCACCACAGATATCAGCTGGCCCAGACGCTCTGCACGACAAAGGCTGCAGGTGTTGACTCTCTTCAGATTCCTTCCTGCATGCACGCCTGACTTCCATAGACTCCAGCTCTCATTGCTCTCCTCACCGGAAGCTTGCAGGCATAGCTAGCTTATAACAATTGTGATGTTGGAGGGAGAGGTTTGTGAAGTCTATGGAGCACTTTGTAATTTTGTAAAGGCTGCAAGGCATGTACTTTTGCCACATATGCATGCATGGGACAACTCTGCAAAATGTAATCTTGCAAATGAATAATCTGCATTCATTTTCCTTCGTGACTCTGTTAGATTAGAGGGGGAATTATCTTGTTAAGCAGTGCAATTAACTTCACAATTTGGGAAAAACATCGTTGCTTGCGTTAAGTTGACCGGGAAACTTTACAACCTTTTTAATCTTCACGGAGGACAAAAATTAGAAACTTCACAAACATTGCTGACAAAAAAAGCCTTGGCACACCCACTATTTTAGAGGGCACCAGAGGGCTCTGGATCATTCACTAATATCACACAAAAGGGCATATTTACAAGGAGTTAACTCCACCAGAACGTTACTTTTTCCGACATTCTGGTGGCGTTAACTCCTTCACCTTATTTACAAGGCGGCGTTAAGCCACTTAACACCAGCGCTAGGGGTAACGCAGGGGTGCGCTGCATTCTTGTGAATACAGCACATATCTGCGTTTTGAAACTGTCAGAGTGCGGCGTTATTAATTTTGGAGTACACCGTGCCCCGACATTTTATTGTAAATATCCCCCTCAGTGTTTCAAGTAGTAGCACTACAGCTCATGCTTAGAGCTAGGCAGATGTGTGACATCTGTATACATTTATGTGGGTGTTTGTTTCTTTGCAGGATATTATTGAATTGTGATGATATTCTTCTCACTGGATGTAATTTGTCTGTTTTGAGCTTGTTTAGGATATGTACTCTTTTAATACACAAACAAGTGTTTACATTGTGCCCATGTGTCTGGAATATGTATGTTTTCCATCCCTTCATGAATTGATTTAAGAGTAAAAAGGTGTTTGCGTGAGGGTCCTGCGTATTCTTATATACGTATGATTTCTGCGTTCTATTTGCCTTGAAACATAAAACTGTACCTGACTATTCGAAATGAATTTACATTTCATTTTTACTGCATTTAGATTTCCCTACTGTCATTTCAATGTTTCTTTTATTTCCCTTCATGTATCTATCACAGATTCAGGTAGCTATGAATAATGTTCGCTTACTGTAGATATGGCTTTTTTTTCTTTGCTATTAACTTTGCCAAATTTGTAGTCTTCTGCATTATATTCATCACATAATTAATATATCTCATATGTTTTGTCATGCCTAATTCTGCAGCAGGTGCGGCCGCACTCCCTTGTGGGGGGGGCAGGCAAAAGCAAAAGCATCCCTCCCAAAAGTGTGAAGAGCACACCCTCCACTACTGTTGTTTCTTTGATCTTCATTGAAATTCTGCTCTCCAGGAGAGTCAGCAAAAAAATGCAGGCAGCTGTGTTTGGAGGCAGCGGATGCATTAAACACAGGCTTGCTCTCTCCTTCTGCTTGGTGGGTACAGCAAGCCTTTTATCGTTTAAGTAGTGATCAGGAGGAAAGGAAATCCACTCCAGCACGGGGGTCTGCTACTGCGTCACTCCTTCTCCTTTTTCTAAGCCATAGCGCACCAATATAGCCTTATAGCCCGCCGTAGCGGGCTATATCTCGGTCATGAAAGGCCCGCTCCAGCGTTAAAGGTCCAAGCCAAAGGCAAGGGTCTTTAACAAGGGAGGGGACTTTAATGTCAGCATAGCCCGCATTATGGAGGGCCATAAGGCTATTTGACCATTCTGCCACTACAGGGCAGAAAGTTCTAACAAATAAAGAAAAAGCCTCATGGAGCCCAAAGAGATTGAAATCCCCTCAGGCTCCGTGAGGCCTTTAGTCACAGCAACAGCTGTGAAGGACAACATTGGAATGTTGGAGCTTCGGGCTTCTAACGGCATTAAAAGCCCGGAGCACTCCATTGTTTTCGATGGAGCTCCCAACATTCAAATGTTCTAATGGTGATTAAAAACCACTTCGGAACAGAGGGAGACCCACTCTAGGCTTTGGATCAGCTCCTGAAACACACCCTTGCTAGTTTATACTTTTTGGCTGTCCCTTCCACTCAAGTACATCAGCTGGGTACCCATCCTGATGTAGGAGTATATTCTGCCCTCCTGTCTCATCAGGCCAAGAAGGCTCTAGTACTGAGGCAGCCCCACAGCCTCCCCAGAAGCACCTTGCAGACTTTCCAGGTGTCGTCCTCTCACCTCTGGGAGAATGGTTGTCAGTGACGCACAGCCATGGATTACAGGAATTCCTCTGGTACTCAAAGGAGTACCACCTCTTTGATCAGTGTGGAATTTGGAACCAAGTGAGGAAGTATCACTCCAACTTTTATAGTTAGGCTGCAGACAGGGAATGCTGATTTTGAGTGCTTAATTTGAGCCAGTGGTTTCCAGCGCTCAGCACGGTACTTAATTGTCAACACCAACACTTATGACAGTCCGCCACATGGTTGCGCTGTCTGTCTAATTTTGAAATGAGCACAGCAACAGTTGTTTAATAATTCAATATCCATTAAAAATAACTAATAGCTGCCGCTCAAGCAATTCTTGTAGCTTTGGGGGCCTGGAATAGTCTGAATTGTCACACTTATAGGAGTGTCATGTTTAGTACTTGTGTTGGTACCTTTATTGGCAGCGTTGGTAGGGGCAATGGGTGGTGCAAGCTGCAGTGGCCTTCTGACAAAGGCCCTGGCGATTTTTTTTTTTTACAAGTTAAGCACTGGTTTTGTCCGATGGTAGACTTATTTAATGATGAGAGGTTGAGGAGGTCAGATACCAATGTGGGGTGGTGGTGGCAGGGTCGGACTGGGACAGAAAATCGGCCCGGCACCAAAATAAGAGTAGGCCCCATTGGTAAACCAGATTTCTAAAAAAGTGGGCAGCATTTGCAAATCAGGCACATTTTTAACTTGTAAAGACACTGTGTATGGGCATTTTGGAAGGAATGGGAGACTGTAGGTTGTTGCAGGCAATGTTTGTGGCAATTTCAGGAAAATCAACAGTAATAACCGTCCCACCTGGCCATAAAACTGGCCCACAAACTACTAAAAAAACGGCCCATAAACTGACTAGCCAGACCAGCCTGTCGGGCATTGCCTGATAGCCCTATGGGCCAGTCCAACTCTGGTGAGTAGTCATTTTCTTTCCTACTATAATCACACTAGCTGTTTGCCTTACCTTCGAGGAATTCTCAGGAAGACCGCCTGAACTAACTACACTGGCAGCAATCTCCGAGTCTATTCAGGTTTGCAGATCAATTTCCACTATTTATACAACACTTATCAAGGATCGCCCGATGTCGCCCTCATTGATTTGGGAGAAGTAAAAGAGAGACATTGGTGCACAGCTGTCACATACTGACTATGATAAAGTATACACATAACTTAAAAAGACTCAAACTAATGCAGGCTTCCGCCTTTACCAGTTCAAAATATTACAAAGAGCCTAGCTTCAGCCATTAATATTAGTTAAATATATCCTACTAGAAAAAACAGAGGGGCATATTACCAAGCCCCTATCGCCACCACAACATCACTTTTTGGGACGTTGTGGTGGCAATAGGGTCAGCACCCTATTACCAAGGCAGCGTTAAACCACATAACGTGGCTAAAAGCCACGTTAAGTGGCTTAACGCTGCCTTGGTAATAGTGCCCCTTTCACGCTAAACTTAGCGTGAAAGGGGCATGCAGTGGGTGTTGCGGTGGGCGTTCCACCGCAACACCCATTCACTTCGACGCTGCCACCTATTATCAAGAGAGGTGATAATAGGTGGCAGTGCTGAACTTAAGACCAGGAAAATCCTGGTCTTAAGGTGGCGATACGAGGAGAAATGCTTCATTTCTCCTCGTTTTTGCTTTTTCCATGTGTGCTGCAGGAAAAAGCAAAATGCCAAGGTTTGTTTATGTACAGGAAGGTGTCCCTTCCTGTACATAAACGAACCTTTTTTTAAAATGCCATTTTGTAACATACATGTGTGCTGCATGAAGCAGCACACATGTAAGTTACAAAATGGCATTTTAGGTTTGTTTATGTACAGGAAAGGACACCTTCCTGTACATAAACAAACCTCCCTGCTCGCAGACACCCTTGCACTCTGGTGCAAGGGTGTCTGCGTTGGCGTTAAGTCGTGAGACTTAGCGCCATCGCAGGGGGAAACGCCAGGCTGCACCATATCCTTGGTAATATGGTGCAGCCTTGTGTTTCCGAAGTAGCGATGAGAGGCGTTAAGCCAAGGAGGCTAACGCCTCTCACCGCCACTTCCTAGATAATATGCCCCAGAGTGCCCAAGGCATCACCATGGGTAGGCTGACTTCCTAAAGAACATATGTACATTTCCTATGGTGGAAGGTTGATGGAGAGTGGTGACAGATGCCATAAAAAATGCCGAGGGTGCCATAGTACCTATACTGTTAAACATTGTGTACATCCTATATCCTAGAACTAAGGGGCATATTTACAAGCCCCTTGCGCCACTTTTGAGTCATTTTTAACATGGGAAAAATGACGCAAAAGTGGCGCAAGGGGCTTGTAAATCTGCCCCTAAGAAGGGGACTATTCATTTAGATTTGTTGCGCTATAACGGCTGCCATATGACAGGCGGATATGATACAATGGATGCAACCACCTGCACCCCTCCCCAACCCCCGTCACCCTTCCCCGATTAGTTTTTGGGAAGAGCTGTGTATGTCTGGCGTAAAACAAATGATAACCTTCCGATGACCTTCCAGAACGGCGAGAGAATGGTGTTTGGGACCTTTCATTCGCCTCGCAGCGTCGTTTTTTATTTGTTTATTAAAAACAATAAAGCTTTAAAAAAATGTTTAGCCTTATGGAGATCACACTACACCAGCTTCTGCTCTACCCCTCTGACATGTCAACTGCACCTCTTACTGTGAATGCCGGGGAGGGGAATTTGACAACTAGGCATGAGGATCAGTTTAACGCTGCGGGCATACTGTTCCATAATTTCAGGTTATGCAAAATGTGCAACATTTTCGCTATTTCGTCTAACACAAAACGTTGCATGTTTTTTGTGTAGGGAAACTAATTTCGGTAGAAAGTGTCTGGCAGAGTCTGCAGTGCCAATCTCCTGCTGTTTGGCAAATATGTTTTCCAATATGAGTTGGTTTCTGGCCTAGGATAGTCACGAGAGATACGGGACAAAACATTTATGCAGCTCATGTAATTTTGCATAATTTTGTGTGATTTCCCAAAAAATTTCATTAAAATAATTAAGCAAATTACGCACAGGGCCAGTGACAACCTTAGAGATGTGAGAATTTTAGAGGAAGATCTGTGGAAAATTATAGGGGCCGGACTAGGGATAAAGCATATTAGCATGCTATGGGGAAGATCTAAGGGAAGCCTGCCTGAAAGGGTTTTGAAACTGTGTGACAGGACTCGTCTATTGGCCTCTCCTACAGATATTCCCCTAAGCTTTCTGCAGTATCCTCCTCTACCTTTATGAAGTTGCTTGCTCTGCACTGTGCTGCCTTCTCAAAATACAGTTTTCCCACATGACATTTCTTTTCAGATCTGGGGACCACTCATCTCAACAGAGAATATAACTTTGTCAGCTCTTTACAGAGAGGACCTGCAGCCATGTTTCCGTCCTGTCATATGACGAATAGGATTTTTTTTAGAAAAGCTGGACACATTAAATGCCCATAGTGCTCACTGGAAGTATATTCAAGTGATCTGTCACTGTCTGCTGCAAAATGTTGTCACAGGGGGATGTCACAGTTCGATCATAGGTTACTGGGCGCCAGTTTTGTCAGTTGGAGACAATTACCTCTGGTGTCCTGGGCCTAGTTTATATTGGACCCAAATCGAGCACCAAGCAGTGCTTAATTTGAGCCGGTAGTTTCCGGTGCTCAGCACCAGCACTTATTTGTCAACACCGGCACTTATAACAGACTACCACATGGTAGCGCTGTTTGTTTAAATTAGAGATGAGCACAACAACTTGTCTTTATGGATTCAAAATACATCAAAACTGACTAATATCTGCTGCCCAAGCCATTCTTATAGTTATGGGGGCCTGGAGCAGTCTGAATTGTCACACTTGGGAGGGTTAGTAGTTGTATTCGCACTGCCATTGGCAGCACTGGAAGGGGCTATGGGTGATGCAAGCATAAAGGCCTCCTAAAAAGGGCCCTGGCAGTTATTTTTTTTTGTGTGCAAATTAAGCACTGGCACCAAGTACACCCTTTAGTGCTTGACACCCAGGGTAGTAAAGCAGAGCAGTCTCGAACTTACTAAGGGAGGTGGTGTGGGTCAGAGATTCAGAACTCAGTAAAAATCATTATGAAAATTAATCAATCAATAGCCAGAAAAATAGGTTTATCTGTATGTATAGCTACATTCTACACATAAACAATGAAAAGGTAACAAGGCTACAATAACTACATCTATAATTGAATTTTCACAATAAAATTGTTCCTGCCTCTGGTTTATGCCATGCGGTTTTCATTATATACTGCTTCTACCTGCTATCTTTGAAGCAGATTTCATAATGCTCAAATCTCTTACTATTGTTGCTGTGATGGGTCTCCTTTGTGTACAAATGATTGCCCATTCAATCAGTAGATTTGTAGAGCGCTACTTGTCACACGTGAGGATATCCAGGCCCATTAGGATTGACACATGGCCTATCTACTAGTGAATCTATTCGCTACTGTGACGAGGACTACGAATGAGTCTCGCACCCATAAGGCTCCACATATATACAGAAGGGAGCTCTGCATCCTGCTGTTAAGAGCAAAAGAAAAGTCCAGGACGGGATGCTATTTATTGCCCGGGAAGAAGAAATACATGGTGGATGAACTACCCTATATTTTAAGGAGCAACTGTATCAATCCAGCTCACGAAAAAACATAAGAAAATCTATTGGCCCATATATTTTGGGACTACAGGCGAACACAAAGGAGAACGCTGGAGTTTTAACTACACCAAAACGTATTATTGATTTTATTGAGATTGTGGGAGAAATCTACTCATCCTGAAGAAGGTGGCTCTAAATATTGGGAATCCACCTAAATGCGTTGATGCAATTTTAACACTGAATTTTAACACTGAATCTGACAGGTATTGAGTCATACAGCAGATATTAATGATTTAAAGATACTCTGTGCTATGAACAATGATTGAAACAGATCAGTGATCTAAAAGACACATTTGATTGTTTATTGTACTCTCCCTGTCCTTGACTATGTTTATGTATTTGAGCAATGAACTGTTTTTGTATAAAGAATTGTTGGTTTTGATACAAATGGTAAAGAGATCTTTCAACTGCTGTGAGGGGGAACAGTATGAATAGTTATGAGTTTGAAGTCAATTTTAAAATCATTATGACCTTGGTTTCATAATATTTTTAATATCCAATAGTAACCCAATAACCTTTCAGTATAGACACCTTGGGGCATATGTACAAGCCTCTATCGCCACCACAACATCACCTATAGTGATGTTGTGGTGGCGATAGAGGCTGCGCCATATGTACAAGGCAGCGTTAAGCCTCTTAACGTGGCTTAATGCCGCCTTGTACATAAGTCCCCCTTTCACGCTATGGTTAGCGTGAAAGGGGTGGGCAGTGGGTGTTGCGGTGGGCGTTCCACCGCAACACCCAATTCATTTTGACGCTGCCCCCTATGTACAAGTGTGGTGTACATAGGAGGCAGCACCAAAATTAAGACCAGGAAAAACCTGGTCTTAACTTGGCAAAACGAGGAGAAATGCATTATTTCTCCTCATTTTTGCTTTTTCCATGTGTGCTGCGTTGTGCAGCACACATGGAAAAAGCAAAATGGCAATGTTTGTTTATGTACAGGAAGTTGTCCCTTCCTGTACATAAACAAACTTTAACAAAAAATGCCATTTTGTCACTTTCATGTGTGCTGCATGAAGCAGCACACATGAAAGTGACAGAATGGCATTTTAGGATTGTTTATGTGCACGAAGGGACACCTTCCTACACATAAACAATCCTCCCCTGCACACAGGCACCCTTGCACTATGGTGCAAGGGTGCCTGAGTTGGCGCTAAGTTGCTAAACTTAGCACCATCGCAGGGGGAAACGCAAGGCTGCACCACATTCTTGTAAATAATGTACAGCCTTGCGTTTCAGAAGTGGAGGAGAGCTGCGTTAATCCAGGAAGGCTAATGCCGCTCTCCTCCACTTCCTTGTACATATCCCCCCTTGCTTTTCCTATAAATAAAGTGTAGAACTTTTTATAATACATGAGTGTGGGGTCTAACCTTGATGTTTCCGGGGGAGTGGGTGAGACTATGATAAGAGTGTGAATTGTATGTGAGATTTGTTCAAGAAACCCAAAGGGAGTTTTTTTCTGACTGGTCTATCTACTAGTGAAGACAGTGTACCTGTTCTTTGTGCATTCTAACACCGATTGCAGGCTACGTGAGCTTTGCAGACTTCGTCCATGGTTCCCCTCTCTTTTGTGTGCATATGCACCCAGACCAAGAACAGAGCAAGCCACACAGAGATCCAGGGTGGCTACTGTCAGAGGGATGGAGATACTTTGGTGGGGATGAGGCTCTACAAAAGGGATTCATACACTCAACAAGTGCCACTGCATGGTTCAATCAATCCTGTGCAGCTCTTCAGGGCCAACCGCCCCCTCAACAGACAGAAATTACCATCTCATGCACAATTGCTGATCCTCAAGAGGGTTTGGGTCACGGCAAGCACAGTTTATTGGCAGAGCAGGAGCGATGATGGGGGAAGAAAGCTGTCTTTGAGTGGGTGCATTCTGAATTTCCATGCTGCAGTGGTGAAGCAGCCAATTACTCGGAAACTTTTGAAATCGGTTAGAATACTTCAACAATGAGAACTTCAAAGGTGCTTCCCAGAAAAATGGCCAATCTTGACTGATTTTTCCAGTGCTAGCAGAACCCACACAGTGGGTGGTAAAGGGGCACAAATAGATGCTGTTTAGGGATTCAGAGGGTAGTTTCTCAATAATGGCTGCTCAGATTTAATTGTAGAATTCAGAGCTGTTTTTAGAAAATGCCTCACTTAAGACTCCACTGATAGCCATCTGGGCCTGGAAAGAAGACTGAATAATTTCAAAGTCCAGCAGGGGCCACTAGGGACGCACTTGGTAATCAGAGGAAGCGGTTGCTGGCCATAGAGATCCTTACAGAGCTGATCGTTCCCCTGGGATCCACTCAGTGTTGATGATGGATGGTTCTTTGATCCTTCTGTACAATTCCTTGGTCACCAAGCAGCTGGACGTTGATCTTCTTTTCTAGACAGTTGCCTTCGGAAGGGGTAGCCTTCAAGTACCCCTCTCCAAAGCAAGCATGCTTCTTCCATCTGATGACCTACCAAATACATGCATTACTTCAAAAGGAATGCATCCCAGCACCCCTTCTCTTCGGGAGCTGGAGCTCTTGTCCCCATGAGGTGCACAGGTCTCCTTGCTGGGGTCTTGATCAAGACTCCCAACCTGAAAGGGAAGTAGCAATAAAAGACACTTGTCTGGAGATGAGGAGAAATGTGTGTATAGTCCTGCTTTTGTTGATAAGACTCCCTGGCACATTAACTCCCAGTATTTATTCCCAGGATGTCCATTCAGCCATGTGTAATGTTTCCATTTTTAAGACACCTCCAGTACGGTCCTGCATGTCCTCTAAATGGTCACTGCCTAATCACAGTATGACAGCAGACAGCAAAGAGTCTTGCGCATGGGCACTTCCATAACCGGTGTTTTTGTATATTCAACTAAGACTGGTACAGCCCGGTCTTATTTGTACAGAGACGGCATTGATGTGAGGTGACGATAGGATTGATCTGACAGGAGGTTAAACTTCAAAGGGAAGGATGTGCCATCCTTTCCACCTAGCTACTGAAACCTGACTACAGAGAAACTTTTGAGGAAAGGATCGGCAAGGTTCCAGGACTGACTCCCAACTACCAGACACGGTAGCCCATCTGCAGTGACGCCTCTAAAGGTAAGGTTTGGGAATGTTCCAAGGCCCGCTCTTAGAATGGCCAGGGTACATGAGAACCCTCAGCTCTTTATTTTGAGTTGATATTCACATAAGGGATTTCCAGTGGAGAGCACTATAAGATCTAAGAGGTAACAGTCAGATCCCAACAAAACCCATAAACTCGACCATAATCTCTAACTATGGTTCAAACAAAGTGGCCTGTTTAACTATTATTCAAGTATGGAAATATTTCATGTGAAAAAGAAAAAATACAAAAAGCACAAACGAATCCCCTATAATATCTGAAAGACTGCCTCTTCATAAATATACTGTTTGCCTGCAAATGTAGATCCAGCAACACCCCGTCCGTCAAAATAACCACCCTAGACATACAACCCATATCGGGGCCCTCAGGCATAAGAGGCAAAAATATTATTTTTAATTTGAGAGCTCATAAGAAAGGACGAGTTCCAAATTGCATCCATAATCACAGTCCATATCTTTGTAACACTCTGAACCCCTCACATTCAACATCTAAGCATCCTCAACATACCTTTGAGGGCCGTTCACAAAGAACTGCTACTTGTTAGACCTGGCAGCCTTGGCGTGGGTTTCTCCTGTTTTTTTTGCCTGTGTGTTGGACTTCTATTTTGCTGGTCTAGATGCCTTGGGCACTTTGCCACTGCTGTTCAGTGCCAAAGTGCAAGTGCTCCTGCTGTAAATTGCCGTTATGGATTAGTGTGTCCACAATTGGTTTGTTTGATTTACTAATAAGTCCCTAGTACAGTGCACCAGGTGTACCCAGGGCCGATAAACCAAATGCTGCTAGTGGGCTTGCAGCACAGATTGTGCCACCCACACATGAAGCCTTGCAAAAGGGTCTCAGGCCTGCTATTGCAGTGCCTATGTGCAGTTCATACTGCCAATGTGACCTGGCAAGGGCACCTACTTGCCAGGCCCTAACCTTCCCTTTTTCTTACATGAGAGTCACCCCTAAGGTAGGCCTAAGGTACCCCTGTGGTTAGGGTGCTGTTTATGTGAAAGGTAGGACATGCCCTGATGTGTGTGGCATGTCCTGATAGTGAAATACTGCCAAATTTGTTTTTCACTATTGAAAGGCTATCTGTCCCATAGGATAGAATGGGGAGTTTACTTATAGCATCTTATAAATATAACTGCCCATGGGAACAAGATAGGAAAATGGAGTTTAGTATGCCTGAACTCAGAATCTAAAGATGCATCTTTTAGTAAGGACGATTTTGACATTCTGGGTTTGAAAATACCACTTTTAGAAAGTAGGTATTTTCTAGCTTAGCCCTCCAGTGTGCCTCTGCTAGGTTTGTGTATTGACTGTCTGGCTTTGGAGTGACAGGCTCTGGGGATGTGTATTCTGTTCAGACAGCCACTTGGTGGGGGGGATGAGGTGCGTCCTGCCTTTTCAGGGTGAGTCAGGGCTGGGCTGAATAGACCTGGGCAGCATTCAGAGTAGGGGGAGGAGATTTCTTTCACACCTGAATGGGCCTGTTCTGCCATGGACATTGCTGTCTCCACCTCCTGCCAGGAAGCTGGGCCAGAGAGGACAGAACTGGTTTTTGCTGAGCACAGACGTTCTGCCTCCAGAGAACTAAGGATTTTGTACTATAAAATGTGGGGCCCTGAACTTTAGATCATTTTTGAAATTCAAGAGGAACCTCCGCCAACAAGAAGATCTGGGAGAAGCTGGAGGAGAAGTACTGCCCCTTTGCTGTGTGCTGTCTGGGGTTGGCCTGCTGTAGCTGTTTCTCCGAAGGAGAACTGTGTGTGCATCCTGCTTGACAAAGTATCTCCAAGGGCTTGAGGTAGAGCTTGCCCCCTGTTAAAGAAGTCTCAGGAACAGCAAAGACTTCACCATCTTTCTGGGCAGCGGTTCGCTGGGTTCAGTCGCAGCAGAAGAAAAGAGCAGCCTACTCTGTCACCGAGTCCGTTGCTGGTTCTGTGTCCTGAAGGCATTGCAGAAGGCACAGCCGCACTTTGCACCGCATCCTTGATCTCACCGATGCCACTGGGTGACCGTCACTGAGCCGTTGCTTGCACCGCGTCCTGTGGGTATCGCACTTTGCACCGCCTCGCTTCACTCTGCCCGGACATCACCAACACCGTCGCTGCCCACCCCGAACATTGACTGACTCCGTCGCCTGTACGGTGATCTGCCAGCACCGCATCGAGCACCGCCTTACTCCGCATCGTAAGATTTGGCCTCACCGATGCCATTGGATGACCATCCCTGAGCCGCTGCCTGCACCACGCCGTGAGGGCACCGCATGCTGCACCGCTTCCACTTCAGATCGCAACAGCAACGGTTGCCCCGACCGACTCGTACCAACGGGATCGGCCGCAAAGAGAAAGGTACTGTCTACGAGTCTGTTGACGCTTTAGCTGGCCCGTACCGATGCGGTCTACTGGAACTGTTAGACTCTGTTGTTTTTAGCATTGCGGTAGCCCCGGACGGAGCTGCTGACTCAGAAGAACTGTGTTTTTCAGCTATTCTTGCAAATTGAAGGTTATCTTGCAAAGTAACTATTTTTACAGTATTGTATGTTGGAGTTTTGTTGTATTGGGTCTAAGTTTTGCTTATTTTTCTAAACTGGTGTGATGTCCATTTGTATTTGTATTTGTTTTCACTGTGTTACTGTATGCATGCACAAATTCTTTACACACTGCCACTGAGATAAGCCTGTCTGCTCGTGCCAAGCTGCCAAGGGGGTGAGCAGGGGTTATTTTAGAAGTGTATCCCCCTTACCCTGACTAGAAAGAAGGATCCCTACTTGGACAAAGGTGCAAACCATTGCCACCTAGAGACCCCCTTTCTAACACTACTTATGTGATAAATAGCAGGCAATGGAAGCATTGATTTTGCTTGTTAGGTTCCTACTGACAAGCACAGTTACCATGAGCAAAATCACTTCACAACTATGTTTTTTAAGTTAAGATATTACTCGTACTATTTACAAAAGACTCTTCTACTACCACATAATGAACAAATAACTTAATTAGTATCCTGTGTTAATGAGATTTAAGATAAGCCCAGAAACTCCCTCTTCTGGACTACTGTCTGTGAGGGTGTCCTGCACATTTTGTAATGATATATTAACACTTTGCAAATAACTTTCTTTAATATTAACATTTTTATTCTTGGACTGTTTCTCATAAAATGATTGATGTCTCAGTCTGAGTAAATTATTTTGGTAATTTTACGAAAATCACTTGAAAAAAATGATTCATTGTTAACAAAATTGATTTGTAAAAATGTTTTTAATTTGAGTATTTTTTTTTTGTGTGAAGTAAAACGTCCAGTGATAGGTGGCAATCTGAAAACGAAGTTAGTCAGACAGTAGCTGCTGTTCGTTCAAGTGTCTGAAGTCACCTCGGTGGTTAATGACTCACTGATCACAAAATGGTGGATGCCCGTAAATATACTCATTTTGAGGTAATACCTGAATTATTTTAAATATATACATCTGAAAGCTGCTTGGTTTTTTTTCATTTAAAAACACAACAAAACCTTTAATTCAAGTGATATAGGAATTTAACGGTTTTAATCGTGACCTTTCCATTTTTTTTGTGGAGTTTTATATAGCGTGAACTCGACCCGAAGGTATCAGAGCACTTTACATGAGCACCAGTTGCATTACAGATGAACACAGTCATTTTCTTAGGTACGAAAGGATTAGTTCATTTGCCCAGAATCACAGGATGTTGAGTGTCCCTACCGAGACTCGAACCCGATACCCTAGCTTCGAGGTCGACCGCTCTGGTCATTAGGCCACATCTTCTATATAGTTATGTTCCATCTTGGTAGGGTCATTTTTAATTACCGATTTAAAAAACCTTTTTCTGAATAATTTGTGAATCTATAGATAGTGTACTTTTATAAAGTTCATTTATATTCGAAATTACCATTTAAAAAATTTCTTTGAAAGAAAAATGCGATGTAAAGACATGCGAGGGAATAGTATGCATAGCAAAGGTATGGGTGGTAAAGGTAGTTTTAATTGAATGAAAATGCACGGTAAAGGCATGAGTGGTAAAGACATATGCATGGTAAAGGCATGCGCGGTAAAGGCTGTGTGGTTAAGGCATGCATGGTAAAAGAATGCGTTGTAATGCCATATATCCCACTGACTGTGCCTAGAGCTTACCGTCGCATGTGGGCCATTGACGAGCAGGACCTCACTTTATTTCAAAGTGGCTAGGTTTGAACAGCCAGAAATCTCACAATAGCTGCAGTTTGCGGTCTGTATTCATTGCTCGCGTGTTTGGGGACATAAACAGTTGAATATATAATATGTATGTAATATGTATAATGCATGAGATTCTATCTGTAGCGTGGGTAACTGCAGAGAAGGCAGGTCTACTTGCTAAGTGACCACTCAATATACAAAGCAAGTAAAGCGCATGCTACTTTTAGGCACATTGTTAACACAACGTAAAATGACAGGAGATTTTTTCATAATTTACGATTTTGATTGGTAACACAACCTATGGAGCATGACTTGATGATTTGGAAAGGAAAGATAATTTAGCCCAACTGGCTCAGAAATAGAATATCAGGGGGCTTTTTTACAAGCCCCATGCACTACCGGTGCATCACTTTTTTCCATATAAAAAGGGATGCACCCGCTGTGCAAGGGGCTTGTAAATAAGCTCCCTGGGGTTCTGCCACAACCTGGGATATCTGTACAAGAGTTCTGTCGCTATCTTCAACACCGCAGTCCGGCAAAGGCAGGCTTGCACCATCACCACATTTCCCTCCACTGCCAAGCAGCTACCCTTCGAAACCATGCTTCTCCGGTGATAGGGCTGAAGTTGGGATGTATGAAGGAACCACGCATTCGGTTGTAACACATGCCGTTAAAGCGGCTGTTACAACGCGAATGCCATTACAGCGCATGTGCCTTTACCACACATACCTTTTTCTTTTTGGAAGTTTTATAGCGCGCGAACTTGACACAAAGGTATTAGGTATCAGAGGGCTTTACATGAGCACCAGTTGTGTTACATAAGGACACATTCATTTTTGTTAGGCACGGGGAGATTAAGTGATTTGCCCAGAATCACAGGATGTTGAGCGTCGTTGCCGAGACTCGAACCTGGTTCCCCAGATTTGAGGTCGACCACCCTAGCCGTTAGGCAACATCCTCTACCCTTTACAATGAATTTTGTTTTAAAAGCATGAATGGTAAGGGCATATACGCAGTAAAGGTTTTTACAAGCAATTATAAGTATTTTACTGGTAAGTATGAACCATTTATATATATATATTTATATATGTCTTGCTCCAGGTGCTCCCTTAGTACCGCACTCGTGGGCCGGTGCGTGGTCCACAAGGGTGCACCGTGGTATATCTCACAGCTCCAAATTAAATCCAGCACTCACGAGGGGTACGAGACAAAACTTTATTTGTCTTCACAAGACGCTCAGACGCGTTTCTGCAAAACTGCCTTTGTCAATGTCGGCCAGCATTCCGCTTTACTTCTCATTTATATCTCGATTTCGAAATCATTTCGACAACAATCATCGACATAGTTACAGGACTACAAATTCACATTGATCGGCTTTAGTGATTTTTTGGGCGCCATTTTGAAATGTGTAAAACATTTACAAAGCAATACATCTTGCCATTCAATGTCAGCAATGTAAAGCTGTCAGTACATTATATACTTCATAGCATTTGTACATATCAATTATATGATGATTTTATCTATCTTATTGGCAGCTAAAAACTCCAGTGAAAGATGATTACATTTCATATCGCCCTAAATGGGCTACCACTACTTATGTCCGATTGCCCATTTATACATCATTATTGCAACATATCGGACCTTTTGGAATGCAATTCATTATTGCCACGCAGTGTCAGCACTACAATGTCTAGCTCTTGTTTCATGATTTCAACAGTGATATCAAAGATTTCTAAATCTTCTGACAGCTAGAACGATCAGGTGAACAATTCATCTATTTTATATGCTGGCAATGCTTGGCATAAATTATAAATGAATTCATTAAGCCCTCTTTGGGCCTCTTACACAACGGGCGACCATAGTGATTATGCCCTGTATGGGCTTTAACTGGAGGAACTCTACACTAGCCTCCGGCGCACCTCAAACACTCCTTTAGCCTGATTAGACTTATACATCCCACCACATCGCACTCAGTTCACTACTCAATTAGGATTTACAGGTGGAATGCTAATTCTTCACTTTTATTCAAACCATTTGGTGCTTTCGTTTGTATATCTAATATATATCTGGATTCCAGTCGTCGAAGCCTCAACTCCCGGTTACCTCCCCTTGTTTCTCATGGGACATGGTCCAGACAAAAGAATTGTAATAGGCTCCTGTTACTTTTGTGGTACAGCTCAAAGTGTCTAGCTACTGGATATGAGCTATCACGGTTAGCTATAGCTCTCAGATGCTCCAATATCCGCATTTTCATGGGATGAATTGTGCTCCCCACGTAGCGGAGTTTGCAAGGGCAAACTAGACAATACACTGTGTAAGGGGTATTGCAGTTCATCAGCTTCTTAACCCTCTTAGGTTCTTTGAGACCAGGGAGTTCATAGGTGAGGACCTTACTGCTATTGGCACATGCCTTACATTTAAGACAAGGGTAAAACCCTTTCACTACTGATAGTGAGGTTTTAGTTAGTGGACGGGATAGATGGCTTTTCACTAAAGTGTCTCTAAGAGATCTCGATTTTCTAAATGGCATTGCTGGGTACCTCGGAATATTGTTGCCTGTAATCAGGTCTGACCTTAGGATTCCCCAATGCGTCTGTAGGATCTTTCTCACCGCATTAGCCTTATTAGAGAAATCGGTGATCATCCTAAATGAATTAGTGATGTCATCCTGTCCCCTTTCTTTCTTGCCCTGTAGCAGGTCCTTTCGGTTCTTACTATCCACTCTTTGTTTGGCCCCCTGTAGTGTGCCCTTGCTGTACCCTCTCACTTTGAATCTCTCAATGCATTCCTGAGCTGATTGATGATAATCTTTCTCCAGTGTGGTGTTCCTTTTTAGCCGTAACAGTTCCCCATACGGTATGCTTTCCACCAATCTACGCGGATGCCTGCTATTAGCGTGGAGGACTGCATTACCTGCTGTTGGTTTCCGATACAATGAGGTACATATTTTGTTTTCACTGACAAAAACCTGTAAATCCAAAAAGTTCACACTGGTGAGACTAATCTCATAGGTGAATCTGAGATTGATTTCATTGTTATTGAGGGCTGCTATGTAATCACTAGCTGACTCCTCTGTCCCCCTCCAAATGATGAAGAGATCATCTATGTATCTACGCTAACTAATGACGTTTTCCACCCAGACATCGTAAGAGTCTGACCAGGCCACCCGCTTCTCCCACCAGCCCACGAACAAATTTGCGTAGCTGGGGGCGAAGCAGGTGCCCATGGCTGTACCCTGAATTTGTTTATACAATTGATCTTCGAATATAAATATGTTGTTACTTAAGCACAATGTTCCCCCCTTTGTCAGAAGGTTTGCAGATAATATCTGGATCTTGTTGTAAATTCCTCAGTATCTCTTTCTGTTCTTTTGAAAAATTGATGTTTATTGCTTTTTTCCTTTCTTCACGAAGGGCTAGTAAGTCATAATTGACACATTCCACAAAAAATATCAATGGCATCTGTTGGTAACTGAGGAATAACTTTAGAGGCTGATCTAAAAGGGCTCAATGGGCCCACTTGCGTTATACCCAAGTCCGCAATTCTGTCTATAGCCTAGCGTAGAGTTCCTCCAGTTTAAGCCCACACAGGGCATAATAACTATTGTCGCCCGTTGTGTAAGAGGCCCATAGAGGGCTTAATGAATTCATTTATAATTTATGCCAAGCATTGCCAGCATATAAAATAGATGAATTGTTCACCTTATCGTTCTAGCTGTCAGAAGATTTAGAAATCTTTGATATCACTGTTGAAATCATGAAACAAGAGCTAGTCATTGTAGTGCTGACACTGCGTGGCAATAATGAATTGCATTCCAAAAGGTCCGATATGTCACAATAATGATGTATAAACGGGCAATCGGACATAAGAAGTGGTAGCCCATTTAGGGCGATATGAAATGTAATCATCTTTTACTGGAGTTTTTTAGCTGCCAATAAGATAGATAAAATCATCATATAATTGATATGTACAAATGCTATGAAGCATATAATGTACTGACAGCTTTACATTGCTGACATTGAATGGTAAGATGTATTGCTTTGTAAATGTTTTACACGTTTCAAAATGGCGCCCAAAAAATCACTAAAGCCGATCAATGTGAATTTGTAGTCCTGTAACTATGTCGATGATTGTTGTCGTAATAATTTTGAAATCGATCTATAAATGAGAAGTAAAGCGGAATGCTGGGCGACATTGACAAAGGCAGTTTTGTCGAAACGCGTCTGAGCGTCTTGGAAAGACAAATAAAGTTTTGTCTCGTACCCCTCGTGAGTGCTGGATTTAATTTGGAGATGTGATATATTTATATATATGTATATATATAAATTGTTTACATTTTTCTGTAAAAGACTTACATTTTTATGATAAAAGCATGCATGGTAAAGACACATGCTTGCTAAAAGAAATGTAAAGGTAGGTACAAACTCATGTAACACTTGTTTTGTGTATATATATTCATATGTATTTATGCGTGTGTAAATATATAAAAAATATGCATATATATATATATCTGGAAAACCAAAAGTCCTTAAAGCGCCAACTTCACAGCAGCACAGTAGGTACGGACCACACGGGGCAAATCCTTAGAAAAAAGTGCTTTTATTCGGTGATATCAGTGCATCAAAGATAAGTGGCAAGTGCCCAGCATAACGCGTTTCGCCTGCGCTCCCGCAAGCTTGATCATATAGATATATATATGCATGTATAATATATATATGCATGTATAATATATATATATATAATTATATATATATATATATATATATATATATATATATATATATACACAAAACAAGTGTTACATGAGTTTGTACCTACCTTTACATTTCTTTTAGCAAGCAAGCAAGCATGTCGCCAGTAGATAGTTATAGTTAGGACCTATTTTCCATAGGAAATCCGCACCATTCTATTTGAAATAACTTTGGCGCCGGTTGACGAATCTTGCGAAATTTTCCAACTTGTTGGGGCGCTCCGGTCCGCTCCTATCCTGAATGTCTCGGGGTGATTCGGCAAGCGGGGCCGAGAAAAGAGGGGTCCCAAAACGTGTTTTCCCATGCAATTTTCCATAGGAACCTTTAGTCGCAGCTACAGCCCGAACTGCTAAACGGAATTACACCAAATTTGCCAAAAGGTAGCCCTTGGTTCAGGGTCGTGCCTTTTGCTTAAATGGTGTAAATCCGTTCAGTAGTTCCTGAGAAATTTGAAAAAGAATACACATATATATCTGGGCGGAGCCTAACCACACATGTCATCGTGAGATCTGATTGGCTGTCAGCACTTCATCCTGGAATTGCTGGCAGCCATCTTGGGACCAATATAAATGATAGTACCCCATTGAAATGCATTGCAGTGAATCGAAGATTTTGAGGGTTACCAAAAGGAGAACTATAAAGGGTGATAACAGACTTTAGTTACATTAGAATTAATTTGTTGATGGTACCATACTAATTTCAGGAATTGTGGTGTGTTCTAAGGTGATTTTACCCTGTGAAAAACCTTCTGCTGGGATATCATGAATCATGTTTGAGAGAAAACTATTTTCACATGCTTGTCCCATACAGTTTTGGAAGGTGCTCCAGAAGCTAAAATGAGAGCATATTTTCTGTAAATTCACATTATCTTTCTCAGTCATGTGAGAATGAAGTCTGACATTCTCAGTAAAACATGTACATCCAACAAGGGCAGAGACTGTCAGTTGATTCCTTTGTGTTCTACTGCAGCTTCCCAGAGTGTTCTAAAGAACAACTAGAGTGCTAACAGCTTTACTTATGACAAAAGTATGGCACACCTGAAGCCATCTTGATTGGAATAAACTGGTAACACTTAAAACATTTAATTTAAAAAGGAACAAAATGATGGGGTTCATTTTGTCATAGAAATTATGGTTAGTGCTGTAGAAAGAAAAATTAGGACATGTTTCAAGTGTGATCTCAAATATCTTCCTGTTATATTTCAACAGGAGCAGCCTGTCAGTTGATGCTGTTGTGTTCTACTGCAGCTTCCCAGAGTGTTCTAAAGAACAACTAGAGCGCTAACAGTCTTACTTATGACAAAATTAAGGCACACCTGAAGCCATCTTGATTGGAATAAACTGGTAACACTTAAAACATTTAATTTAAAAAGGAACAAAATGATGGGGTTCATTTTGTCATAGAAATTATGGTTAGTGCTGTAGAAAGAAAAATTAGGACATGTTTCAAGTGTGATCTCAAATATCTTCCTGTTATATTTCAACAGGAGCAGCCTGTCAGTTGATGCCTTTGTGTTCTACTGCAGCTTCCCAGAGTGTTCTAAAGAACAACTAGAGCGCTAACAGTCTTACTTATGACAAAATTATGGCACACCTGAAGCCATCTTGATTGGAATAAACTGATAACTCTTAAAACATTTAATTTAAAAAGGAACAAAATGAGGGGTTCATTTTGTCATAGAAATTATGGTTAGTGCTGTAGAAAGAAAAATTAGGACATGTTTTAAGTGAGATCTCAAATATCTTCCTGTTATATTTCAACAGGAGCAGCCTGTCAGTTGATGCCTTTGTGTTCTACTGCAGCTTCCCAGAGTGTTCTAAAGAACAACTAGAGCGCTAACAGTCTTACTTATGACAAAAGTATGGCACACCTGAAGCCATCTTGATTGGAATAAACTGGTAACACTTAAAACATTTAATTTAAAAAGGAACAAAATGAGGGGGTTCATTTTGCCATAGAAATTATGGTTAGTGCTGTAGAAAGAAAAATAAGTGCTAAAACACTACCCCCAGCACGACACCCTACACTACCCAAACATAACTGCACTACCCTAAACCCTAAAACACTACCACCAGCACGACTCCCTATACTACCCAAACACCACTGCACTACACTAAACCCTAAATATACCCCCAGCATGACCACCCACACTACACAAACACGACTGCACTACCCTAAACCCTAAAACACTACCCACAGCATGACCCCCTTCACTACACAAACACCACTGCACTGCCCTAAACCCTAAAACACTACCCCAGCACTACCCCCTACACTACCCAAACACCACTGCACTAACATAAACCCTAAAACACTACCCCCAGCATAACCCCCTACACTACACAAACACCACTGCACTACCCTAAACCCTAAAACACTACCCCAGCACGACTCCCTACACTACCCAAACACCACTGCACTACCCTAAACCCTAAATCTACCCCCATCACGACCCCTACACTACCCAAACACCACTGCACTACCCTAAACCATAAAACACTACCCCCAGCATGACCCCCTACACTACACAAACACCACTGCACTACCCTAAACCCTAAAACACTACCACCAGCATGACCCCCTACACTACTCAAACACCACTGCACTACCCTAAACCCTAAAACACTACCCCAGCACGACCCCCTACACTACCCATACACCATTGCACTACCCTAAACCCTAAAACACTACCACCAGCACGACCCCCTACACTACTGCACTACCCTAAACCCTAAAACACTACCCCCAGCACGACCCCCTACACTACCCAAACACCACTGCACTACCCTAAACCCTAAAACACTACCCCCAGCACGACCCCCTACACCACCCAAACACCACTGCACTACCCTAAACCCTAGAAAAGAAACCCCCACCCCATGCCCAATCCCCTTACCTCTCATTCCTCATGGTTCCTCTCTCCTCGTGGTTCCTGCTTCACGTCATCTCTGAGGGGCGGTGCACGTCGTTGTGAGGAAACAGAACATCCTCTGTTTCCTTACAACGACATGGATCGTCTACATGTTTTTAGAACGCATGGTCATTTACCATACATACCTTTACAACAAAATTCGTTGTAAAGGCATGCGTGGTAAATGACCATGCGTTCTAAAAATGCGTAGTAATGACTTTGTGATGTACAACGCATGCATGGTAATGCATTCGTTGTAATGGTATCGCAAAGTAAAAAGTCGTTGTAACGACTGTTTACCGATCGAAGCTGGCCCTTGTTCTTCAGTGAGACGTTTATTTGATTAATTAGGAGGAAGGAATGTGTTTTTTTACCAAAAAGTGCATTCCCAGCTGTTGTATTGTGAAAGTGTCCGCGTGGCCTGGTTTCACTTCCGGTGAGAGAGTGGAAGAGTCTGTTTGGATCTAAAGGAGTTCTGTTGTTGGACGGGGCCGGCGCGACATGTCATCAGAAAACATAGCTAATGGAAAGCGTCCTCCCTGAAGTGTGGAGCAGTGCCATGAGAGGTCAACGAGTAAGTCCGTTTTTATATAGTGCAGCTACTCACCCTTACGGGTCTCAAGGCGCTGGGGGCCGGAGTGGAAATTAAGTGAGCTATTGCCCAGAGTCACATGGTGCTGAGCTGAGCTGCCGCCGGAGCCGGGGATCGAACCGTGAACCCTGTGCTCCGAAGTCAGCTGCCCTGGCCGCTGCACCACACCTCTGCACAACGAGTGTGCGTCCCACCGCAGTATGACTGTACCGCGTGACCCATGTGCCGCCTCCAGGGTACGGGAGGCAGAAGCGGCATCGCAGGTCCTCTTGAAGACCGTTGTAGCACTAATTCTACATTTTGGTACTAGGGCATTTTAACTTCGTTGTTCCTGCCAGATACAAAGAGAAGATCCTGTGTTATTCAGTGCCCTCGTTACCTTTTTTGTGGGTTGTGGTGCTTGTCACTTCGCTGCCCCGCCGGTGCACACGACTGGGCACCCCACCTCGTGTGCCATCTGCAGGGCCTCTGCCCTCGGATCACTGGTTTCGGTTTCTGGAGTGGCAACATAAACAGTTGCTCCCAAAGGACTAGCCTGAACACTTAGGTGAATATCCCCTGCACCAGCATTCCACGGAAATTCTTTCCTAGCTCTCCCACGTCAACGAGCACGGCTCCGCTCGCGACACCGTATGACGTCATCGGAGCCATAAGAGGACCTCGTCGGCGTGCTGACATCAGTTCCACCCATTTTTTCCGTGCCACCGAGGCAAACAGGGGACCGAGACATTTTCACATGTATACATAGTATAATAAATATATATATATTCACTGAAAAAACCATAGGTTTCAGGCACGTTATAGTTAGAAATTAGCATTTAAGAAACCTTAGAAATTCACTGAAAAAACCATAGGTTTCAGGCACGTTATAGTTAGAAATTAGCATTTAAAAAACCTTAGAAATTCACTGAAAAGCCATAGGTTTCAGGGGCGTTATAGTTAGTTGGACATTTCACTCGTACAAAACCATAGAAATTCCTCCGTTATAGTTAGTTCAGCTAACTATAACTCGCGCACCCGCAATGCACTGCTGATGACGTCACATATTACATCACTCATGACAAGGTCAGTGACATCACTCATGACATCACTGATGACATCATCCAGTGAATGTGTGTTTTTCTGAAAATTAAATATGTTTTATATATATATATCTCAAGGTCGATGGAAGAATAAATGGGTATATAAGTGTCTAAATGGATGATTTTTGGGGTAAAATTGATTGTATAACTGACTAAGTGTATATTAGTGAATACATGGGTTAGTGAGTAATGTTTAAATATGAAAATATCTGTATCAGTCTCTCACTTTGTGTATAAGTGGCTGCATGGGTTGGTGAGTAGCTACATGAGTGTCTATATGGGTTATTAGTTGGTTTTTTGAGTATCAGTATGAGTGTCTGAGTGTCTGTATGGTTCGGTGGGGGTATTACTTAGTGCATAGATGCATGAATGAGTGACTCACTGTTTGTATGTGTTGAAGACAGCATGTGTGCAGGACTGTATAGGTGGATGAGTATGTGTATGGGTGTGTTAGTGAGTGAATGACTGTCTCAATAGTGTCTTTATGAGTAACTACATATGTTTTAAACTAGTATATGTGAGTATTGATGTATATAAGTGAGTATATGTGAGAGTGAGAGATTGGAAGAGTTCCTGTACAAATAAGTAGGTGTTTCTATAAGTGATTGTTTAAGAGAGTAAGTATGTGTAAGTTTCTGTAGAAGTAAGTGTGGTAGTGTGTGTATAACTGTATATGCAAGTAAATGGATGTTTGATACTTTGTTTGCATGTGTGACTATGTGTGTGAGTAACTCTATGGATGAGTGGCGGTGTGTAACAGGATGTATAGGTGTATGAGTACATATGATGAGTGAGTACATGTATGAGTGACTGTATAGGGACTGTTGGTGAATGAGTGGATGTGTGTGTAGATCTTGGAATTAATGAATAGGTGTGTTGTAACTGGTATTGGTATGTCCATTGTTTTGAAAATGTTAGTTTGTATTTTTGAGTGTGTGTATCAAAGGTTATATTAGGGTGAGAGGAGGTCTGCCACTCTATCACAAGGATGATGTCATCAGTGATGTCATCAGTGATGTCATTTGAGATGTCATCAGTGATGTCATGAGTGATGTCACTGACCATGTCATGAGTGATGTAATATGTGACGTCATCAGCAGTGCATTGTGGGTGCGCGAGTTATAGTTAGCTGAACTAACTATAACGGGGGAATTTCTATGGTTTTGTACGAGTGAAATGTCCAACTAACTATAACGCCCCTGAAACCTATGGCTTTTCAGTGAATTTCTAAGGTTTTTTAAATGCTAATTTCTAATTATAACGTGCCTGAAACCTATGGTTTTTTTAGTGAATATATATATATATATATATATACTCACATATATATCCTTAAAAACCCACAACCCCAAAACCCATACCCACCCTAAACCCTAAAATTACCTGTGCCACTCCGAAACCCATGGCCACCCTAAACCTTGGAGTGATAGGGATAAAGCCCTAAAACATATTGGGGAGTTGGAAGATGAAATTTCCGAAGAGGAAGATAAGACCAGAATGTAGGAACTAAGGGAACAAATGAAGAGGAGGTTGAAATCATATGAACAAAAAATCAAACAACGCAAACAAGAAAAGTTTGATAGAGACGAAAAAGGTTATAACCAGGGCAGAGTTCTAACTTTTGCAAAAAAATTTGACACACCGAATAGTGAACTACTAAAGAAGAAAGAACAGACCACTGTGGAATTACGTGATACCTCAGAATCGGATATCACAGATAACGAGGTATCTGAAGAGGCAAGCGGAAGCCGGGAGTCGATACCAACGGGAAGAACCCCTTTTCACAAGGAGTTCAAACTAATCCGACAATCACGGCAGCAGGGGGAAAGAGGCAAACCCCCAGAACAAAGATCCGCAAGACGAGGCGGGGGGCTGGGTGTGCAACAAACAATCGATCGCCTCTAGTGACCCGCAGCAAGACATTTTTCAACAAGAAGAACTAAACAAAGAGAACTTAACGATTGCAAATTTGATGCCAAGACCGCTGTCAGAGGTGGAAGAATCTGTGTTGAAATTGGGATTATCATTCTACCCCCAAAGACCCATGGAATACACACAAACCCACATAGACCTCTTCAAATTTACCCGTAAATTAAAATTGCACAAATATTTCAAACTAAAACCAACAACAGAGAGACCCAATAGACCTTGCAAGCCTCAAAAGGACACTGATGGTCTAACAGGGAAAGATCTCAAAACCTTGATAGTCTTTGAAAATCTCAGAGCAGAGCAATCTTCGAGTGAGGACATTATGGAAGATCTGACACACCAAGTTGCCATAATTGGGGTGAAACAAAGTGGAGGTGACAGTCCGTTTAAACCTACCTCCCAATTTTTGCCACAGATGCCAGCAGATGCCATAGATATCTTTGCGGACTCCGTGAACAGAGATCTGATAAAGTTTCGAAGTAATAAACGCAAAATATCAAAAGTGGCACAGAAGTTTTCTAAGGAACAATGACTGGCACTACTCAACTTAAAGGAGGAATCTACCATAATATGTAAGCCATCTGATAAAGGTGGCAACATTGTTATACAAACTTGTGAACAATACAATTTGGAGGCCCACCGACAATTAACAGATACTCTTTGCTATAAGACAATTGAGGAGAAGATTTACAATCAAAGCGTGACAAACTACCATTTGTTGATATGCAAGTGGTACAAGAGAAACATGTTGGAGACAGAGGAACACCTGTTTCTAAGCTGTTTGAACCCTATTGTGCCGACCTTCTATCACCTGCCAAAGGTCCACAAGGACAGAGTGAATCCCCCGGGAGACCATTCGTCTCCCCACAAGGGAGTGTGACTGAACATATGTCAATGTACATTGATTATTTTCTTGCCCAACATGTGATAAATTTGTCATCGTACACAAAGGATACAAAAGACTTCCTAGGAAAAATCAGGGGCATACAATGGGAAGAAGGCCTTCAATTAATAGTATTGGACATCACAAGCTTGTATACCTGTATAGCCCATACAGATGGTCTCAGAGCAGTTAAATACTTTCTAGACAAACATTCTTTGAAGTATTTTGAACATAATGCCATGCTAATGAAATTTATTGAATTTTGTCTTGAGAACAATATCTTTCTGTTCCAGAAGCAATATTTTAAACAGATTTCGGGGACCGCCATGGGCACCTGCTTCGCCCCCAGCTACGCAAATTTATTCGTGGGCTGGGTGAGGAGCAGGTGGCCTGGGCAGCGTCCAATGAAAGGTGGACAGAAAAGATTGTAACATGGCATCAATATATTGATGACCTCTTCCTGATTTGGAGGGGGTCTCCAGAGAGCGCGTGGACCTATATTGAAGTCCTAAATTCCAATTCTGTCAACCTAAAATTCATAGGAGAGGTCAGTTCACACACAGTTAATTATCTAGACCTTAAGATTTACATCTCTGATGGAAAATTGTGTACAAAACCATATGGGAAAGAAACTGCTGGAAATTCGACTCTCCATGCGTCAAGTAGTCACCCCAAAAACTCATTAACAGTATCCCTTATGGGGAACTATTAAGACTAAAAAGGAATAGCACTAATGAAGCAGAATTTCAACTGGCCGCTAAAGAAAGTTTAATTCGGTTTAGTGCTAGAGGATACAGTAAGGAGGTGTTAACACAGGCATCAAAAAGAGCAAATTCTCTAAAAAGAGAAGATTTATTAAAAGATTCTCAAAAAAACCTGTAGAACAGGAAGGCAAGTTTAGAATGATTACAACATATTCCGAAAATGCAGGACATCTGAAAAAAATCCTGCGTAGGAATTGGCACATTCTACTTACCGACACAGGAATAGGGAGTGACTTACCTACAAACCCCCTAGTGACATTTAAGAAAGCTAGGTCCCTAAGAGACAAATTAGTGCACAGTCATCAAGGTAAAGAATTGAAGAAATCCATGTTGGCACCTCTTAAGGGCTTCTTCCCGTGTGGGAAGTGTAAGGCCTGTAACAAGAGTAAAAGAGTGCTGTCCTATGGGATCCCAGGCTTGGAGAAACCCAAAATAATAAAAAAGTTCCTTACGTGTACAACACCTTACACGGTCTATTGTCTAAACTGCCCATGCGGCCTAAAATATATTGGCAGCACAATCCATCCCACTAAAGTCAGAATATTAGAACATATGAGGGCAATAACAAACGGAGATGTTACATATCCCGTTGCCAGACATTTTGATAAATTCCATAATAGGGATAGGAATTTTCTCACCTTTCACTGTATAGATCACGTCCCAGTGAACCCGAGGGGAGGGAACCGTATTCTTCATTTGAGACGTCTGGAATCATGTTACATTATTGATTTGCAGACAAAAACACCCCTGGGGATGAATAGCGGTGAGGATCTGGCAGTTCATTTGGGAGACTAAATAGACAAGCATGAAGATATATTTTGGCTAATACATGAAGAATCACCTTCCTCTACATTTGATAATAGACACATATGAAAAACATATGATATAAATTATGCCATCATATATTTCCCTTTTCAACGACTCAATCATATATGCCATGCAGTAGATGCAGAACATGCTCAGGGATTTGCTCTCATTAGCCTGAATATAATTGGAATAAAATAGTGAATGCACTGACAACAGGTACAAGTAACCAGCCCATTCAGGGCAAAATTAATTGACAAGTGTAATACAATACCATTACTGTGACGCAGGATTTCTTGTGATCAGAAAATAGTACAACTCATGGGGTAATTTATAGTGCTAAAATGGAGGATGTATTCGCTTCATTGGAGACAGTGATTTTAATGTTTATTCGTGGTGCCCATTCAGGGCGTAATGTATTTTGCAATGTATTATGCAACGTATATCATGAATTATGGGAATCCAAATAATTCATCATGATGGACTGTTTCGTATTCACGATATCGCTCCCATACCGATGGTGTGCATGAATATAAAATCGTCACAATAGTCTCCAATGAGGGGCCCATTCAGGGCGTAATTAATAATGGAATGTTAATTTGAATTGTCAGTACAAAAACCAGCACTTAAACCCAAAGAATTATATTTGTTTAATGGGAAAATTAAATGAATGGTGGTTTATGAATATTGATCTTTGGCACACAGGCTTAATGAAGTTGTGACATGCAATTTGTTATATACTTTACACAGTGTCAAAATGGAGGAACCATTAGTAATTGCAATTTTGGTCCCTTTTCAATGATGTCAGCGGAAATGAATTGTCAATCTATTCAAATAATGGCGACGCGGGCGCTCTTCACAAACATCGAAGAAGGAGTCAGCCGAAAAGCGTCTGTTTGGCAGAGAGACCGTTCCTGAATAAAAATAACAGAACTCTTCCCCGGGAGTGCTTTGCCTTATTTTGGGTACGAATACCCTTGGGGAGTTGGAGCTGTAATATATTTATATATATATATATATATATATACATATAAATATATGAAAGAACACACTCCTGGATCACCCCCACCAAAGGCACGGCGAAGAACAGGTACGGACCACAGCGTGAATGAAGAAAATGCAGTGCTTTAATTGCAGGAAATCAGGAAATTCATAGCATCCAAGTCAAATGAAAGCCAGTACCCAGCATGACGCGTTTCGACCGCGTTTCCACGGTCTTGATCACATAATATATATATATATATATACTCACATATATATCCTTAAAAACCCACAACCCCAAAACCCATACCCACCCTAAACCCTAAAATTTCCCGTGCCACTCCAAAACCCATGGCCACCCTAAAATTTCCCTTGCTACCCCAAAACCCATACCCACCCTAAACCCTAAAATAACCCTTGCCACCCCAAAACCCATACCCACCCTAAACCCTAAAATTACCCTTGCCACCCAAAAACCCATAACCACCCTAAACCCTTAATATTCCCCATAAATAAATATATATATATATATATATATATATATATATATATATATATGTGTATATATATAAACGCAACCCATACCCACCTAAAATATGCCCACCCTAAACCCTCTTTAAAAAAACCTTTCCCTAATATATTTATATATAGGTAGATATATACATATGTATATAAACTCTTAATAATTACCTAATACTTACATTTAAAATGCATATGCCTTTACCATTAATGCCTTTACAACAAAATTTGTTGTAAAGGCATGCGTGGTAAAGGCATATGCGTTGTAAAAATCCTGCATGGTAACGACATGCGTGGTAATGGTACCTGCATTGTACCAGCGACGTTGTCATGGTAATGCGTGGTAATGGCCACATTGTAATGGCTGTTTCCCCTGAAGTTGTCTTGCAGAATGAGTCGGATGGTTCGTCTAAGGTGCACACATGCCATTGTTGTGGTCCCAGACTCTGACAAATAAACAACAACTTAAACAGGTTTTAGTGTGATTCTTGATCTTCAAGCTCCAGTTCCAGGGCTAAGGTGCTCTTATGAGCTGCACAGTTAATTACTGGTAATTGTGGTGTGAGGCAACTCCTGTGACTGCACAAATTGGAATTTGATAAAGAGAGTCACAGTTGCCAATATTTATTGGGTGAAAATGACAAGACCATATGGATTTTGGTCAGGTGACCATTAACATCTGCACATCATTCCCCAAAAAGTCACAATTTGGTGATATTTAACAACCCCAATAAATTCCACAGGTGTGGGGCTCACAAAACACACCAGTCCTGGTGGGGTAGGAAAAAGATATGGACTGGTGCATGTTAACTGAAAGAACTATTTACCAAGGCCGGGGATGCCCCCGAAAATGGGAAAAGATTTGGTCCCCATGGAGATCCTATTGGGGGTGGTGCAAAATACCCCTGGGGGTTCCTGGAGCCCGGGTGGGGGGGGGGGGGTGGAGCCCTGGAGCCAGGAATAAGGTTTGAGGGCTGTGAATGTGTAATTTGTGTAGATCTTGCACTAATTACATAATTGGACTATTGCTGCAATACCTCTTGGGGGCTCACATCTATGCTACACTGCTTGTGATATATGTTCTTTTCAAAGCTCAATGAAAAAGTTTTAAAAAAGCAAATACCAACTCACTGGAGTCGGATTCTATCAGGTGGGATAAATATCACACCAATTGCCAGGTCTCTACTATTGAGGGCTTAAGTGATTTGACTTCTGTTTAATTCATGGTGGTCTTCAATTATGTTTGCCTTTCAGTGAATACAAATATTGGAAGGTGCTTGTTGGCATTGGAGATGCTTTGGCAAGTGAAATCAGCATTTTTAAAACCGATTTTCTGCTCCACTGTGGGCTTTAGCTTAACATTTACCTTTATGATTAATTCTGGTGGATCCCTGAGGCAAGCAAGCTGTCGAGATCAAAGTGATCTCTAGAAATAATTGTTGAACTATGACCTCTGAACAGTGGATAGTCATAGAGCGACTGGGTCCAGGACAAAAGGAGCACAATAAACTTATCGATGCCATTAAATCATCTGGATACTGATTCATTCATTTTCATTGTGTTTTTTATTGAGTTCATTAAATTTATTATAAAAGTGAACATATTGTATTAATTAGCAATAATACAGAGACTTTTAGACACCTGCTGCTGTGTTCCCAGGCCACACTCGTTCTCTCTTAGGATGGCTCTCTTGCTTGCTCTGAGAACGCCATTTATTTCAGAATGTGGGGAGAGAGCGGTGTTAGGACTTGAGGCAACAGGCCACAAATGTCAATTCCATGCTTTCCCACTGCTATGCATCAGGGTTGTGGCATAGACAAATCCCCGAGAATGTACAGAAGACAGAAAAGAAGGGTATAGGAACAGAAACAGAAAATATGGTCTGGACCTAAATGTACTTTGTTACATTAGTCACCAATGGGACTTGGCGTGGCGGGCTGCCATCCGTGAGTTCATTCAGGGATGAGTATGCAGTAGAAATGCAGGCAGTGTTTGAAACAATACAACACACAACGACCCACATTTACAAGCTCTTTTTGAGGTTGAAAAAGGTGCTTTGTATAAGAATTCTTATAATGCATAGAAGCCCTTTTACGAGTTAGACCAGTCTTTCCAACCTGTAAAAAGCCTTTTGCTACCTTTTCCAAATCATAAGAAGGAGGTGCGTGGAAGGGGCATCCCCCTTTTTAAATTATGAGTCACAAAGGTATGTGTCAATGATTTTCTATTGCAAACTATTGATTAGTTACTGACGCCAGAGATGGGGTGGTAACTGATTCCCCATTGGACAGTTTTTTTCTTTTCAGACTCATGTTGGTATATGGAGGAAGCAGGCCTTGGATGGCACTGGGTGCTTCCCTTGGTGCGGTTCCATAGGGGAACCTTTTTTTTTTTTTACAAAAGCAGGACCTGTTCCTTCAATTGACAAGGGCTGTTTTAATATAAAAAAATGATGCTTGAAAATGGAATTGCAGTCAGTGCCTGAAGTCTGCTGTCCCTATCAGGCCACCATCCTTCCATTTGAAGCCAATTACAGGGGGTTGTAAATTGTGACCTGTTCAATTAATATTCGTTAGACTGGTCTTTTGCAAACCAATTCCCCCCATTCCGCCCCAAGAAAGAAGACCGTTTGCAACGAGACCTTTTACTACTAGGCTGCATCACAAATTACCCCCCCATTCACAATCCAGTCAGTGTGCAAATTGCATATTCTGGTTTGTAAACATTATGCAAAACAAAATGTAAACAAACTATTTACGTAAAAGTACATTTCAATCTAGAATTTACCTGGTTACCCAAAAGCCTGGCTATGACAAGCCCTGGTGTTACCCCGAATGAAGCCCAAAACACAGAAGAAGTAGGAAAGTAATCCGAAGCACAAAAGGAAAAAATGAAAGTGGACCAGGATATCAGGAACAGGAAATGAGACCCTGTCACACATGGGAACAGAAGGACAGAACTACAAACACTAGGTTGAATTTCTGGATGTGAACTGATGTAAAGGAACGGCCACCTTAAAACCACATAAGACCTTGCCAGGCAAACTCTATTTCAAACCCTGCCTAAATTACCCTGGAGCTGTTCCCTTGCTGATTTAATTTCTGACCTTTTGTTTCCTGCACCCACTTTTGAATTTTGGCCCAGCCTTCACTGACCTAACCTCCACCATCTCCGTGTTGCTTCCACCTAATTTGTGTCTGTCTTTGTAAACTGCCATGTCCAACCTGTGAATCCTGCCAGTCCTGACGATGAGGGAGGTGAATCCTCACAAGGTGAAAAGGAGTGAAACACTCTCTACACTTTTTAATAATATATATTACTAGGTCAAGTAACTCCTCTTCACTTCATTCCTCCCCGCCTATTACGATGATTCAATACTTTTAAATACCTTCTCCATCTTAAATTTTAATTATAAAAAAAACACATATTTATCTTAAATTTCCTCGGAACCATCCACCTCTCCTTAAAATGTATTTTATTTTGTGCAAATTTACTATAAATAATGGACCAGATTTAACACAGGATTTGAACATAAACAGCGGTGTAGACTCCAACAAGAAATGTAATACATATGGAATATTTTGTGCTCAAAGACTAATCACTCAGAGCAAGGCCAACACCCTCAAACAATCAATATGGCTTTTAAAACATCAGAGTGCATTTTTTCTTTTTTTTTACAGGGGGTTTGTTCCAGGGCAAGCTTGCCAGAAAGCTTCACAACTTCCCTCCTTTATACACAGCTGGAGAGCAGCTCCCTTCCCAGGGGTGCCGCGTGGTTGCTCCTAGCGTGGTGCTCCTAGCCCTAGCCAGCAGATGCTGCACCGTGGGATCCCCTTCTCCAGGCTCAGTAGGTGTGTTGTGAATTCCTGCTTAAGTTCAAAGGATTTTCAAAGAGGCGCGCTCCTGCATGGCAATGACTGCCTTTTCACCGCACGCGAGAGATGCGAGAGAGGAGCTTTGCACCAGAGGAGCAATGAAAATAATAGCAAGATGAGGTTCTCCGTTTGATTAGTAGAACTCCTCTTGTGTTTGTGCTCTCTGACTCACTTTATTGCAATCCATTAGCTGGTCGCATATCTGAATACTTGCTCTTCATTTATTGTCAACTGGACCTTGAACATCTCTGACTGAAGACCCACAGCTATTTTAAGACATGGTCAAAGAATGAATTTATCTAGAGCCCCCACCTAAAGGGAGTCAAGGTAAAGTAATCAGGACAGTCAGACGTCCTGTGATGACACAAGGTTGCATTCAGGGCCATACTGGCCGCTCAATGTATCAGACTTTTCCCTGGGAGGCTGGAAGGGTGGGGGCTGGTTTTGCAGTGGTGGGGGACGATTTTGCTACTAGGGGCCAGTTTTGCAGCGGTGCTTTAATATTGACCCCCAGTAACAAAAGCAGCAGAGCTTCACACTTGCACCCCCTCCACCTAACCCCGGGGACTGGTCCGACAAAATTGCCAGGGCTGCTTTGAGTTCCCATTCTGGCCTTGGTTGTATATAAAACTATTTTTTTTTAACTTGACAGCTGGGTATGGACCTCACCGAAGTAGAGTGTGCATGGCTGGCCTGTTGATTAAGCCTTGCAATCCCAAGGAGTTAGTAACAGTTAAATTAGCATAAAAACAGAATCTTTCTCTGAGATCCAATTTGAGGGCCACAGGGCAGGCAGGAGTAATGAGCCACAACTGTGGCAGAGGAGGTTCTTTAGCTCTGATGTCCCAAGGTACGTCCTTCTATGGCTCTGCAAACTGGACCAAGTAAACCGCTTCAGCACCTGACTCTCAGTAGCACCAATGGTAAGCGGTCACAGACTTCCCAGGGAGGTAATGTGCCGGTGCTCGAGCTAAGGACTCAACAATCACACAGCAGTAGAGTAACTGGTTGTCCAACCCAGTGCTTTACTCTCAAGAAATAAAAGTACTTAACTGCACACTTGAACAGAATACTACTTACACAATTTATGCAAAATTTGATTTAGTGTCTTGGGTGTTGAAGTCCGGTTGCACCTCTATCCACTATCTCTCCCCGGTTTCCCGTTTCTCCTGTCTAGGCAGTTCTCCCCTGGAATAAAAGCAATAGCGTGATTGTGACTCAGGTGTAGATCATCCCCTCTATTGTAAGTTACTCTCAGCCTCCCCCAGTTTAATTGCTCAGTCCTTTCTTAATTCAGTTGATAATTTCTTACCACCCTATAAGGATCAGTCCACTCGGGCAGCCATCCGGGTTCATCTCCATGCGTCCACTACTTACCTGCTTCAGGGAGGAAAAGCATGTGAACCAGTAGCACCATTGGGGGGTTGTATGATACAACCACACATGCGTAAACCACGCATGCCCAAACAACGCAGTCTGAACCACGACCGTGTCTTTACCATGAATGTCTTTACCATGCATGCCTTTACAACTAATTTTGTTGTAAAGGCATGATTGCTAAAGGAATATGCATGGTAAAATGCTCACTCAAGGCCCCCCCGCCCTCTGCCCGAACACCCACTACCCCAGCCCTGCAATCCACCCCGCCCCATCCCTTAAAACTGCCTGACTCCTCACCCTGAGCCCTAAAACCCGCCCCCTGCCCAAAAAACGACCCCAACTCCAGCCCTGAGCCCTAAAACTGACCCCCAGCCCTGAAAACTACCCCTTCCTCCCCCCCGCCCTGAGCCCTAAAACCCAGCCCCAGCCCTAAAAATTACCCCAACCCCCCCACCCTGAACCCTAAAACCAGGCCACCAGCCATAAAAATTACCCCGACCCCCCTGCCCTGAGCTCTAAAACCATCCCCCAGCCCTAAAAAATACCCCTCCCAAAACCCGGTCCCGGCCCTACTTACCAGGCCGCGTCCCCAAGCTTCCCGTTCCTCTCCCTGCCCATCCGCACATCTAGACCGATGACTGCCTTAACCATGCATATGGGTGGTTAAGGCATATGCGTGGTACAGGCAAGTGTTGTTTCGCTTGCCTTGAAACGACACGTGTGGTTCAGCCTGAGTGTAAAGGCGTTTCCCCCACTGGGGTCTCCTCATTGATTGCAGGAGCTGAATCACACATTGAAGAGGAGACAGGTGCTCTAATATTGGGCTGATGCCCTCCTGCCAGCGTCACATCTCAGGGTGAACCATGGATTAATCACGGTTCACAGATTCCATAGATTAATTCAGGAATCTGCTCCGACTTCTATGATATGGGATTCAAACCACAGTTTTTTGGATTTAAGCATATTTGAGTATAACCTTCATGGTCAAGATCTATAGGATCCATTGTAACTTATGAGTATTTCTCACTCTCTTCTTTGCATTTTTGTCGGGGAGCCACGGAGCCCTTACGACCTGACAACATTCAATTTTGTGAGGTCTCTTCCTTTTCATTCACGGTGCCCTGCCCTTCCCACTCTCACATCAGTCCTGAGGAAGACCCCGCCACTAAGGGTTAGAAGAACCTACACTCATACAGGGGTCGAAACGTCGACACTTAATTGATGCCAGTTCCTTCAACAGTACTTTTTTTACTGTGAACTCTTGTGTTACATGGCGTTGGAATTTATTGTACTTAGATGTTTTGTACCATGATTTAAGTTTTGTGGCATTGAATAAGATATGCCCGCCAATATGTTTGTGATATGCCTCACAATTTGTTTGTGATATTCATCACCACTAATACTTCACGTATTTCACTACCTCACTTGAATCACTTTCCTTCCCTTTTTCACTTATTTATCTGGGCACTTCAATGATGATTTTTAAATGTTTTTTTGCTTTTTTAATGTGGTTCTTACAAATTGTAAGTCATGTTCAGTGTGATTAAATAACATTGTAGCATCAATTTAGTTTCTCTTTGATTTCTGATTTGGAATATTTTTGTATGTTTTCCATTGACACGGTTTAGATGTTATAATACTGGGACTACCGTACTTTATAGCGTCACACACAGGCTGATGTCTGACAGACAGTGTGGTCACACAAAGGCTAACTAGAGGTGCAACCACACACCGGCTGATCAAGGGATAGACTCAGGTGATGGCCCCTCATATCTGAGAAGCTGTGTCAGGTAGACACTAGCTCTTGTTGCACAGCAGTCCTTTGAGTACTCTGTCAAGCACTCCTTTCTTTTGTCATAAACAACATCGAACTGGAACCGCAAGTGGAGTAGTGGAGTCCCTCTTATCAGCAGACAGGAGGTACATATCCACTGTCTGCACTTTCAGAATCCGTCTGTAGTGGTTTTCCTTTCAAGTGTGTTTTCCAAGCTACTCTCCAGACACAGACTTTATATAGCGTGATGATTCTCATATCAGGGTTGTCTCCAGCTTGGAGCACCCACAAGAAAGGCACAAAGGTTTGAGCTTTCCTTGGCTGGCTGTCATCAGGCAAACTGAAAGTGTGATCAGGGAATGAGAAAAGGCCAAGCCTCGGTTAAGAGTTTCCCTTCACCTTACACAACAGCTTTGCAGTCCCACCCTTCACCCCTACCTAGACTAATCAGCTACCTCTGGCTCAACAAAAGGCCTAATTGAATTTCTAAAGGAGCCACTTCTTCTCTTCCCTCATTTCAGTAACTTGGTCTCCTCCCTCCAGCTTCAGAAATGTCAGCAGTACACTTTTGTTGTCTAAAAAAGCAACTTTACCTCCATCATGTGCAAAACCCCAGGCCAGGAATATCCAAAATGGAACCCAGAGACCTCCATTACTTTGGTTCACTCACACACATTGCATGAATCATGCAAATGACACAAGTAAACACACACAACATACACTTGGGATGTTAATGCTAGGAGTTGGCTAAGGACATTGAAGTGGAAACTAAACAAGTGGGCAAGTAGGCCTCCTCTTCAGTGACACAGAAAAAAGATCTGGTCATAACTACGGATTCAGAAGCATGGTATGCTAACCCATGAGTGGTACACTATCTGTCAATGAGGGTGCACCTGGGGAGCCCGTTGAGGTCCCAGGACAGGTCCAGGACCTCTGTCTTGTCAAGGGACAGGTCTGGGCATCTGTACACAAGCTAGATTAGCATGACACAAGAGCTAAATCAAAAAAAATATATACTAGAGTCATGAAGTTGGGCACTCAGGAAAGGGGAACACAACTGTACACCATTTAGGGAACATTCCTGTCCCAACACTTTGTATCCTGCCTCACTCCTTTCTATTTATCTCATTCCTTCTCTACCCATCTCTATATGCCTATGTGCTGTTGCATATCCATCTCTCTTTCTCTCACATCTTTCAAAATTATCTATGCCTACCTCACCTCTTTCTCTATACACCGCTCTCAAATCATACATGCTATACATTTCTCTCATGAACTTAGCTCTCTCTCAATCACTGTCGGTACATCGCTATCAATCACTCTACCCTCAGTCTCTACCTTTATTCTCTTTCTAACTCATCTCTCTCTTTGCACTTCACTGCTCTGTTTTTATTTCTCCTCCATCTGCTTCAACTGTCTTTCATCCTCCTCTCTTCGTATACCTCACGTATCTATGTCTTCCTAAAACTCTCTATACCAGAATTAACTCTACCTTTTTCTAAATCTTTCTCAGTCCTATCTCTACCTCACCTCTGCCTACTTCATTTCTCTGACATCTCACTCAATATCCCATCCCTGTCTAGCCCACGTATGTCTCTCTTGCTAATCTCTCAATTTACTGCACAATTTGTTCAGTATCTAAACTCTCCATTTCCCCTCTCTCTTTCTACCTCTGTCCACTCTACCTCACCTCTCTCACTTCCTTACTCCTATTGAGAATAAAACCCAAAAGTTGAGAAGGCTAAAGTCCAACTAGCATTTGATTGCTAACTAGCAAGAAGCACAGCAAAAGATCAAAGACAATTGTCATTTCAACTGACCTGGGTTCTCGCTAGAAAACAGTCAGTTGGTGCATAGAGCTATAAACACACATAAATAAACCAGTATACATATGTTTTTTATCAATTTAATTCAATAGAGCTGTATCACGTGATAGAAACTTGGTACTCTCAGTGCAAACTTACATAATTAGTGCTGGGCAACACTGAGAAGAATATGATAATATTAGATTAATACTAAGCTCATTATTCTCCTAAATACTGCTTTCATTTGCAAAGTGCGAAAGTGATGTTGCGTCCAATGAAAGGTGCAATGCAGAACCCTGAGCCTTCTGGCTTCCAGGCCTATTTGGGCCATGAAAGTTAGCGATGATACCGGAAGCTTCAAACTACTTTAAATGAACATCGTATTTGACTATAAAATATTGGTACTTTCTTGGGTATATACGTGGTGTATAGGAGTATATGAACATGATACATGCAGGAATTATTCTTTTTAATCCTCACAACTTTTTTACAGGAGGAAAAATTTCAGTTTACAATAACTCAATAGAATACAGCTTCACCATTTCTTTATTAAGCTCATCATTATCACTTTACTCACCACACTGAGAAGTGACAAGCGCAAAATTATTGGTAGTGCTTTTATTTTTGCAAAAGTGCTGGATGATGCACAATGTTAGTGTAGTAGCAATAGTTATCACAACCATAATGAGAACAATTCCAATAATAGATTCAAGTAACTACATAACACAAGGGCCGAAAACCTCCTGTAACCATGTTCAGATGCTGTTAGGATTTGGGTCAGGGCTAGTTTGGATCTCATGTTATTTCTTTACCCTCTTCTTAATGTTATCTTTATGCTCATGAAGGCTAAGAGAGGTGTTGGGAAGATGAGTGCAACATTCAATCCCTACAACAGCACAGACCACCCCCCTGGCTGTTTAGAGATAATCTAAAGCCCTTTTGTTTTGGAACAACATGCTGTTGTGCGCATCTAACTGCTTTGTTACTAATCTTCAAGTTATTGCCATCAAATTTTCTGTTTCTTGCAGAATGTGTGAATTTCTTCTTATTTAGTCTAAAGCAACATTCAATCCATACATGGGAATTAAAACATAGGCAATTGGGGTACTGGTTGAGGGGGGTGAAACCCTACTCAAACAGCAACCACAATTCCTTTCAGGGTGAAGTCATAAGCAAACCCCAAATTAACATGTGCCTAACCCTTGATAGCTTGGCACGATAGCAGTGAACCTTAACTTAGAAGCAATGTGTAAAGTATTTATGCAGTACTTTAAACAATAATAAAGTGTAAACACAACACAAGAAAAATCCCACAAAAAATTTAGAAAGATAGTGCATAATTTAAGGAATTATTGGTGACCAAGACAACAAAAATTCAATTGATAGAACCCGAGATATGCTATTTTTAAAATTGAAGTGACAATAGTGGCTAAAAGCACAAAGCGGCAACTGTGGATATCTGTTTGCGCCGGACCGGGACAAGGTCACAAGTTCAGGCTGACCGCGATGGACCATGGGCCAGATATAGGAACCAAGCAAGGCCCGCTTAACAAAGTACTTGGTTGCAGAGATTTGCGAAATCGCACGTCAAGGATGCATTGCACAGCAGCAGTTCCGATGAACTGAGTGGCTGTGATGTGAGGACCTGAATCATCATGAAGGAGGTCGTCGACAGGGGCTGGCGAAGTGTAGTCCACTGTCGAGGATACTTCTTGCAATGGTAGTTCCAAAGAGCTGTGGGCTGCGATGTTGTGTGTCGTCATTGAAGAGGCCAATAATGGGGGCCTGTGATTTGAAGTCCGGTGTCGAGGATGCATCACACAGCAGTGGCTCTGAGTGGCTGTGAGGTGAGATCCTGCGTCAGAGTTGCGTCATGCAGTGGTGGTTACGAGGCACAGCTGCGAGGAGATGTATAGTGCTACGTCAGTTCTGCCTACAAGACAACAGCTGCCTGCCAGAGCACCTTCAGGCCTACATCCAAGTGTCCAGGACTGGGGCAGCACCATTTGGGGGTAGGACTCACAGCAGGCAGAGTCCAGGTGCTGGGTTCATGGTGGTTGGTGCCTTTTCTGTTCCCGAGGCTCTGATCAGGATGCCACCCAACTAGCCCTTGGAGTAACTCTGGTGATCCTAGATTCAAGACACAACTCCTGTATTTTTCAGTCAGGCAGCAGGGCAACAGGGCAGCAGAGTAGAAGGGCAGCAGAGTAACAGTCTGTCTTGCAGCAGAGCAGCACAGCAGTCCTTCTGAGTCTTCCACAGGTCCAGAGATATACTGGAGAGTTGGGTCAGAGGGTCCAATATTTATCCCTCGTGCCAGCTATGAAGTAGGAGAAGATTCTGGAAGTTTCTACCCCCAGAGGTGCTTGGAATTTCCTGCCTCCCTGCCCTGGTTCTAGCTTGTCAGGTGGCACAAAATATTAGTGCCAAACCCTTTATGAGTGGGCTCAGGCAGAGGCTTTGTGATGTGCAAGTTTGGTTAGGTGACAGATCCTCCCACTATCAAGTCACAGGCGACCCATCCTGCCAACACCTATTCCCCCTTTGCCTCACTGTTTGGGAGCAATACACAAAGACCAAATGTCAGCTACACCTAGTCATGTGACCTAGGATGCACGCTGCAGGCTCCAAATGGTTAGGCCAAGAAAATGCCAACTTTCTAAAAGTGGCTTGAAATCTGACTTTACCATTGAAGTGGATTTTAAATTACAATTCTTTAGACACCAAACTCACTATTCCTACTTGTTACCAATTGAAAGTTATCACTCATTAAATTTAATAAGATAACCCAATATTATCCTGTGGGAGAGGCAAGTGAAAAGCAAATTTAAGAGTTTTTCCCCATCAGGACATGTAAAACTTAAAGGTACATGTCCAGTCTTTTAAATACATTACACCCTGCCCTATGGGCCGTTTAGGGCCTACCATAGGAGTGACTTATATGTATTAAAAAGGAAGGTTTAGGCCTGGCAAAAGGTTTATTCTGCCAGGTCGAAATGGCAGTTAAAAAATTTAAACACATTCTGCAATGCCAGGCCTGAGACACGTTTAAAAGGCTACATGAGTGGGTGATACAATTAGGGCTGCAGATCCACCAGTAGCATTTAATTTACAGGCCCTGGGTATAGGTAGTGCCACTTTACTGGGGACTTACAAGTAAATTAAATGTGCCTCTTGGGTGTAAGCAAATGTGACCATTATTAAAAGAGAGAGCATAAGCATTTCAGAACTGGTTAGCAGTGGTAAAGTGAGCAGAGTCCTAAAACCCAACAAAAGCGGGTTCAGGAAACAGGAGGGTGAAGGTAAAAAGTTTGGGCATGAGCCTGCAAAGGGTTTATATGAGAGACTCTGACACTTACCCCAACCAGCTGCTGGCCAAGCTGCTGGATCCCGCAGTTGTAACCCCTTACAAATCAGTTCTGCAGCAAACGGCGCTACGATGCTGGAAAAAGAGCTTGGCCAAAATACCAGAGACCCCCTTGTATACACCTCAGCTTCCCCTGGTGGGCCTGCCACATGGAATCCCATGTCAAATTTTCTTACCAATACAATTGTCGGAATGGAAAACGGTGGGGCTTCGAGAGGTAGGCGACCTATACCAGGAGAGGACGCTAATCCCCTTTGAGGAATTGGCGGAACAATATGGCCTGCCAGCGGGCCAGTTCCTACAGTATAAGGCCCTGGCCTGCACCTTCAGAGACTTATGGGGGGGAGGGAGAGAACAGCCGGAAACGCACCTCCTTCTCCATGCACTGATCACGCTGGGAAAAGCGAGCCCCATAGTAAAGTGGCTCTATGCGACTCTGGTGGAGGCCACAATGATTCCACTCCCCAGACTTAGAGCCCGTTGGGGACAAGCATTAAACGGCCAATTTACGGACCGGGAATAAGAGAGGATCTTGGCCTCCCCTAAAACCGTATCACGTAATACACGACTAAAGTATATACAGTTTAACTATGTACATATGGCATATCTGACGCCACATAGGATCAGGCTGATACACAGGGGTGAAGCTAGGGAATGTCCGAGATGTGCTCAGCAGGATGCGGACTTCCTACACATGGTTTGGAGTTTACCAAGACTGATCTTCTTCTGGATGGAAGTAGTCAAAAAGACGGGAGAGACATTGGGGAGAGAGTTGAGTGTTATGGGGAGGGCGTGTCGGTGGGCCTTTTCCCTCGACCGCCGAAGCGGAAAGTGGGAAATAAGTTTATAGACCTGGCCATGGCCCCTGCCTAGAGGCAAATAGCGATGCCCTGGAAGTCTAAGACAGGACCACAAGTGGAGGCCTGGAAAAGGGACCTCACCAATTGGGTGGAGGCAGAAATGAGGGCCCTCCTAAGAGAAAAGGCGAGGGGGATACGTAAGGAACCAATAGCAGACCAGTGGAGGGAACTGATGAGAGCCTGGGAGACCCTAGACATCGAAAATGATGGGGCAGAAGACGAGGGAACCCAGGAACCCCCAGGTAGGCTACAAGACACAGAAGGACGGTAAAAGAGGTGGATAGCCCCAGTAGGAAAGTTAACACACTGAGGGTAACTCGGAAATAGAAGTGATACCCCTGGGAACCTAGGGGAACCCCAAAGAGAGTACCATAACAGGAACTATATGCTCAGTACTGATTTTGCGCACACAGCCAGCCCCACATAGCGTAACAGGGTTTAGTAAAGCTAATACTATATATGGAACCGGGAAAGACATAGGTTGTAAGGCACAAAGTTAATAGTTATGTTACAATTGGCACTGGCGTTAACCAGGAACGCATACACACACGCGACGAAGAAGCGCGTGGCGGGGAAAAAGAATATTTGCAGAAAAATGTTCGTGAATAACTCCCGCAGGGCATAAACTGTAACAATGCGAAATATATATTGAAAGTTTATTTAAAGGGAAAACCGGCTATGGCAAAAATGAACACTAAGATTTGGATGTAGCCATAAGCCCAAACCCAAAAAGTGGAATATATGCATCAGAAATAACAGATAATGTGAATATATAATATGTGTGATTTGTACAACAATATTGAAAAAGCCAATAAAAAAAGTTTTTAAAAAAAATGAGCCTGCAAAGGGAACCAAGTCCATCAAAGCAGAAAAGAACTTATAGGTGGTTGATCCATTTTGTCTGCCCCTCTTTCATTCTAAGAGGTGATAAGCAAAAGGTCTCACAGCTAGAATGATGCATACTGAATAACACCTTCCAGTCCAGTCTAAAGCAGGGTAGGCCTGTGACCAGCAAATGAAATATGGATGACCTCTTTGTGGGTGGTGTTTCAGAAACAACATGCATGAGGAAGGCGATGATCAAAAAGAGGTAACTAGAAACAAATGTTCTCCACATTTTGCTGTGTCCAACAAAAACACTAGATATACTTGCCCCTCAATGCTAGTAAAGAAATCCTTGCTCAGTCATTGTAAGATGGTTCAGGTCTAGCATGTTGCATTTCAAAGGATTCAAAGATATGTTAAATTTTATTTTTCAAGGCCTAGGGAACATGCTTGCACGCTCTGGAAGTCTAGTCCTGAAGTGGAAAAGATGAAGGCAAATGCCATTAAAACTAATGAGCATTCCTATGAAGAGAATGATATCTCTGACATCGACTAGTATGAGCATGCAAATCCAGCCGAGGAAGAGTTAATAGTCTGTCTGTACTTTCCAGCAGCAACATATTTTAGTTACCCTTGTAAGCCAGGTCAGGATCGGGACTGTCTGAGGCTTTATAACACTAAGTCAAATGTCAATAAGTGAAATCTCCACAGGGCAAGAATTCAAGTCAAAACCATAAGGGTTATTTTCAAAATTAGGATCATTTCAGAAGGCAAACAGGTATTAGTTAAATCATGGGGAATAAGCAATCGTAATACGTCAAAATCAAAATCATAATGTGTAAAAGAGTCAATAAAGTCATAAAGTAAATCTCTAAAGCAAGCAGTAGCCAGAACCATAGCACAGTTAAGCAAGATGAGCGACATAGGGGCTTATTTACAAGCCCAATGTGCTGCTGGTGCATCACTTTATTTGACGCACCGGTGGGGCAATGTGCCTGCCCATGTTTACAAGGCCACGTAAAGTCCCCTGCATGACTTTTCCTGGCTTTGTAAATATGGGCCCCTTTCACGCATTACTCTACATGAAGGGGGCGTTCCAAGGGTGCTGCTGTGGGTTTGCCCACGCAACAGCCATGAAACATGACACATTCCCAGATTTATAAAGTGTTGTAAACCTGGGAATGCGTCAGAATCCTACACCTCCCTAGAAGAGACGTAGGAGTGGTGCAACAAGGAGAAATACTTTAACTTCTCCTAGTTTTTTGCTCTTTCTATGTGTGCTGCAACATCATTAACAATTGTTTTTGTGCAGGAAGGTGTCCCTTCCTGCACAACTACAATAATCCCTGAAACGCAAGCCCCCTTGCACCGTGGCACAAGGGTGTCTGCGTTGGTGCACCGCAGCTGTTTGTGGACTGGTGCAGGGGAGAAGGACAGGATTGCGGTGTATCTTGTAGATGCCGTGCGTCAAAATATTGTAAATGAGGCCCTTGGTTTTTTGCCTCGTTGCGCCAATCCTATGCCTCCCATAGGGAGGCATAGGATTCTGAAGCATTCCCAAGTTTATGACACTTTCAAGCAGAGTAATGCGTAAAAGGTGCCCATATTTACAAGGGCATGAGAAGTTACACAGGGTGACTTTATGTGGCCTTGTAAATATGGGAAGGCACACTGCGCCACAAGTGCGTCAAAAAAAGTGATGCACCTGCCTCGCAATGGGCTTGTAAATAAGCCCCCAAGTAAACAAAAGTTTAAGTACAAATTAATGGACAGACAAACATAGAGTTAGCTCTCTAAGCAAGTGCAGAATCCTCTGGCACATCTCTCAAAAACATAGGGGCATATTATCAAGAACGGCGTTAAAAATTATCGCCGCTTTGGCGGCAGAAAACTGCCGCTAAAGGGGCGATAATGGGCTTGATAATATGCCCTTGAGAATTCCAATAGAAGTACATGTTCTGGTGTGAACATGGGCTTCTATTGGAATTCTCCAGGGCATATTATCAAGCCCATTATCGCCGCTTTAGCGGCAGTTTTCTGCCGCAAAACCGGCGATAATTTTAACGACGTTCTTGATAATATGCCCCATAATCTTTTATAGGGTTTTGGAAAGAAAAGCCACACAGTCAGTATGGTCTGACATGAAGTAATAGGGCTGAATAGAGAAAGATACATTCAAATAAACCAATTATTATTCAAATACACAAGATACATCAAAGAAGATACATCTAGTAATTTCCTACTGTGCTACATATTAATAAAGAGGTGTGCATAAGAAAAGAAAGAGATGACATGACATATATATATAATACAGAAATTCAATAGATAGTTCAGCTAATGAACAGTCCTTTGAATGTTACAAAAACAGGAACACCCTGAGGAACTTCCTAGTGAGGAAGGCACGTTTATAGAGTTTATTTATACAGTAAACAACACCACAAATGACATCTGTTTTGCATATTTTCTGAAATGGAAAATCACACAAACACAAGTACATGGAGAATGCTTGTTCACATAAAATAAAGATGCACTTTCTTTCTGCAATTGTGAAATGATTTCAATACAAGCTGATTAGGACAACTAGTCTGGCTAACCTACACACATCTAAAGTAAGCATTATTTTCTTATTATTAAAAACACTCTCACACAAGAGTCGACTCCGTGCAAGGGAAGTTACAGAACAGTTCAGTCTTGGGCTGATTCCCCAATCTGCAGCAAGACTCCACCACCGGCCAGATACTCAAAGCAGCAATGAAGGTAGCAGGCCAAAGCCACAAAGTAATCTGGTATCCAGAAGGAGGAGGCTGCTCTTCTCGGACGTAAGAAGTAGTGAGCAGAGGCTTTGGGGTAACATTACATGGCAATGGTGGAACAGGCAAGAGAGGTGGACATGGAAAAATTGGCCCACCAGCAGATGACAGGCCACAGAGGAACAGTTTTGGCAGGAGGTCCGGAGCTGGCGTAGTGCATCTACGTGGAGCTCCACAGAGTTTGAATAAAACTCCGCTCCCTCCCCCTCCCAAATTAATTGAAAATTAAAAAAGAAGGCACTTACCTGCGTGGCTGCCTCCTCCTCTGCCTGGCCACTCTCCTTCCTGCTCCTCGCCCTCCTTCTTCTATGAAAAAACTCCTACGTTGTACATCTTGCGCATGTGCACGTGCAAGACGTACAACGTAGGAGTTTTTTCATAAAAGGACGGCGAGGAGCAGGAAGGAGAGCGGCCAGGCAGAGGAGGAGGCAGCCACGCAGGTAAGTGCCTTCTTTTTTAATTTTTAATTAATTTGGGAGGGTGGATTGGCTGGCTAACTCCGCTCCGCCACGGAGGGGAGTTTTGCCTAAACGCCACGTTCGCAACGGAGCATGGAGTAGGCAAAAATCCGCAAACTCCGCTGGCGGAGCAGAGTTACCCTCCCGGGGTTATCCGGGACCATGCACAGGATCTGAAGCAGCAGCATGAGCACTGTTGTCTCTTGAAGGAGCAACTCGCTTGCAGAGGAACGACTGGAACCAAGATACCTGCCATGACATTTGATAGCTGTGTTGTGATGAGCAAGATCTGATATGGTCTGCACCAGAGAAGCTGTGGTTTGTCTACTCTGGTAAACTTTAACATGGACCCACTCTCCAGGCTGGAGACAGTGGCAAGGCCTCAGTCGGTACTCAGGTAAGGTAGCTTGTACCTGAGAACAGAAACTGTAAAGACATTGGGGCATATGTACATCACCACGTCACTTTTACCGACGTTGTGGTGACGATAGGGGCCTTGCCTTATTTACAAGGCAGAGTTAAGCCACTTAACATGGCTTAACGCTGCCTTGTAAATAAGGCCCCCTTTCATGCTATGGTTAGCGTGAAAGGTGTGGGCAGTGGGTATTGCGGTGGGCGTTCCACTGCAACACCCATTGTCTTTGACGCTGCACCCTATCTACAAGGGTGGCGTACATAGGATGCAGTGCCAATATTAAGACCAGGAAAAACCTGGTCTTAAGTTGGCGAAACGAGGAGAAATGCATTATTTCTCCTCGTTTTTCCTTTTTCCATGTGTGCTGCACATGGAAAAAGCAAATACCATGGATTGTTTATGTACAGGAAGGTGCCCTTCCTGTACATAAACAATCCTTGAAAAAATTCCATTTTGTCACTTTTATGTGTGCTGCACGAAGCAGCACACATGACAGTGACAAAATGACATTTTAGGATTGTTTATGTGCAGGAAGGGACACCTTCCTACACATAAACAATCCTCCTCTGCACGCAAACCCCCTTGAACTATGGTGCAAGGGTGCCTGCGTTGGTGCTAAGTTGCTAGACTTAGTGCCATTGCAGGGAGAAACGCAAGGCTGCTCCATATCGTTGTAAATATGGTGCAGCCTTGCGTTTCAGAAGTGGCGGAGAGAGGCGTTAAGCCAGGAAGGCTAACGCCTCTCTCTGCCACTACCTTGTACATATCCCCCGTTGTTTAAGCTTTCTGCATTATTGTAAAACAGAGTCATCATTCAACTGTAAATCCAGCTTGGCAGAAGAGACAAGGGCATTTGAGGAGCATCAACCCATGACTATTTCACATGAGCTAAATTTTTTCTTTTGGAAGGGATCGCTCTTAGGGACCATACGCTAATGGCAGGGTACCAGGCCATTTTAACTGTCTCTCAGAGCATATATTTGCTATTTTTCTTAAGGGTTCCACTGTTTCTTTATGCTTTGCCCACTCACTCTTCCACAATGAAAATGATGTTCTACACCTAAGTCCGTACAAACTGACTGGACTACTGCTGGCACAATGCATCCTCCTCGGTCACTACTGATTAGGCTTGGCACCTCAAACTAGGGGACAAAATCTGGAACTGTTGTAACTGCATGGCTACTGGAATTGCATCCTCACGGGTATATGGGTATGCTTCCACCCACCCTGAAAACAAGCACATTACCAAAGGGATGTAAGAATAATTCACACATTTGGGCATCTGAATAAAGCCTATACTCCACCTCTGTTGTTCTGAGAGATTGAGCTGATGCAAAATACTGTTTTGCAAGACAGTAAAACAAATTAGATCCAAGCTCAAAAAGAAATGATTAATGATTGTTGTCAAAACTATTTGTTTGGTAATATCTGACTGGCAGATACTGAACAGCTTCATCTTCTGGCTGTTTTTATTGCCCATTGTTTGTGAAAATGTGATGCATATTTCAATATTGAAAGGCATAACAAGGGCCTTAATTAATTGCCAATCTGTAATAAATTCAAAGTTGTTGCAAACAGGGGTCATAAAATGTCCTAATGCAAAAATCATTAGGCTGCACTTTGAAGACCAAAGGTTCAACTGTGATTTCTGAATGGATTCTTCCCTGGGCAAAAGTTTGGGTGACAGGGTGTGCACTGGATTCTAGACTTGTCATACTGTATATAGGTGTTCCTGGTCCCAACTCTCTTCTTAGGTGTATATGTGCCATTTGTCTTTAGTTAAAGGCAGTCATGGATTTTAGTTTTCTCTTCATGCATTGTGATCCTTATGAAGAAGAAAGACCAAGGGAAGAATGGGCAATTAATCAGCCACTACTGCCAGCTAAGCACAATATATAGAATCAGTACCAGTGAATGATATGAATGCTTTTCAATGAGATGACTCACATCCCAATTATTCACTGATACCCATCTGCAATTGTTTTTGTATGTGGCCTACCCAAATCAACAGCCTCAGTTTTCAACAGCTATGTAACGGCAGAGGAGTTTTGAGGGAGCTACACCTAATCAGCCGACTTTGACCCATCACATTGACTATGGTATACCTGGTTTCTGACCCCCCCCAAACTTACAACATACAAATGTATGTGATGCCCTGCCTCCCACCCTCACCACCTGCTGCATTTACCATCCCCTTCCCAACCAAATAAAAATGAAAATACTGGTGTCCTGCCACCTATCGACATCACCTGCTATTCAATCCGCTCCTCCTCAGTCCAAATATATAAAAATAATACCTTATCCCCTGACTCCCACCTCTATCACTCTCTGTGCCTTTCCTGTCCCTTGCCACCCAAAGCTTTGTCCTCTACTTTCCATTTGAGAAGAGTGCCTTTTCTGCAATCTGTGAGAACTCTGTCAGAGCTGCCTTGGATTCCTTTATGATGTAGCGAAAGGAAACAGCTTTTGTTTCCCACTATTACTACACTATAGCAGTGAATCACCAGATTTAGAAATTGGTATTTATGCTAGTGAATATCAGAGAGGCCCATACATACATAACAAGGCAATTACAACCTGTCCACAACTCTCAAAAATGTGCAACCTGGCTTCTCCTATCAAATTTTCAATCGGACTAGCAATGACTTTGCACTGGCTTGGCTCTTACCCCAGTCATCGTCCTAGTATAACTGTAGGACACCACACCATAAAATGCATATCCACTATTGATACTCAGCATCTTTGGACAAACGTCCTTTCTACAGTCTGCCTCCAAAATTAAAGATAAAATTTGGATCTCCAAATGGCATGCACACAGACTTGACGTTGCAGTGCCATCTCTGAGGTACTTCCTGAGGAGAGGCCATCTTCACCACTTACCAGCACAAAAAAAAACATGTGGATGCGCCCTTCAGCCTGAAATGGGTAGAAGGATCAGGGTGCACCGTTCCTCAATTAGGACAAGTAACTGGAAGCCATGGGGTACTTGTTGAGAGGAAGCATTACACTAGAGACTCTCCACAAACCAAGCAATCTGATTGACTGGCCAGTTTTCAATGGTGCTGTAAGGAAGGATTTTACATATTATTAAAAATGTTGGGCATGTATATAGATCAGACCACACACCATCCAAATAAATGTTGTTAATTTTATTGACTCGCAAGTTGCACTCTGATTACTGTAGCAGGCATCATCATATTGAATAGGTTTGGCATATTGATCCTGATAAAGACCATCAAATGTGAAAGGGGGTTAATGCATCCAGTAGCAACCAGTTAGACATGATCTTTCACATGATGACATCACCCTATCATATCACCATTGAAAGAAAAAGTGTCATAGAAATCCAACAACTACCACTACAGTAAATTATGATGCAAATCTTTTTTTAATATATTTTAATGCACTTGAACCCATATGAATATCCAATTACTCTCTGTGGGAAAATATCTTATACCCTGCATTTAGCACTGCAGTGATGCACCACTATTACAGTTTAAGATTTTTAATGTTTACTGAAAGTATATTAAATTGTGTGTTTTTACTTATATAGTTTAAGGGCCTGATTTATATGTTGGCAGAGTGGGAACTCCGTCAACGGCGATGGACTTCCCTCTCCACAAACATAGAGGTAGGTCCACCCACCTGATTAGATGTGGATGGACCTTAAGTATGACTACGGCGGTGATTAATACATTGCTGCCGTGACCAAACTTCTTCAATGGTCCGATGGATTAAGAGCCTTTGGAGAATTGGCTACCTGTCCACCCCCCAATTAGGGTGGGCGAACATATATCCATTTTTTTACTGTCCGTCAGCGCCAGATGAGGGATAGTAAAAAAAGAAATAACACCCCCCTTGCCAAGAGAGATGACTCCCAGGGCGCGGGGCATTATCTTTTTTATTTTTAAAAAGAAAATATGGTTTTGGGAATTTCTTTTTGAAAATAAAAAAAGAAAACTGTTTGGTGCAGGGCTCTGTCATGTTGACGAAGCCCTGCACCAAACAGCGAAATACATTGTCTGGAACCGCTGTGATGGCAGTTCCTGCCAATCCTTTATAAGTGACTGCCAGCTTGACACTTTAATGTTTTGTGACTTAATAATTTTTCAGTGTTCAGCCGTTTCTCACTGTCCTGGGAGAGTGAATGGCTTTTTGTCAAAACTCAGATAAATGATTTTCCTATCCAAATGACCACACCAAGCTAATGATAATGCGTTAATTTCAATCCTTCATGCATGTGAATTATGTGCTAAATATATAACCTGATTAATTACCGTAATGGAGCTTAAGAAATAATTAGTATCACAAAGTGTGTATTTTTGTGGTATGAAATTATGCAGGCATGCTTTAATGATAACTATGATGTGGAATGGTGGCCTAGTGACTGTAAATTTCTAGTATCCTGCATCCTTTTAATGTGTACTGACTTTGCCTTTAGAGAATGAGATGGTTTTCAGAGGACACAAATATGTGCTCAATAAAGTTCTTGGAAGTGTTTGTTGGAAATTGTACACAAAGGATTGTGTCCTTTTAACTAAGCACTTGCTCAACAGGAGGAGCTTCATTAGTAGCTTACATAGACTGAAATTCTAAAATGTATGATTTGTCACAGTCATTAGCATCCACAACAGAATTCTCTCTTCAGAGTACACAACAACCCATTTGGCAGCTTGGCTAGGCAGATGAGCTGGACAGTCAACCGTGGTGTTATGATCATCAGAACATTTTTAACATAATACTGGAACTGAACTGGATAAGTTGGGTGCAAGTTGAGCAGGGTGGTCAAAAGATTTACTTTTCCCCCTGCTTGGCTGGATGTAGACCCATCAATGGTAATTGGGTAAATGTGAAAATGAAGGCACTACAAAAAGAACTTGAAATAAGTAACTCTTGAGGTACATACAAACAATTATTTTTCGATGACATGATGCTCTCCCCCATAATTTGAGATTTCTAGTAATCAAGTTTATTTTTCAAAATGGATTGACTAAGGATTTACTGATTTATGAGTACTCCACTTCATCTTTTTTTACCAACATTTTAGTCAGTTAGGGTTTCCCTCTTTTTATTTACAATATTTAGTTTACACAAAGTTATGATCGTAACATCTTACTACAAAATCATTCCTTGCTGGCATCACATTCAAAGAAAAAAAGGTCTTCCAGTCGGGATGGCTTGTTTAACTTCAGATGTCCTTTATTCTCTTTATTTTTCCAAATTCATTTGAAATTTCTCCTCCAATCAATTCATTTGCAGTCGGTGTGTTGCGTCCACATTTGGTCTTTTTCAAGGAAAATATTTCAACATAAATTCTTCCAATACTTTCAAGTTCATAGTAAATCTTTGTAATAAATCATGCCCAATATCAGTGTTTATAATTAGTATATGAGTTATTGGTACTGTTGTAGCGCAAACGTGTTGGGCCTCATAAATTATTTTAATTGATCCAGTTTCTCTTATCTCAGAATAACCTCAGCTACCACACCAAACCTATTATGTCCTCCGATGGATCTTGTTCTGTGCTGAAAGGGAACAAAATACTTTAGGGGATGAACAAATATCATATGAGGACCTGGAATAAGATAATTGTTCGTACTCAATAAGTTAAAGTAACCTCTCAGGTAATTTATACCACCCAATTAGTTGATCATAAATCAGATTAATTTAGCCCCAGCAAATAATGAAACAGAATCAGCAGAATATTCTATATTGTATTGTAGTTTTATCTGACTTCAAATAATTTGCTTACAATTCTAATTTTAAATTTGATCAGATTTAATAAGCATTAACAAGCTTGTGAAATCCAGACATGAAGGGAGCAAATCTTCCTCAGCTGAGGGAGAATTTATCCTAAGCAAGTAAATATATAGGAAATCAGTTGTTTCTCATACCAACCCAATTAATGAAAGTTCAGTAGTTTCCAAATAACCAGCTCCAGTTCATGGACAGAATTGTCTGCCCCTGTCCGCACTGCAGTGTCAGTGACTCAGCGGCTTGTCGGAACCCTTTCACGTGAAAAGGTTCCACTATGCAAGCATATCAGCCGGTACCAAACGCAGTATTTCGCCACACTTTGCGTTGTTTCTGGAAGTCCAAATTGTCAGTCTCTGTACCGCAAGATTGATGGAGGGGAGCTGGACAAGATAGGAACTGCCCATGTTCACAGTTTAGGCAATTATACTCCATCGATTCCAGGTTTACACCCCTTGACATCACCAAATTTGTCAGACCACTCTGTCCCATTGGTCAGTTTTGATAGGATGAGATGATGTAGTAGGCAAAGTATACAAATCCGGAAGAAATAGGTAATCCATTACTTTGCATTTTCCTTAAGACTACTGTTCTTTAGTAATATGATTGGCTGTGACACTTAGGAAGTAGTCGAGTCAATGTTCTCATTCATGTCAGTCCTTTCCCAAGCTTTGTGCTCTAGGAAATAACAATTTTGTTGCAAATCTAGTCAAGTATGCTTCAATGGTGAAAGAAATCATTTGAGTGTTAGAACACAAGTAGAAACTTTACGAAAGGTTCCCACAGGCTTCAGACTATTCAGTTCATAAGTTCATATTAGGAGAGAAAGCAAGCTTTGAGGCCTTCATGAAACACAGTTTTTGCACGATGAATCTGTGCTAAATTATGAATCTCACATTATTCAAAACAGTGCATTAGTTCTTCAATTAGGCAGATTAATACTATCTCAATATGAATTGCAATTAGTTCATGTAAGTATAAGGTCCCCATAAAATGTTTTTTTTAAACACTTCACTATTATTCCGTGTAAAATGTTGTAAGTTTCTTTGCACGTTATAGGTTAATACATCATTCAGGATTTGAAAGCACGTTTGAAATAAACTTTCACGAAGCACAAATTATAACAACACTTTGTGTAACCTATTCTTTTCTCATCAATGTCATTGCTCACATTACACATTCTAGAGTTATTAGCTGTTTTTCTGACATGTGAGAAAAGTTCTGTGTTATTGTTTATTTCCATATTCATCTATGCATGAAAACATGTCAATAAAATTGTTAAACTTCACATTAGCTTATTGACTGTTAAGTGTTACCAGAAACCTACGTCTAACATTCTGCATGCTTTTACGATGCAGTTTCTCAATCAAGATTTGTTTGTGTGTTTTCTTAATCTTGCTAACCTGACACACATTTGTCATTATCGTAAAATTATGTCACAAATCAATTTTCAGGGTAAAATTGTAGAGATAGATTAAATATAACGTCTATGCTCTATCAGTACCCTCTGGAGAGGTGTGGAAGCACTCACACCAGTAGCCAGCCGTGAATCAAACACTCCAGCACTGCATTATTCATTCTGTTTGGATTACAACAACAGTGTGAAATTCATGAGTAGAAATAAGTTAGATTTTAATCACAATATTTCTTTAAATGTTGTCATAGCCATTTATACTATCCTCAAAGTAGTGGAGAGAGAAAACATAATTCTCTGAGAAGCAAAGAAGTGCATTCTTTGAAGTACAGGCTTTTCCACCTACTATTATGCAGGAGACCAAAAGTAATGCTATTCATCCAATCGCTCATAGCTGGTTGAACCCTGAAAGAGTTGTTGTGGCAGTTGAAAGTGTTAAGAAGATAGGACAATGCTGTTCCAAATGTTTGTTTCAGATGTGGCGGATAATGATTTGAAATTTAGATTAGTTGAGGTTTCAAGTTCATTATTGCCAGCTGAAGTTGAAGTCTTGATTAGGCCCGAGAGGAGAATGAAATTCATCACAATGTTACTGTTGCATCATGCTCCAGTTTGAGACAATCTTGTCAGATGTTCTTTGTGACCATGTTGAATATAAACTATGCATTTTTCAAGAGGCTCAGAGGATGGATTTTCAATTTTTGAGGGGAAAATGAATTGAATTGTTTTACATTATATTTTCTGCAACTGAATCAGTGTGTGATAATAGGAAGACGCGCTATAATTAGTGTGCTTGAGCATGTAATGTGATAGATGAAAAATGTTTTGTCAAGGGAAGGACCTGTCGTATCATGCTCCTGCAATAAAGCTTTTCTTATCATCATCATCATCATAAAATCTTTAGTCGCTTTGTGGAAACAACCTTAAAAGAACAGAATAACACAAGTGCCACCGTACAAATAGAAAGCATATGCATGAGATATAAATAGATAAAAGTTAGTTACGAAACAGCAATAAAACAGAATTAAAAAACCATGTTAGCAGCAATACAGATAAATCGTGTCTAGAAAGCCTAGATCTCAGTGTGGCTCGTAAAGAAACAAGTAACAACATATAAAACATTGTCATTTGGGAGCAACTGCAAATTAATGAGGGTAGGATGTACTTGGGTAAAGTTCAGAGACTTTAACAATGGAACAAAACACTGCTTTCTTGGCACACTAAAATATTTACAGAACATAACAAAATGTAAAGTGTCCTGTGGAGACCTATTTTCGCAGCCGAAGAGCAACATGGAGCCAGGATGAGCCCAACCACTTGGTGATGCCAAGAGATGGTGTAAGAAATTAACTCTCAACCTAGTCAAGATAGATCTGTCCCTCATGTTGAATACCTGAGCAAGGCAGGGCTCCAGGCCCTGTACTGTTTTAAAGAGAATATGTCCCCTCACTGAGGGTTTCATCAATTCGGCCTGTTCTCTATCTTTCGATGCATGCTCAAGAAACATGTCCTTCACCCTTTTCAGTTCTAAAAGCGCCAAGGAATGGGGATCCAGAGATTTATCTGCACGCCCTGAGGTGGTACAAGCTGCCTTCACGTAAGCAATCCAAGGGATTCTATGCATGCGGTCAAAAGACAGGCAGTCCAAAAGAACCTGTCTGTTCAATTTAAGACCACCCTAATCCAAAACTTTATCCAGCACAGCAAAGCCTGATGGTGACTACGTCAGCTATACACCTCATTCCAACCTCCTCATTGACAGAGAAGGCTACGGTGCTGTGAGGAACTTGTGCCAGCCGTCTTAGAAATTGGTTGTCAGTGGTCTGAATTTTGTCATTCTCAGCGTAGCTCCAGACCTCACTACCATACAGGACCTGTGACACACATTTGGCCTGATAGATCTTGAATAGAATGCAAGGTGATCAAGAGCCCAACCTACGCGCAAAGCTGGCCACTCCCTGTAATACTGACAAGCTCATCCCTTCTCCAGTCAATCAGGGGCTTCCAATTTTTGTTAACATCAAATAACACACCTAAGTAAGGAAAGGCCAGGACTTTTGCCAGGGTATGGTTAGCCACCTTAAATGTCTTAGAAATGGTGGACCAGGGCCAACTACCATAATATATGATTTAGAAAAGTTTACTGCCAGATCCGAGCTCGCCTTGAAGGCAACAAACTTATCCAATAGTACCAGAGTGCAGGTCAGATAAAAGGCCACAATATTCGTATCCACCCCAATCATGCGGAGTAAACCCCACAACTTCATATGGTTGTGGGGTTTGAAAGCAGACGTAAGGTCCATGAATGCCAAGTGGAGGGATTCGACAGAGAAACTGTGTACTTATTGATAATGAAGTATAAGTTCAAGCACTGATCGGATGTCGACCTGACAGGCCTGAAGCCATATTGAGCCTCTAAGAAGATATCATTAGCATCAGACCGCGCTATCAACCTATTTAAAATTACCCTCCCTAGAACCTTAACGACTGCATCAATCAGAGAGATAGGCCGGTAGCACTGGGTATTGTCCTTATCCCACTTCTTGAAAACTGGCACAATCAGTGCTGTAGACCAAGAGGGCAATGCCCCACCCACACTGCAGCATTCAAAACCACGGTCAAAACTGGCCCCCAAATCTCAATATTGTCCTGAAGCAAATCTGGGCCTTGTTCCGAGAAAGCACACAAATGGCCTGAGTGACTTCATCTAGAGTGAAAACTACTCGTCACAGATTTTCCCTGAGCGCTCCTCCACCCTCAGATCCAAAATATATAGACCCCTACAAAGCAGTCAACCTAATGTTGCTCTGAAATATTGGTGGCATATTCCCGTCCAGTTCCCTCTGCAAAACAGGGCCTGTTTGCCACCCTAAAAAAATAGAGAGCTATCTCTAAGTTCACACTCCTGGCCTAGCTCCTCCAAGGCATTTTCCCACAATACAGATTTAGGGTTGGCTAGGGCCTTATTGCAAGCCAACCAACAGGAGACAACAAGATCAATGTCTCTGGGCGCCTACTTAAGAGCCTCCTTCAGATGACAAAGGCACCCAGAACAGACCTGGTCAAACCACTGAGGATCCTGCGAGCCAGAACTTATCAAGGGAATCGATAATAGTGCTCAAACTTTCTGAGCAATGTCCCCAAATGCTTGCAGAACATCCCTCTTTGGGAAACTAGGATCCAAACAGGTGAACATCTCCTGATCACAACTAGAAAATTGGGACTCTTTAAATTGCGAGGGTACCACCTGACCCGATTTTAATCTCCTACCTTGATCCACAAGGGAGAGACCCCTTTGCTCCTCACTCCGCACCCCAATAACAATTAATCTCTCAATGACTAAGGCCAGGGGATTGTGATCACTAAAAGGGCTATAGATTATATCAAAATTTGAAATAAACAAAAACAAGGGTGCTGATACAAATATGAAATCTATAATGGACATGCAACCACCTCCCTCTGAATGTTAGATAAATGCGTGGGTTGTTTGAGCTAACTAACTTCTTTATGGCAAAGACAAGGTTGTGAGTGGCTATGATAGTGGTAAGCTCTTGACCCTCCTTAGCGTGAACTGGATGGAGCCCATCATTCAACAAATATTTAGACTTAGTTGCAACCGGCACTAAAGGGCAATCACATAGATGACAATTAAAATCCCTCACTAACTATGTGTCATCTCCCTCCCAGAACCGTGCTCCGACAGGGAGTCCATAGCCAAGTGTAAACAGCAGAGACTGGAGAACTCTTCTAGGCCAGCCTTTACATTGTAGAAGTTAACCAGTACTATCGGGGTGAGGCCCAGGATGGATATCTTAAGCCCCTGCAACATGTGTGCATCTAAATCCTTGACGTGCCCACGAAGTTCCACTCCAACAAAGGTAATCAGACCCCCTCTGGCCCTCCCCACCACTGAGGGCACTGCAGGGGAAAAAGAATGTCTTATATCCTTCTAAAATTAAGATGTTTTCCTCTCCCCAAGATTCTTGGAGGCAAATGATCTGGCAGAATGTAACAAACTGCACCCAAGTACTGTCATTAAACTTAGCAAATAGCCCTACAATGTTCCACGATAAAGATTTCAGGGCATTCGAGTTGCTAACAGAGATGACTGCTGGAGGGGAGGCAAGCCTTGGGGGTGATAAAGGTGAGCCCGTGTACTCAGTCAATCACATGACTCAAGAATACTTAGGGGGCAAACCTGTTTGAGAGACTCATGCCAGGGACTGCAATAGGGGCACACATGAGCTAACTTGGAAGTCTTGCTTCTGCTACACGTGGGTCCCAAAAGGACGTCAGACATTCTGAGGCTTATAAAAAAAACAAGGGGAAGTGCTCGAACTTTGGTTGGTTTGGAAGACCTGAATGGCTCCGAGGGCCAGAACATTTTCAGCGATGGTATGTTGGTTAAAATTTACCACCACACAATCCGCTGCCAAAGTCATTCTGTCCGGGCCCACCCAGCTGACCCTCCGAAACATGTTGATTGACTCAAAGATCCGTATGTCAATGTTGGAATACAAACTAAGCCAACGCTTCACTTTGTTTTTTAACTCATCAAAAGTTTCAGGGACAGTGTTGACCCGTGGCAGAACATTCCCCAAAACCACCACGTACGGAGTCGCTTCTGGGGGCAGGTTAAGCACCACTCCCGCATTAGCAGAAGGTGAAGGGGCTCCGGCATAGAAGCTAACCACATTCCCGGGTTCTACTTGGCCCTGTGGAACCAAAGGGGTACCATTGAAACTCCTTGTGGGCTTAGGGACACGTTGTGGGGGAACTGAGACTTAAGGGAGCAGGCTGATGCCACACGGTGGGGCAAGATCAAAGGGATTTATCATAGGGAGTAAGGTGGGGTGCCCTACCTGTGCTAACAACTCTTTATTCATATGGTCTAGAATTAATGAAACTTGGGATTCAATTTGAGTTAGCCTGGACAAAATAGGATCTAATTTATCATTTAAAACAGCCTTAAGCTCCGACAGTAAGTCATCTCGAATGGGGTCAGTCCGCAGGAGACAGTGGGTGGTGGGTCAGTTTGAGCGCCCACGTTAACTAAGGTGCCCCTCTGATTAGAAACTGCCACACATCTTCTTTGCTTACACCTTGAGCTGACAGTGGGGCTTGAGAGTGTGAGATCCTGGTTGGGAGGCGGGGCTATGGCCTTTAAAGGACTACCTGATTATCCCTGAACCCCATGGTGTTGCTTTAACCTTCCAGCTCCTCAACCCTTCGGGGGACCTCGGGGCTACAGGGAGAAAGGGGAGAGGTCAGGGGAAGACTGATCCTAGATAAAGACAGCCTTGTTTCAGCCAACTCGATCTCATTTGAGACCACCACCACAGCACAGTTCAAGAGGGCCTCAATGGTGGAAACTCAGGGAGCAGTATGTGGTGACAATAACTTAGTGGCATGTGATTTTCTCTTCCCCATTATCTTGTCCACGCAAACCGTGCAACACCACCAAAGAGCTGTGTCTAATAGGCCCCAGATGCAGAACAAATGCAGGCAGTATGGAACTCACCACAAGTACAAAAAAAAACAAACAGAAGGTACAAAGTTAAGATGCAGGGCTTAATAGTTCCAAATTGAAGACCCCCAGTGGGTTTGCACCTGCTCCTCCGGAACAAAATGTCTAAAGTTCCACTCACGGGCCAGGCAAAAATTACTACAATTTACTACATAAAGATCTAATGAGATCCAATTCCATCCAAGGTCAATCGTGGTGACTCCTCACCAATGGGGCAAAAACCAGAGAAGAGTATCTTTGCTTGAGTTGCAGATCCCAAAAAACACTGCATAAACCAGACAGAGCCAAACAAAACCAAACAGCAGCCAACAAAAACGGCCAAGCCTCTTCCTAGCGCTGGCAGGTGCAGGCCAGGCCACAGGAAACGAAGCCATGAGCTGCCACAGGTGAGAGGTGTGAGGAAAGTTCCAAGGGCCATCTCCTGGGGCCCTGTGCACACTGTGACATGCTGCCGCTACCCGTCTAGACGCTGGTGATCCACCAGTAGCCAGCCATGGATCAAATACCCCAGCTCTGCATTATTCATTCTCCCTCTTTTGTTTAGATTGCAACAACAGTGTGCAATTCATGAGTAGAAATAAGTTACATTTTGATCAAAATATTTCTTTAAATGTCGTCATATCCATTTATACTATCCTCAAACCATTGGCCTATTGGATAGAGAAAACATAATTCTCTGAGAAGCAAAGAAGTACATTCTTTGAAGTACAGGCTTTTCCACCTACTATTGTGCAGGAGACCAAAAGTAATGCTATTCATCCAATCGCTCATAGCTGGTTGAACCCTGAAAGAGTTGTTGTGGCAGTTGAAAGTGTTAAGAAGATCGGACAATGCTGTCCCAAATGTTTGTTTCAGATGTGGCTGATATTGGTTTGGAATTGAGATTAGTTGAGGTTTCGGGTTCATTATTGCCGGCTGAAGTTGAAGTCTTGATTAGTTCAGAGAGGAGAATGACATTCATCCCAATGTTACTGTTGCATCATGCTCCAGTTTGAGAGAATCTTGTCAGATGTTCTATGTGACCATGTTAAATATAAACTATGCATTTTGCAAGAGGCTCAGGGGATGGATTTGCAATTTTTGAGGGGAAAATGAGTTGAATTGTTTTACATTATATTTTCTGCACCTGAATCAGTGTGTGATAATAGGAAGACATGCCATAGTTAGTGTGTTTGAGCATGTTTGAAATAGCTTTGTGTGAGGGAAGGACCTGTCCTATCACTCTCCTGCAATAAAGCTTTTCTCATCAATTACCTCTTTGTATTTTTTCAAATATTCTTGGGACGAGTCATGTTTTATTTCACACCCAATTGTCAGAATATTAAATCTGCTCTATTATGGATGAGAAAATAGTGCATATGAGTCACACTTTCTTGTGTGTAACGCTTGACATTGGTTTAGAAGTATCTGAGTTAGATTACCATGTACACTTCCATGCTGTTCAGGGTGTTGACAACACTGGTTAGTAGAACGGCATGATTAAAGTAAATGACATAGAAACTCGTTCCAAGATCCTGGTGTGATTATTTGGATTTTCAAAAGCCTTTAGCCGCTGGTGAGCCTTTTCTTCACAATGGTGGTGCAGGTTCAGAGATCTCTAGAAGATGGAGTGTGCACAGTGTGATGGCGTGGCACTCTTGCCCGTCACTGCTAAGTAGAAATGGAAATGCTGGTCAGAGAATTTTGAACATACCAGCCTGCTCCTGGACCCTATAAAGCCTTTGGGATACTTATAAATAATTTGTCATTTGACAAGCAGAAATATATTGCCAATTTAATCCTGTGGTATGCCTGCAACGTTTTAATCCCACGGTTGTTGTTGGGTTGATGAAAGTGTCGGCTTTGATCCATGCATTTAGATGGAGGTATAAATATAGTCATCACTTACTCTTCACATCGGCAGACAGGGGATGTCACTGTACATCAGAGACCACCGCAGTGCAGAGCCGAGGACAGGAGGTGACCTCTGCTGCCATTCACAGCCCGCCGCATGTCAAGGCTGCGACTTTACTTCTGCAGCAAAACAATCAGACTTTATGCTATGCATGTTGCACTAACCTCCCTCCCTCTCCCTCTCTTTATCTCTCTCCCTCTCTCTCACACACACACACGCTCTTCTTTCACTCTCTGCCTCGTCCTTTCTCCCTCCCCACTTCTATCTCTCTCTCCCTCCTGCTTTCCCCCCTCGTATTTCCTCATATCCCCTTCTCCTTTCCTTCTTTCTCTTTCTTACTATTTCTTACACAGACGTTCTCTCTCTCTCCTTTCATTCTCACATATATAGCATGTTTCTCTTTTCTTGCTTTCTCAACCCTCTCTCAATTTATGTCCAACTTTTACACACACGGTCTATCAGGTTTGCCTTCTCCCTCGATTTTCATCTGAGTTCCTATGCCTCTCACTGTTAGACTCTCTCTCTGTCTCCCTCTCGTGCACTCCCCTTTATCCTTCTCACTCTCTTGTAAACAGTCTGCCTCTGCTCTATTTGCTCCTCTTTTTTCTCTCTTCTCTATTATCTTATGTCTGCCTCTCCCTCCGTTTCTTTTCCTCTCTTACATCCTTCCCTGTCTTCTTATCTACTGTCTATGGTTCCCCTTCGAAACCTCCTACTCTGTCACCTCTTTTCTATCTCTTACATGTCAGTCTATTTTTCCCTCACCTCTTTCCCCATAATCCTTTGCTCTCCCTTTGCTCTCTCACCCCCTACATCTCTGAACCTCCCTTTACAATTACCTGGGCACATATTCTGTCACCCAGATAAGTTGTCAAAACTGGCACAGCTGTTCCCATGGTTTGGGCTCATGTGAATAGACAGGTTTTGGCTACATCAGTGGGTTCTGTGCTCTGGAAGGCTCAGAGTCTGCTGGGCAGGGGCCATGTTGATTTGGCCCAATGGCAATATTTTGTTTTTCAGAATCAAACTACTAAAACAGAGTTAGATTTTGACAAACAAAAAACAGTGGACTGACCTGCAAAGATTTTTCTTCATGAGCATCAGGGGTCAGTTTTTGATTTCCCAAACTGAGACCTCCATGCCTTGCTTGGCTGGAAAATCTAGTGATGGTCACTGTGCCCTAAATAAGATGGGAAAACCACCACTATAACTTGTGGCCGTGTTGTGGACAAACTGCAAGGTCCATGGTTTCTTTAGTGATTGTAGCTGATGCTTTGCTGGAGGAAACCCTGTGGTTCTCCTACATCTTAGTAAGACAGCAGAGCCACTAGTTTGATGGGGCAACGTGAGCTGCAATTTATGACACTTCACCCTCTCGGCTACACTCTAAATGATCCCCTAAGTCACCAATTTAAAAGAGACGAAAAATACCATCAAGACACCAGGAATGGACAGACCGACTTTGCTCCTGTCTTCTGCCTGCTGCTGAGCAGAGGCCCAGGGCTGTTTTTGTGGCCTGCCAAAGTGCTGACCATTGGAGTAAGGGCATCAGACAGTCCACCGTATTTATTCAGTCTGTTGTCCATTTTACTGTCCGTCACTGTCACAGTCGTGATATTAAATATATAATGAGAGCAAAGCTCAAGTTGTCCATAATGTTACTCAGAACCCCATGGTTAATAACATCCCAGTTATTCGCATTTTACCCATCGGTGATTTTATGTTGTATATATTCCCCACCCCCAAATCATCGGTCCCTGCTTACAACATATAGACATGGTCAGATGAGTAATTATATGTAAAAGTAAAACAATATAAAGAAAATATAAAAAAGTTAAGAAAATGCCATTATGCTATTACCCCATCACCGTCGACATATACCCAAATCCACCACACGTTAAAAAATAAATACCTGGCCTGCTGCCAACCCATACCACCCACCCCCGCCACCACCATCACTTTCTAAAAAAAAATCCTCCACCATGATCTTCACATATAAAATAAATACCTAGCCCCCTGCCACTCATCCACATCAACTGCTGCATATGCCCCTCTCCACCCAACTGAAACAAAAATATCCTGGTGTCTTGCCACTTACCCACCCCACCCTCTGCTTAGTCACACCCTGTCCTAGTCCATAGCTGCTCCCTTTTGCTCTCACATTGAAAGAGGGAAGGTGGCACCGCACTGCCTACGAGCCACTTGTCAGTGTAGCTTCTTTCCTCTCTCAGCACAGGTCTACAGAGACCCGCACTGACAGGGGAGAAGACAGTTACCGCTGGAACAGTACTGCCCATGTTTCCCTGCCTTCTGCGAGTCTGTCTAAACTTAAGAGAAGCAGAAAAAAGCGGTTGAGATCTCCAACCACCATCCCACTGACATGCTTGGGTATTTGAGACCCAGGTGAGGTGGAGGAATGAAGGGAAAGCGAGCGCTTCCCTTGTGTGATGTTACACACCACTTTTGTTAACCACTGTTGTGATGTCTTCGCATTGAATTATTGGATTCCAATCTGGTTATTCATGACAATGATTTCCTATGTGTTAGAAACGGGGTTCTCTAGTTGGCAATGGTTTGACCCTTTCTCCAAATAGAGACCCTTGCTTTAGTTAGGGTAAGGGAGTTACACCCTTAGACAACCCCTGTTCAACTACTTGGTAGCTTGGCACGAGCAGGCTGGATTATCTCAGAGGCAATGTGTAAAGCGTTTGCGCAACACACACACACACCCCAGTGACACACTAGTCACACAACAAAAAGAGACTCCACACAAGGTTATATAAAAAATATCCTTTGTATTGTACATAAAACACTTCAGATCATAATCACATAAATCGCTGTGCCACTAGGCACTCCTCATGACGTCATGCTACTTACCCCATCACCGTCGACATATACCCAAATCCACCACACGTTAAAAAATAAATACCTGGCCTGCTGCCAACCCATACCACCCACCCCTGCCACCACCATCACTTTCTAAAAAAAAATCCTCCACCATGATCTTCACATATAAAATAAATACCTAGCCCCCTGCCACTCATCCACATCAACTGCTGCATATGCCCCTCTCCACCCAACTGAAACAAAAATATCCTGGTGTCTTGCCACTTACCCACCCCACCCCCTGCTTAGTCACACCCTGTCCTAGCCCATAGCTGCTCCCTTTTGCTCTCACATTGAAAGAGGGAAGGTGGCACCGCACTGCCTACGAGCCACTTGTCAGTGTAGCTTCTTTCCTCTCTCAGCACAGGTCTACAGAGACCCGCACTGACAGGGGAGAAGACAGTTACCGCTGGAACAGTACTGCCCATGTTTCCCTGCCTTCTGCGAGTCTGTCTAAACTTAAGAGAAGCAGAAAAAAGCGGTTGAGATCTCCAACCACCATCCCACTGACATGCTTGGGTATTTGAGACCCAGGTGAGGTGGAGGAATGAAGGGAAAGCGAGCGCTTCCCTTGTGTGATGTTACACACCACTTTTGTTAACCACTGTTGTGATGTCTTCGCATTGAATTATTGGATTCCAATCTGGTTATTCATGACAATGATTTCCTATGTGTTAGAAACGGGGTTCTCTAGTTGGCAATGGTTTGACCCTTTCTCCAAATAGAGACCCTTGCTTTAGTTAGGGTAAGGGAGTTACACCCTTAGACAACCCCTGTTCAACTACTTGGTAGCTTGGCACGAGCAGGCTGGATTATCTCAGAGGCAATGTGTAAAGCGTTTGCGCAACACACACACACACCCCAGTGACACACTAGTCACACAACAAAAAGAGACTCCACACAAGGTTATATAAAAAATATCCTTTGTATTGTACATAAAACACTTCAGATCATAATCACATAAATCGCTGTGCCACTAGGCACTCCTCATGACGTCATGCTACTTACCCCATCACCGTCGACATATACCCAAATCCACCACACGTTAAAAAATAAATACCTGGCCTGCTGCCAACCCATACCACCCACCCCTGCCACCACCATCACTTTCTAAAAAAAAATCCTCCACCATGATCTTCACATATAAAATAAATACCTAGCCCCCTGCCACTCATCCACATCAACTGCTGCATATGCCCCTCTCCACCCAACTGAAACAAAAATATCCTGGTGTCTTGCCACTTACCCACCCCACCCTCTGCTTAGTCACACCCTGTTCTAGCCCATAGCTGCTCCCTTTTGCTCTCGCATTGAAAGAGGGAAGGTGGCACCGCACTGCCTACGAGCCACTTGTTAGTGTAGCTTCTTTCCTCTCTCAGCACAGGTCTACAGAGACCCGCACTGACAGGGGAGAAGGCAGTTACCGCTGGAACAGTACTGCCCATGTTTCCCTGCCTTCTGCAAGTCTGTCTAAACTTAAGAGAAGCAGAAAAAAGCGGTTGAGATCTCCAACCACCATCCCACTGACATGCTTGGGTATTTGAGACCCAGGTGAGGTGGAGGAATGAAGGGAAAGCGAGCGCTTCCCTTGTGTGATGTTACACACCACTTTTGTTAACCACTGTTGTGATGTCTTCGCATTGAATTATTGGATTCCAATCTGGTTATTCAAGACAATGATTTCCTATGTGTTAGAAACGGGGTTCTCTAGTTGGCAATGGTTTGACCCTTTCTCCAAATAGAGACCCTTGCTTTTAGTTAGGGTAAGGGAGTTACACCCTTAGACAACCCCTGTTCAACTACTTGGTAGCTTGGCACGAGCAGGCTGGATTATCTCAGAGGCAATGTGTAAAGCGTTTGCGCAACACACACACACACCCCAGTGACACACTAGTCACACAACAAAAAGAGACTCCACACAAGGTTATATAAAAAATATCCTTTGTATTGTACATAAAACACTTCAGATCATAATCACATAAATTGCTGTGCCACTAGGCACTCCTCATGACGTCACATAGATCATAAAATCACTTTTCCCACCAGGCAATTGTCATAACATCACAAGGTACTGCAATCAAGTAAACACATATTTTGCACACATTAGGAAACAGTTGGCATAACATCAGTTAGTGCACTAAAGGCAAGACTGATATGGTGTGTATGTTATAAACCCCATCATCTTTATGCATACCATCTACACTCTGAAATGGTACTCTCTATCCTGTTAATTGTATAAGGCTTAACCACAACATGCATCTCCACATCAGAGCATGAAAATGAAGCAGTTTAGGGAATAAAACGATACATATACCTACATCAGGGCATGAAATGCAAATTAGATTGGAGTAAGACGACACATAAATTCCCATCTGTCACCATAAAAACATAGGTCACAAAATCTCACCCAAAACACATCAAGAACAGCAGGGAAATATGAGCCTCAGTCGGAACACTTGCCCTTCTACTAGCAGGGTTACGGTAATCACTGGGACCGCCTGACTGAGATGAGTGTATTTATGCAGGATAAAGAAGACACATTAAATGCAGGTAATTACCCGTGATCATCCCTTTCATGGCCTTATGCAATGGGTTACTTTCACTATATCCAAAGCTAGCAGCTCTAGCATGTAGTAAGGAGCTGTTGCTGGGCTGCACCTTGCCAGAGATCACAGCACGAGCCGCCATGCTAGCATCATTCAAGAAGAAAAGAAAACATGGCACTCCCTCTAAGGGTGTTATGGTGACTTTGAAATCCAGTCCATCAGCCATGCTTGCAAATAGCAGGGCCGAATTACTACCGAAGTCCATTCCAGGTACAGGACTTCACGAGGATGTTGGTGACTTTACTCCCTCCCCCCTCCCTTCCTGGAGGACGAGGCGAGCAATGCTCAGGGTGGTGCGGTGGCTGCAGCACTAGTGGGAACTGTGGTGAGCTGAGCCAGGAGAGTTCAATGCGGCGAGATACCAGGTTCTCCGGCCCGCTGATCTCACTGCCTGCCAGCTATGATGTTTGTTTCCGGTCCAGGGAAGACCTGGCCTGGCAGTTCGGTCTGGACTGTTCCCATGGGGCACAGGGTCAAGACTGATTTGCATATGGCTGGGTCCAAACTGGGGTGGTGTAGTGGGCAAAAGAACGATGGATTTAACCCAGATCTTTTGACTGGGGGAGAATGTTTGCATTGTCAGCATTCCGTCCATCATTTGTTTGCTGTAACACTTTTCGCCCTAACTGGGATGGGTATGCCCAGACGTGGGTCCCTTGCTCACTGTGCCACTGGATTCAAGCTAGCCTGGCTGAAGAAGGGTGACATACCCTGAAACCGGTCCCAGGATGTTTGTTTCCGGTCCCGGGAAGACCTGGCCTGGCAGTTCGGTCTGGACTGTTCACATGTGGCACAGGGTCAAGACTGATTTGCATATGGCTGGGTCCAAACTGGGTGGTGTAGTGGGCAAAAGAATGATGGATTTAACCCAGATCTTTTGACTGGGGGAGAATGTTTGCATTGTCAGCATTCCGTCCATCATTTGTTTACTGTAACACTTTTCGCCTTAAAGTGGGATGGGTATGCCCAGACGTGGGTCCCTTGCTCACTGTGCCACTGGATTCAAGCTAGCCTGGCTGAAGAAGGGTGACATACCCTGAAACCGGTCCCAGGATGTTTGTTTCCGGTCCAGGGAAGACCTGGCCTGGCAGTTCGGTCTGGACTGTTCCCATGGGGCACAGGGTCAAGACTGATTTGCATAAGGCTGGGTCCAAACTGGGGTGGTGTAGTGGGCAAAAGAACGATGGATTTAACCCAGATCTTTTGACTGGGGAGAATGTTTGCATTGTCAGCATTCCGTCCATCATTTGTTTGCTGTAACACTTTTCGCCCCTAAGTGGGATGGGTATGCCCAGACGTGGGTCCCTTGCTCACTGTGCCACTGGATTCAAGCTAGCCTGGCTAAAGAAGGGTGACATGCCCTGAAACCGGTCCCAGGATGTTTGTTTCCAGTCCAGGGAAGACCTGGCCTGGTAGTTCGGTCTGGACTGTTCCCATGGGGCACAGGGTCAAGACTGATTTGCATATGGCTGGGTCCAAACTGGGGTGGTGTAGTGGGCAAAAGAACGATGGATTTAACCCAGATCTTTTGACTGGGGAGAATGTTTGCATTGTCAGCATTCCGTCCATCATTTGTTTGCTGTAACACTTTTCGCCCTAAGTGGGATGGGTATGCCCAGATGTGGGTCCCTTGCTCACTGTGCCACTGGATTCAAGCTAGCCTGGCTAAAGAAGGGTGACATGCCCTGAAACCGGTCCCAGGATGTTTGTTTCCAGTCCAGGGAAGACCTGGCCTGGTAGTTCGGTCTGGACTGTTCCCATGGGGCACAGGGTCAAGACTGATTTGCATATGGCTGGGTCCAAACTGGGGTGGTGTAGTGGGCAAAAGAACGATGGATTTAACCCAGATCTTTTGACTGGGGGAGAATGTTTGCATTGTCAGCATTCCGTCCATCATTTGTTTGCTGTAACACTTTTCGCCCTAAGTGGGATGGGTATGCCCAGACGTGGGTCCCTTGCTCACTGTGCCACTGGATTCAAGCTAGCCTGGCTGAAGAAGGGTGACATACCCTGAAACCGGTCCCAGGATGTTTGTTTCCGGTCCAGGGAAGACCTGGCCTGGCAGTTCGGTCTGGACTGTTCCTATGGGGCACAGGGTCAAGACTGATTTGCATTTGGCTGGGTCCAAACCGGGGTGATGTAGTGGGCAAAAGAACAATGGATTTAACCCAGATCTTTTGACTGGGGGAGAATGTTTGCATTGTCAGCATTCCGTCCATCATTTGTTTGCTGTAACACTTTTCGCCCTAAGTGGGATGGGTATGCCCAGACGTGGGTCCCTTGCTCACTGTGCCACTGGATTCAAGCTAGCCTGGCTGAAGAAGGGTGACATACCCTGAAACCGGTCCCAGGATGTTTGTTTCCGGTCCAGGGAAGACCTGGCCTGGCAGTTCGGTCTGGACTGTTCCCATGGGGCACAGGGTCAAGACTGATTTGCATATGGCTGGGTCCAAACTGGGGTGGTGTAGTGGGCAAAAGAACGATGGATTTAACCCAGATCTTTTGACTGGGAGAGAATGTTTGCATTGTCAGCATTCCGTCCATCATTTGTTTGCTGTAACAGCTATAAAAGCCTGACAGTCCCCTTCAGTGGCAGCCATCCGGAAGCTCACCCATGCCGGGTGGATGTAGACAGAAAAGAAGTGTGCCTCAGAGTGGCACTGTCTCCTTCCAGGTCATCTGTTGCGGTCCCCATCCTGGGGGGGAAGGGGGGGAGGGGGCATCCCAGAAATAAACACACTGCTTTTTCTCCCATAGTGGGGAGTGTCAGTCACATGCTCTCCTAAACTGGACGGCCTCCCTCGGCCCTCGGCCCTCAGCGCCCAGCCTTAGGCTTCCTTGTGGAAATGCACTCCGTGCAGGTGGAGTCCCATGAGACAGCGATGAGGGAGTGCTTCAACAGGCGCTGGGCAGCCAGTTTACACAGCACTGGTGCGAGTAGTAAAAACAACCACACAACTACCTTAGACAGTGGTCACCACGCACTGAGAACACTGGTGGGGGCACAAAGTAGGCAGGTAGGCCAGCACATCAACGCTGGCACATAAGTGGTAGTCCTTCCTGCAGCCCAGTAGTAAACAGGCAGTGGACCAACACAGCTTTGGCGGTCAGCAATAATGGTGGTTTCTCTGGCAGTCCAGCAGTGCCTGGGTTCCCCATAAGCAAAGGGGCAGCTGGCAGCAGGGCAACAAGCAGAAAAGCAATCCAGAGAGTCCTTTATGCCACGCAACAGACAGCAGGTAGCAGGGCAACAACAGAAGAGCAATAGATGAGTCCTTTTGCAGCTCAGCAATCCCTCTGGCAGAGGTTCAGTCCCAGTTCCCCAAAAGTGCTCTGAAAAGGTGCTTGGGTCAGAGCCACTGTACTTATATTCCTAAAGTCTTTGTTCTGGGGGCCCTTCAAATAACTTCTTAGAAGTGCACAACACCCCCATTCAATCCCCAGCTCTGGCTCCAGACACACTACAGGGGGCGGAGACAGGATTGTGAAAGGCAAGCACAGCCCTATTCAGGTGCGGGTGACAAATCCTCCTACCACTGTAAATGCAGACCAGGCTCATTCAGCCCAACTATGAGTCACCCAGGAAAGGCAGGACACACCTCAACCCCCCTTGTGACTGTCTAGATTGAATGCACATCCCCTGCTCCTGTCAGTCTAAACCAGACAGTGAATACAAAACCCAGCAGGGCACACAAAGTCATAAGTGCACAGAAATGCCCACTTCTAAAAGCGGCATTCTAAAATAGTAATGACAAATCTGCTTTCACTAATAAGCAGGATTTATTACTGCTGTTCCAAACGTACCAAACACGGTCATGCTACCCCTTTCATATGAGAAACTACCACTGAAGCACATTTCAGGGAATTTCCAATGCAAACCTATTAGAGGGCAGCCTCACAGCAGTGAGAAACCAAATAGGCTGTTTGTCACTACCAGGACATCCAACACAGCTAAGGCACATGCCCTTCCCTTTTACCTACACAGCACCCTGCCCATAGGGTTACCTAGGGCTTACCTCAGAGGTGACCTATATGTACTAAAAGGGGAGTTTTAGACATTTCAAACACTTTAAGTGCCATGTTACTGAGGCTGTAAACTGTGTGCGCAAAGGCCTGAGACAGGTTTGAAAGGCAACTTCAGTGGGTGGCGCAAGCAGCGCTCCAGGCCCACTAGTAGCATTTAATTTACAGGCCCTGGGTATATGAGATACCACTGTACAAAGCTCTTACAGGTAAATTAAATATGCCAAACAGGTGTCGACCAATCTTACCAAGTTTACAAGAGAAAGCACATGCACTTTAGCACTTAACAGCAATGGTAAAGTGCCCAGAATCATAAAACCAACAAAAACAGGTCAGACAAAATACAGGAGGAAGGCAAAAAGTTTGGGGATAACCCTGCAAAAAGGGCCAGTTCCAACACAATGGAAGCCGAATGCAGCAAGATCTTTAAGAATTCCACTGGTAGCTCAGACTGCATTATCAACCAGTCTGGACAAAAGCCCATCTTGTACAAGATATCTTCTTACTGATACAGATATTGAAACTCAGCGTGTTGCTGACAAGAGTTTTGACTGCTGGCACTTTTAGCCAGAATACTGGTATTTTTATATTGGTTCATGCCACTACCTCCTATTGTCACCAGTCAAGATCTCACAGAACAAGCTCGGTCTTACTGGTGACGGTGGGGAGGGGTGGAGATAGTGGAGCTAAATTATTTAACTCAAATGGACCCTACCTTTAACTTAGGAATTTCCTTTAACTTGTTTCATATGGTGGAAGATGTTGCTGCCCTTCAAGAGTACGTGGAAAAAGCAAAACTATCTGTCCAAATTTTCTTCCTGATACTGCAAAATATCCTCATGAGTTCATGATTGTACTCTCCGTTCCAGCTAAGGAAGTTAGCACCAAGGCACAGAAGACATTAAGTTTTACACAACAGTGTAAGGGGCAGATTTATCAAACATTCACGTAGCAAGCCGTGCTGCGCTGTGCTACACTACGTGAAAAGGCAGGAACATGTCGTATTTAAAATTATACGGCAGATTCCTGTCTTTACTTGCACTGGTGCACAAACTGCTGGTGAGACCATGTGGTGCAAGGCTGCCTGAGTCGCAGACAGGATTGTTTTTGTGTGAGAAGGGGCACCTTCCTGCACAAAAGCAATCCTCTGGGACATTTTTCTTTTTCGATGGGTGCTGCAGAGTCCAGCACACATAGAAAGAGGAAAAGACTAGGAGAAACAAAGATATTTCTCCTCCTTACGCCTCACATGGGGAGGCATAGACCTTTGATGCATTCCCACGTCTACCAGTAATAGTAAATCTGGGAATGCATCAAATTCCATGGGTGGATGCCTGGGAACACCAATGCTCCACCCAGGCAATGCCTCCCTGGGGCAGTGTAATGCACCACAGCAATTTGCGCTGCGTTGCGCTACTCTAGATTTAACAAGCCACGCAGTGCCACGTAAAGTGGCCTTGCATGGCTTGATAAATCTAACTTAGTAGTTGCTTCGCCCTGGCACCCTATTGTGTGGCACAACAGCGAAGCAACTGAATGGTAAATCTGCCCCCTAAGTATCTAAATATAGTGACTTCAACTGAGTGTAGAGATGTCTGCCTTCGACTGAACAAATGCTGTATTCTCCTCAATTTAGTAGAACTGGGAACTTCCCAACTTTTTTTGTATATGACCATGAAAATGGACAATGAAATCTGCAGGCTAGATATGTACTTTTATATTAAAGTCAAAACTAAAGGTTTGTGTAAAATTAGTGCTGACAATCAGCAGCCCAGCACACCCCTGTAGCGTGTGACATGGGTACTGTGCATGCCTTAAAGCCACACTCAGATTGCATAATAATTGTGATCACTTCCGCACGGACACTCCTTCGATCAACAGGCTCTAGATATTAGTACTGAGTCAAAAAAAAAAAAAAAGCTTTATTCGATTTTTGTAACAAAAATAACAAAGGCAATCACAAAATTAAAAACATATCAACTCTCATTTTTTAAAATGCAAATCTCAAACAATTAAGACAAAATCACCCATATCTCAGGGTTTAGGTTCATCACTGAGTTTCAGAATCAATAACCCAAGTTAATTTTAAATCAGAATAGTTTTCCTAAATTTCAAAATACTTTTTAAAAAGGTGGCGATTGCCTTAGTAAAACATTCGTGTTCTAGAAGCTGCAGAAATAAAAACGCTGGTCTACATTGTGACATCCCCCTAATCTTAAAATTGGTAGGATCCATCTCCTTCTTTGCATTTTATAAAATTTACAAAATAAAACCACCTGGATTCTCGATTGCTGGGACTGTTTGTCACATGGGCAACTGCATAACTTATCCGACCAATTGTTTGTTTCAGGGAAGCTAATTAGGCGATGAAAAATCCCGAATCTGAAGCGGGTCAGTACAAATCTGTCATAACTGCTTAAAGTGTGCAGTATTTACGGCTATATAGTATACGTGCTTAGAGTCAGTTGGTGCGATTGTACCGACGATTTTGTTGCTTCAAGAGTGAACCTATTTCCCTCCAGGTGTGTCATACAGATTCTTTTAAACTCCTTCCTAGAGACAGAGTTTATAGAACCTGGCATATTATAACAATCAGGGTGACCGAGATCATACATACATTTTTAAATATATTTTAACCAAGGGATCTCGGTAGCCAGATCCAGCTTCATACTGTCGCTGAAGATATCACGGTTAAGACCAGAATGAGGAGAGGTCCAAATCCTGTGCCACAAGAGGGCAGGTTGGGCTCTGATGATATCAGAAATATACGAAATACCCAGTTCAGTATGGCAGTTATAAGTGGAGGTACTGCTAGGGACCGCCAAAAGGAGTTTTAAAAAGGCGTTTTCAACCTGCTGAATAACCTGGGTGTCACGGAAACCCCACACACCTGCCCCGTAAATGGCTGTACTGACACATTTAGCCTGGTAAATTTGCAGGAGCATTGCTGATGGCCATCTGCCCTATTTCTTTGCGAAATTGGCCAGCGCTGCTGTAGTTTTCATAAAAAGTAAACTCCTGCTTTTAACCGCCTGATACCAAGACCCCTTATGGTAAAATAAAATGCCTAAGTATGGAAATGTATTGGTTACTTCCACCTTATTATCCCCTATAAATATACTCCTACATTTTGAACTGCCCATCCCACACTTCATTATAAAAGTTTTAGAGGCATTAACTCTCAAGCCCAGCTTATCCATGTAATCATTATAGTTAAAAAGTGCCTTTTGGAGACCCAGTTGTGTACGGGCCATCAACACCGCATCGTCCACGTACAAAAGGGTGACTATAGGGCGATTTTTAATTTGAGGGGTATCCCGGGAATTCGCCATCATCGCTTGATCTAAACCATTTGTGTATAAAGTAAATAAAAACGGTGCCAGGACACAGCCCTGTCTGACCCCCCTTTCCACGCTGAACGATGCAGTGCATTCTCCCTTTGTTCCATAGCGGACCCTAGCTGTCGCACCGCTATACAGCTGCCTCAAAAACTGAATCAGTGGAGGCTCCACTCCCATATCTGTTAAAGTGTCCCAAAGTTTGCCATGTATTACACAGTCAAATGCGGCTGTAAGGTCTCAACGAATGCAAGATAGAGTCTGCCTTTTTTGGCCTGCGTGTATTTCCCTATTAAGATATTAAGATTTAGGCCTTGCTCCACCGTGCCAAGCCCCTGTCTAAAACCAAATTGAACATCTGAAAGAGTTTTTCTCTCTTCTGCCCAATCTTAGAGCCGGCTTAGAATTATTCGCCCTGCAACCTTTACCAGGGAGTCCAATAAAGATATTGGGCGGAAACAGGCTGGATTCTGTCGGTCCCCCTTCTTAAATATGGGTACAATTATTGACTCGGACCAGGTCTGAAAGAATCCGGTTGAGCAGCAAGCGTACAGAACTTGTGTTAGTAAGGGGCCCCATAGGTGCAAATTTGATTTAAAAAGATCAATTGGCACGCCATTTGGACCAGGAGCCTTGCCACCCTTACTCGCATTAATTGCGCTAATAACGTCGTCAATAGTAAAACAGAGATCGATGGAAGATTTTCTATTGGCGATGGTACCCAAATGATTGCTGTATGGGATCATGCTATCATCGCCCGTGTTTTGACTGTACACTTTTGAAAAAAAGTCCACCCAATGTCTTTCATCTATCGCGATCTCTATCCTTGGTTTATTATGATCTGTAAAGAAAGGAGCATTAACCGCTTGCCAAAAAGTGGCACAATCTTTTTTCAGCGATGCTTCAAGAAGTGTAGCCCACGCATTTTCTTTTAATTCCCTTTTACGTGCTTTTATGGCCTGATTATATTCCCTCCTGCACTCTCTTATTTCATCCCTGTCCCTTGCTGATCTATGGAGGGCAAGCTTTAGTTTAGTATACGCTTTTGTGCATTTTGTGTCAAACCATCCCTGGCTATGGGTACGCACACCCTTGATCTCTACCCTCAGGGCTTCTTGAATTTCATGCGTGAGGTGAGCATAGGCTTCCAAAATATTATCATGGGGGCTTGTCTCATCCAGGCAGATTGAAAGTGAGTTATGACACTTAATCACAATTTTCTTAGTAAACTCTGCATGGTCGATCCTAGCCGACTGCATGGTGTAGCCATTTGTTCTTCCCAATGATAAGTTCTGGGTCCAACAAACTTGGCTACTACAAAAATGTTGCGCTATATTGGGGAGGTTTAGACCTAGGCTCAATGGGAAATGGTCGCTAATTGCGATTTTGTGAATTTTGTAGTTTAAAAAACATGTAGCATAACGGTTAGGTACAATTATGAAGTCTATTATTGAGTTCAAACCTCTCCCATTAAACGTATGCTCAAAGAGAACTGGAGGGGAGCACACACTGTTGGCAAAGCCCATATCAAATGAAAATAAAATCTCGTTTAAAGAGTTCCCTGGAATTGAATGAATAAAATGGGGATACGCATCATCTTCATCGGATAGTAGTCCACGGTTACCCTCTTCGCTAAATTGGCATAGACCAATGTTAAAATCTCTGCCCCAAATAATAATCACCTCTTGCTCTTTCTCGCTCTGAAGTTTGGACATATCACTATTTTTCTCAATACTCCCATAATCTGGTCCCTCGGCGCATTGTTATAAAAATGTATCAGGGCCAAGGTATGATATTTATCAACTTGGATGATTACCATTTGATAGTTGTTTTCTTGTACCAACAAGGTTATTTTGATTACATTAATCAGGTTGGAGACATAAGTGCATAGGCCCCCCTTGGCTCTCCCATGGTTAGAAGGGACTGCGGTTGTATGAAAAGTCTTAAAACCATTTGTGTGGGTTCCCTCTGTCGCCCAGGTTTCTTGAAAACAAAGAATTTGAAACTCCCCGATAAACTCATGCCATATTGGATTTGACAGCTTAGTTTGCAGACCCGCAACATTCCATAATACTACGCTCAGATTATCGTTCTGGTCTACAGAAAATTCTGACCTGTCTGGGTATACTGAGATCCTGGGTGGGGATTCTTGAGTAGTATTCGGCACGCTGGTGTGTGTGTTCCCCCGTATAGGTAGTATCGGGCTTGTCAGTGTGTTATTAGTTCCTGGGCAAATATCTCCACAGACCATGGTTGTCTCCTCCACCCTATCGGGCATTACGTACCTTATGGAAACGGGACTATCCAATGCGGAATGTTTAACCTCTAGCCCACTGGGCCTATCACTGCTGACTCGGGAGATAAGTCAATCTATCTCTTCCAGTACTAGTACTGAGTCAAAAGGAAGACGGGCCAGGCTGCCCCTTCCACTTAGACCCTTGTCAAAGAAGCACAGCTTTCTAAGGTTCTTGCCAGTAGTAAGAAGTATACTCCAAATACCAGCTCATTCAAGACTTCAATTGTTTGTCACCAGAAGCCTGTTCCAGTCTCATCCTCAGTGCCAACTGTTCCAAAGCCTACCCACACCTCACGCATATGCATACAATTGAATGGCAGAGACTCCATGACTCTTCTACGCTCTTTCTGACACGCACCTTACACCGTCCAGTGTTACTCTTGATTTTTAAATACTGTTCTCTCCTTCTCTAGCCTCAGACTCATTCAAGTTGCCTGTCCTTCTATCTTCTCTGTAGTGCGCACACACTACATATCTTCCCACTACATCAACAGCAGTGCAGTGCTATTTTTCATCTTTGTTACCCCATGCACATCTATAGTTCCTGTGTGCTGAAAGTCGTTGACGTGAAGAATGTATATTGTCTTCATCATAGCTGATTTCTTAAGTCTTTCATCAGTTGCCCTGCTTTCTGCCAACACAAGGGTCACTACACAATTTCTCGGCCCATAGTACACTAAAAGTCTATCAGTAATACAAGACCTCCCATATACTGATTTGTTTATGTTGTTGACGTCCTTATAAGGACGTATATTGTCTTCTTGTCTACGCTGATTTCCTAAAATTCTTTCATCAGTTGCTCTGCTCTCTAATGATACAAGGATCACTACAAAATTTCTTGGCCCATAGTACACTAAAAGTCTTATCAGTAGTACAAAACCTCACATATGCTGTTTTTTTTAATGTCGTTGATGTAAAGGATGTATATTGTCTTCGTCGTCTACGCTGATTTCCTAAAATTCGTTCATCAGTTGCCCTGCTCTCTGCAGACTCATGGATCACTACAAAATTTCTCGGCCCACAGTACACTAAAAGACTATCAGTAGTACAAAACCTCCCATATTCTGATTTTATTATGTTGTTCACGTAAAGAACGTATATTGTCTTCATCGTCTTCGCAGATTTCCTGAAAGTCTTCCGGGGCATATCTACAAGGGCTGGCGATAAAATTATCGCCGCTTTAGCGTCCGTTTTCGGACGAAAAGCGGCGATAATTTTAACGCCCTATTAGCAAGGACACGCTAACGCGTGAATCCATGCTTCTTCGCCCTTTCACATATCGCCCAGCTTTGCATCTCTAATGAGATGCATAGTGGGCGTTCCTCCCCAGAATAACGGGAGAAATGTCACTAAGCGACATTTCTCCTACTATCAAGCCTCACGCTACGAAGCATGGCGACAAGAAAAGTAGCGATAACCTCTGTTATCGCTACTTCCCTTACGCCTGCTTTGACACTGACTTAGCCATGATATCCTATGGAAGGTGGTTATCATGGCTAAGTATGTGTAGCCCTATCAGCAAGCTATCGCCAAAAGTTGTGCAATTATCGCTGGATTTCCAGCGATAATCGCACAGTTGGCAGCTTGCGCTCTGAATTTTATCGCTTTGGAGATAAGCGTTGCTGATAGCACGCTATCTCCGCGATAAAATTCAGAGTTGGCCGGCGATAATTATCCTCACGCTAAGAGCGCTGAGCGATAATTATCGCCAGCCCTTGTAGATATGCCCCTTCCATCCGCTGTCCTGCTCTTTGCCGGCACAAGAATCACTACACAATTTCTCGGCCCACAGTACACTAAAGGTCTAGCAGTAGTACAAAACCTCCCATATACAGATGTTGTTTTATGTTCCAAGATCCAGAACTGAGTCACTTAGAGAGTGTGAAAGCGGACAAGAACCAGAGAATAAAGCTTGGAGCAGCTTGACTTGCCAGGCAATTATGCACCAAACAATGCATCTGAAAGGGCAAGAGGTGGTGGGTCCTGACCGGGGATCCACCTGACATTTGGCAGGAAAAAAGCTGGTGCAGAGCGTGTTGCTTTCATTAATTACAGAACAAGCCCCCCAGCTGAAGACCTTCTCGACGTTGCAGGAGGTGGGCTCAAGGGGCCAATAATGTTTACCATCTTTTCAAAATGTCTTTGTTAGAAGATTTTAGTTTTGGCAGAGGGGAGCCTGATGTACTCTGGGGAGTTATAGATTTATTTTAACTTATTTTTAGAATCTGCCACTTCAAGTAGTTTCAGAAGCAAGACACAGCAGTGCTGTGAGGAGGGTGGGAAATGAAGACTTGGTCTTATTGTGAATGGAAGCAAAGCAAAGCAGCAAGGACCCAGTAAATTGGAACACAGTAGAAGCAAGACACCATGCTCAGACAAAGTGAACCTTTGGCCTTTCTTGCAAAGTGACATAAATGGCTATGTTTACAAAAACACTCTTCCTCTGCCACATTGTAAATCTAACAGACTCCTTTAGAGCCTGAGAGGTAGCCTGTCAGTTCAGTAGCTCAAAGAAGGCTATGACCTTTGCTCCCCTGGTGGAGGACGGCTGAACCTACTGTGAGATGGCTGCGCATGCCTGATCAGTGGTGCAAAAAAGGTGTCAATGCCTTAATGTAAATAAAGAAATGCGCTCTCCTATGCCAAGGTTGCAGTGAAAAACTCCCATCATTGCGGTGCAGAGTGCTTCTCACATCTCTGGCCCTGGTGCCACTGCACCAGCTGCACCCTTGATCGCCACTCCCTTGTGCCTGGGGGATCTCACTACCTTCAGAACAACCACTGGTTCAGCAGATGCTCTGAAGGCAGAAGAGTTTGCTGATCAGGAATCATGTTGGTTAGGCCCCACATACCAAACATTTTGGGGCATAGTTACAAACCCCATGTGCCACCGGTGCATCACTTTTTGCGACGCACCGGCGGCGGCGTGTTGTGCTCTGTGCCCTGCGTGGCTTTTCATGTCCTTGCGAATACAGCCCCTTTTCACGCAGCACTTTGCGTGAAAGGGGCGTCCCATGGGTGTTGCTGTGGGTGTTCCCACGCAACACCCATGGATTCTGCGAGTAACGCAGCACGGCGCAGCCAAATGGCTTGCGGCACCGCGCTGTGTTACTTCCTTGTAAATATGACCCTTTGTTTTTCAGAAACAAACTCACAAAGCAGAGTTAGATTTTCAGAAACAAAAACACAGTCACCTGACAAGCAAAGATTTTTCTCCTAGGGCATCAGGGGGTCAGTTTTTGATTTCCCAGGCTGAGACCACCACGCCTTGCATAGCAGAAAAATCTACTGCTGGTCACCGTGCCCTAAATAAGATGGGGAAACCATCACTATATTTTGTGGCCCTGTTGTGGACGAACTGCAAGGTCCATTGTTTCCCTAGTGATTCTAGCTGATTCTTTTCTGGTGGAAACCATGTGGTTCCCCTACATCTAAGTAAGACAGAAGAGCCACTGGTTTCATGGAACAACGTGAGCTGCAAATTTTGGCACTTCACCCTCTCTGCTAAACTCTAAATGGCCCACTAAGTCACAAATCTAAAAGAGAGGAAAAATACCATCAAGATGATGTGCAATGTTTGAACATTTGAGGATAAAGGACAGATATGAGAAACATAATTGGATCATTGTCTCTCCTCCACTCTCTGGGGAGCACAGTGAATGTGAGAAGTTGGCCTGGCATATGCTGTCCACTAATTATAGTGGGCACCTTGCACCAGTCCAAACAACCCCTTATTGGAGATAGGTTAAAGACAACCTTATTGAAAGCTATCCTAGTGGTAGCTATGGAGAGCAGCCTTCAGGCTAAGTCTTGAAGGAATGTAAAGCAGCTTGTTTTACCAGTCTATAATCTCTTGAGTGACCAAATGAAAGAGCACCACACCAGGTATATATTCAAAATATATGTATTTATTGCTAAACACACCCCTCTAGTCTCTTTATGAGGCTAGAGTTCGAAGTACATAAGTTATAAGTTATCAAATCACAGTAATAGCACAAATACACGTTTGGGCCCTAGGGGCGTACTCAAACCATATACCAATAAAGTGGTATGCGAACCACGACTGAACTAGACACTAGGCCTAGAGCCTCTAGAAGTGCTTGGACCACAAGGAACCACCCAAGGTAGTGACACAGGGGACCCACGGGAGACGCGTGCAGTGTAAATACACAACCGCGATACGCCGTTAACTTCTATGGAGAAAGTCGGGATCGGGAAAATAGAGGAAAGGGACACTTAAAAGAGGACTAGGACAAAACCCTTTGAGATCTAGGACTTTGAAGAGTCTCTACCCACGGGAGCACCGGAGTACTCGTGTTACCTCACCCAGGGAAGCCGGGTGCATAGGTGCCTTTCGGGGTCGGGTTTCGTCGTCGATTCGAATGGCGATCTGCTGCAAAGTGCTGCTGGCGGCCAAGAGAAAAGTGTCCGGGTGGATCCAAGAGTGGATCGGATTTCTGAAGAACCTGAAAGCAGAGGGGACAGAGTCTGGGTCACTAGCCAGTGACCAGGAAGGCGATGGACAGATGCCCACCGATGTCGAGTGCTTCAGGTGCTTTGACGGTTGTCTTGACTCTTCAGCCACGAGATCCAGGAGGCGTTGTCGGCGACCAGGAGCAGGATTCGGGCTGGTACACGATGTCTGTCGAGTGCTGAGGTGTCGGCGACCGGATTGGACCCAACAAGCCTTGGCAACGGCAAGTCTCGAGGAAGATGGAGATCGTCGATGGTTCAGACCAGCAAGGTCTGTGGAACTCACCCCACAAGGGTAAGTGAGGGCAGGCCTGGAGCAACCAGGATGCCAAGTAAGAAAAGGATTGACCTTCGTTAAGGGCTACTAGCCAACGGGCTAGCGACCGCAAAGGAGCCTCGTGACGCCGCACGTGGAGCTGGCTTACAGGACACTCGTGGAGTGAGGGCCAGTGATCTTCGGTGCAGGTGGTGCTGGAGGCTAGGGCTACTAGGAGCCCAAAGCACGACTTCTTGGGAGACCCAGAAGATGGTGCACTTGCAAATGTGCTCGGTGTCCAGGGGTCACGGTCTCAAGTCACCCACGATAGCCACGGGCCTCAGCTTTGCTGGGGACTCAGGGTAGCCTCGGGGAAGTCTGAGAATCCACCTCTGGTGATGCGATGACTTCGGCGTCCGACGGGAGCTTCAGAAATGCGAACCGGACAGATGCTTCTTTGGTGCCTGCCAAGCAGGGGAGTCACTCCTTGACCCCAAGGGAGATTCTTCAGTCCTCTAATCTTGTCGTAGAGCGTTGAAGGTCCAGGATTCAGTTTCAGAGTTTCGTCCAGGTATAATCTAATCTTGCTGTGGCAAGGGTTCCCCAATTTAACCAGTAAAACAGGGAGGGACTAACTCTATGACCCCACCTATGGGAGGGTCAAGGGAGGAGGTGGCTACACCCACTTCCCTTTGTCCAGTTTCGCGCCAGAGCAGGGGCAGGTAGCCCCTGAGCTGGTTTGAACTGGCATATGCACAGAGGAGCCTTTTGCTCCCCAGTGCAGGACTTCAAAGCACTCTAAGAGTGCACCCACCCAGCCCCAATACACATTATCCTGTCTGGGGAGGTGGTCACACCTCCCTGCAACAGGAAACCTATTGTCCAGGCCTCCCCTGCCGGAGTTTCGTCCAGCAGCAGGAGGCCAGACTTGTGTCTGTGGCAGCAGCATCCATTTTGTGATGCCAGGGCTTCAGAAAGAAGTTACCGGGTAAGCCAGAGTTAACATGTCTTTCCCTCTAGAAGGGTGGAATGCTACCCCCGCCGCCAGGATTGGCGGGGGGTAGTATTCCAAGATGTTTGACACCAAACACGACATGTTTAGGTGCAGCCATTCCAAAGTTAGCATTTTACCGCGAGGATATAATGCGCTTAAGAGTATATGGTCAGGCTGCACTACAAACAGCATCAGAGATGGTCTCCGAATGCTGCAGAGGGGCCCTGCTCATGCAGGGGCACCCTCTCACATAGGAACCATGCACTCTGCCTTTAGGATTGATAAGGCCTGCCTTAGGAGTGACTTATAGGTTTATATGTGTGTATGTATTTAGTGATATAGGTAACCTATATCACAGTAAGGGGTGCATGCACCACCTTACCCAGGCTGCAGTAGCAGACCTGTGGTGTCAGTTTGGATGGCCTTCCAGGGGTGGCATAATACATGCTGCAGCCCCTGGCAGGCCTCTGAGGTACCTATGCCCTTGGTACATAGTATACCATATACTAGGGACTTATAAGGGCACTCCAGATTCCAATCAGAGATGTGCCTAAGGCACATGGAAACCTTTTTACAGAGAAAGCAGATAGACTGGGGCCCTGAATAGCAGGATCCCAGTCCAACTAAGTCATAAACCAGCAAAACACCATAAAAAAAGTGGGGGCAACCATATAGTCAGATTCCACCTTCCTACATAACCCCCCCAAACGAAAGGAGATAAGGCTAACCTTGGCCAGTTGAGCCTATATTGACTAAGTGGCCATATAAGGAAGCACCTGCACTAGCATGGTTGCCCCCTATGTTATGGTCCACTAAGCAATCCCTCACCCTAAGGGTATGAGAGGGTCTCCACCATGGGGAATCACTACCTCTGGTGTGCTTAGGTAAAGTACAAGGCTGGTGAGGTGTCTGAGTAGGGAAGTGAGGCCCTAGGAATGTTGGCCTCAGCTTCCTCAGATCACTGGTCACCATGTATGCCTGTCTTTCCATGACTGAGTTGCACTTTGCTCTAAGGGTCAACCTTTGGCTGCCTACAGCTGGGGGTTGGGTCCCTTTGGATGGACTACTGGAGGGACAGGGCAGGTTTGGAACCTTCAGGTCCCAGGTTTGCCCTTGCCTACCAGAGTCCTTCTGGGGGAGGTCCCTACATAAAGGCATGGGGGATCCCTCAGTGTGTAGAGGAGTTTTCACCTGGCTAGGGCTACTAGACTGGGTGCCCCTAATCTGCTGATGGGGGGTTCCTCTGGACAGGGGGCCCTGGGGGTCCACTGACCTCCCTGACCTCTGCAGCCCTGGGCTGGCTGAGGCAGGGTAGAGAGGGGCAGGTTACCTGCTCCAGACTGGGTACCACCTTGGAAGGGTCCTCTGCCATCAGGGCTGTGGCCAGGCCAGGCCTGACTACCTCTGGGGCAGTTCCTTCACTGCGGGTAGGGTCAGTTCCCTGAGGAGGCTGACCCTTACCTACTGTCTGGAGGGAAGAAGACTTTTCTTCAACCCTTGTGCTCTCTTTTGGGGGAGAGTGGGCCATTCTTCCAGGCTCCATCTCTCCAAAATCTTGGGCTGGGGCTGTGGCCATCACAGCCCCACTAGCCTTTACAGGGACGCCCAGCATCCTGAGATGGGTTTGGTGTTCAACTTCAGCCCAGGCTGAAATCTCCAGATCATTGCCCATCAGGCAATCTACAGGTAAGGTGGGGGACACTGCCACTCTCTTTGGGCCTGTGACCCCCTCCCAGCTGAGATTGACTATGGCCATGGGGTGATCTGTTCTGACACCATCAATGTTGGTCACCTGGTATTTAAACTCAGGTAAAAGCTGGTGAGGGGGACTAGTTTCCCTGCCACCATGGTGACACTAGCCCCTGTGTCCCTAAATGCCACAGCTTTCTGACCATTAATTATTGGCTCCAATCTGTACCTGCCCAATGCTATGGGACCCATGGTAAAGGTGGCAAATCCTATACCACCATCAGAGTCAGAGGAGTCTGTTGAGGGGTCCCTGTCTAAACTAGGGCCCACCTCTGTTCCTCTTGCAAAAGCACCTAACTTTTTGGGTGCACTACTCCCAACTGGAGGATTACTACTGGTAGTACCAGGAGGGGTGGTAGTAGTTGTGGGAGGAACATTTTCTTTATTGCCAATCCTGGGGCAACTGGGATCAGTTTTCCAGTGCCCAGGCTTTTTACAGACATGGCAATAGGGTTTCTTTTCAGGAGAGGAAGGAGTTTGGGACCCACCCCCAGAAGAGGAATTTTGGGGCCCTGTAGGGGACTTATCCTTAGATTTATCCCCACCTTTCTCTTGGGACTTAGTAGAATCTTTCTTCTGGTCACCACCCTGATTTCTAGTTTTTACTCTGGTTCTGACCCACTTGTCTGCCTTCTTTCCCAATTCTTGGGGAGAGGTCAGATCAGAGTCCACCAGATACTGGTGCAAAAGCTGGTTTTGACAATTATTAAGGATCTGCTCCCTCATAATCAAATTGTACAATCCTAAAAAGTCATGCACTTTGTTGCCATGTATCCAACCTTCCAGAGCCTTTGTAGCACAATCTACAAAATCAACCCAGTCTTGAGTCTGAGCTTTTGGGTGTCTCTGAACTTCAACCTATACTGTTCAGTGGTTAGGCCAAACCCATCTATCAGAGCACTCTTCAAGACTGTGTAATTGTCAGCATCCTCTTCTCTTACAGTGAGGAGCTTGTCTCTACCTTTGTCTGCAAAGGAGAGCCACAAGATTGCTGCCCACTGCCTCTGGGGGACCTTCTGAACTTTACAGGCCCTCTCCAGTGCAGTTATCCATTTGTGGATGTCATCCCCACTCTGGTAGGGAGGGACAATCTTGTTTAGGTTTCTATGGTCATAAGACCTTTCCCTATCTCTAGGGATATTGCTGCCACCATGGGACTCTAGTCCCAATTTTCTTCTCTCTCTAAGGAGATCTAGGGATTCCCTATCTAAAGCCAGTTGCTTTTTTCTGATTTCCAGCTGAGTTTCCTCATACTGGACCAGTCTGGCTCTCCTCTCATGAGAGGATTCCCTCCTGTGAGAGGAGACAGAGCTCCCTATAGAGGTGCCAGAGTGGTTAGACTCCTGAGAAGGAGATCTAGACTTCCTGGGCACACTCTTAATCCTTCCTGGGGGACAAAGAGGGCATCATCTTGATCATCCTCATCATCATCCACAGGAGGGATTGGGTTTTCCAGGTCAGGGTCATTGTCACCCTCCTGGCCAGTTTCAGAGGGGGGCTGGGGGTATTGGTACCCCTGGCCTCCTCCTCTTCTTCTGCCCCACCCTCAGCTCCTACCCCTTCAGTCCCTACAGGCTTACTAAGGTCATAAGCCACCAACAACTCCTTGAGGTGTTGGGTGGTGGGGCTTTGGCCTGTCCTTATTTTTCTCAAGTTGCATAAAGCTCTCAATTCCAAGAATGGGAGTGTATCATACTTGGAGGGTGGAAGCTCAATGGCTTCCTGCAAGGATTCTTTGGATCCTGCCCTTAAAGACATTACTAGTGTGGTGTGGTGTATGCACTACCTACTCTAGTGTGGCCTACTAAACTCTCTTGAGTTGTAGAAAGGGTTGTGCTATCCCTTAACACACAACTCTAAGTTCAGTAGAACTTACTGTTATTCTAAGCTTAGATTATATGTACCTTAGGTACCTTTAGTGGTTTTCAGTTGATCAATTTAATTGAGATTATCTGGTAAAACAATAGCAAGCTGGAATCCCACACGCTGCACACCAATGTGAGAAGTTGGCCTGGCATATGCTGTCCACTAATTATAGTGGGCACCTTGCACCAGTCCAAACAACCCCTTATTGGAGATAGGTTAAAGACAACCTTATTGAAAGCTATCCTAGTGGTAGCTATGGAGAGCAGCCTTCAGGCTAAGTCTTGAAGGAATGTAAAGCAGCTTGTTTTACCAGTCTATAATCTCTTGAGTGACCAAATGAAAGAGCACCACACCAGGTATATATTCAAAATATATGTATTTATTGCTAAACACACCCCTCTAGTCTCTTTATGAGGCTAGAGTTCGAAGTACATAAGTTATAAGTTATCAAATCACAGTAATAGCACAAATACACGTTTGGGCCCTAGGGGCGTACCAAACCATATACCAATAAAGTGGTATGCGAACCACGACTGAACTAGACACTAGGCCTAGAGCCTCTAGAAGTGCTTGGACCACAAGGAACCACCCAAGGTAGTGACACAGGGGACCCACGGGAGACGCGTGCAGTGTAAATACACAACCGCGATACGCCGTTAACTTCTATGGAGAAAGTCGGGATCGGGAAAATAGAGGAAAGGGACACTTAAAAGAGGACTAGGACAAAACCCTTTGAGATCTAGGACTTTGAAGAGTCTCTACCCACGGGAGCACCGGAGTACTCGTGTTACCTCACCCAGGGAAGCCGGGTGCATAGGTGCCTTTCGGGGTCGGGTTTCGTCGTCGATTCGAATGGCGATCTGCTGCAAAGTGCTGCTGGCGGCCAAGAGAAAAGTGTCCGGGTGGATCCAAGAGTGGATCGGAGTTCTGAAGAACCTGAAAGCAGAGGGGACAGAGTCTGGGTCACTAGCCAGTGACCAGGAAGGCGATGGACAGATGCCCACCGATGTCGAGTGCTTCAGGTGCGTTGACGGTCATCTTGACTCTTCAGCCACGAGGTCCAGGAGGCGTTGTCGGCAACCAGGAGCAGGATTCGGGCTGGGACACAATGTCTGTCGAGTGCTGAGGTGTCGGCGACCGGATTGGACCCAACAAGCCTTGGCAACGGCAAGTCTCGAGGAAGATGTAGATCGTCGATGGTGCAGACCAGCAAGGTCTGTGGAACTCACCCAGCGAGGGTAAGTGAGGGCAGGCCTGGAGCAACCAGGATGCCAAGTAAGAAAAGGATTGGCCTTCGTTAAAGGCTACTAGCCAACGGGCTAGCGACCGCAAAGGAGCCTCGTGACGCCGCACGTGGAGCTGGCTTACAGGACACTCGTGGAGTGGGGGCCAGTGATCTTCGGTGCAGGTGGTGCTAGAGGCTAGGGCTACTCGGAGCCCAAAGCACGACTTCTTGGGAGACCCAGAAGATGGTGCACTTGCAAATGTGCTCAATGTCCAGGGGTCACGGTCTCAAGTCACCCACGATAGCCACGGGCCTCAGCTTTGCTGGGGACTCAGGGTAGCCTCGGGAAGTCTGAGAATCCACCTCTGGTGATGCGATGACTTCGGCGTCCGACGGGAGCTTCAGAAATGCGAACCGGACAGATGCTTCTTTGGTGCCTGCCAAGCAGGGGAGTCACTCCTTGACCCCAAGGGAGATTCTTCAGTCCTCTAATCTTGTCGTAGAGCGTCGAAGGTCCAGGATTCAGTTTCAGAGTTTCGTCCAGGTATAATCTAATCTTGCTGTGGCAAGGGTTCCCCATTTTAACCAGTAAAACAGGGAGGGACTAACTCTATGACCCCACCTATGGGAGGGTCAAGGGAGGGGTGGCTACACCCACTTCCCTTTGTCCAGTTTCGCGCCAGAGCAGGGGCAGGTAGCCCCTGAGCTGGTTTGAACTGGCATATGCACAGAGGAGCCTTTTGCTCCCCCAGTGCAGGACTTCAAAGCACTCTAAGAGTGCACCCACCCAGCCCCAATACACATTATCCTGTCTGGGGAGGTGGTCACACCTCCCTGCAACAGGAAACCTATTGTCCAGGCCTCCCCTGCCGGAGTTTCGTCCAGCAGCAGGAGGCCAGACTTGTGTCTGTGGCAGCAGCATCCATTTTGTGATGCCAGGGCTTCAGAAAGAAGTTACCGGGTAAGCCAGAGTTAACATGTCTTTCCCTCTAGAAGGGTGGAATGCTACCCCCGCCGCCAGGATTGGCGGGGGTAGTATTCCAAGATGTTTGACACCAAACACGACATGTTTAGGTGCAGCCATTCCAAAGTTAGCATTTTACCGCGAGGATATAATGCGCTTAAGAGTATATGGTCAGGCTGCACTACAAACAGCATCAGAGATGGTCTCCGAACGCTGCAGAGGGGCCCTGCTCATGCAGGGGCACCCTCTCACATAGGAACCATGCACTCTGCCTTTAGGATTGATAAGGCCTGCCTTAGGAGTGACTTATAGGTTTATATGTGTGTATGTATTTAGTGATATAGGTAACCTATATCACAGTAAGGGGTGCATGCACCACCTTACCCAGGCTGCAGTAGCAGACCTGTGGTGTCAGTTTGGATGGCCTTCCAGGGGTGGCATAATACATGCTGCAGCCCCTGGCAGGCCTCTGAGGTACCTATGCCCTTGGTACATAGTATACCATATACTAGGGACTTATAAGGGCACTCCAGATTCCAATCAGAGATGTGCCTAAGGCACATGGAAACCTTTTACAGAGAAAGCAGATAGACTGGGGCCCTGAATAGCAGGATCCCAGTCCAACTAAGTCATAAACCAGCAAAACACCATAAAAAAAGTGGGGGCAACCATATAGTCAGATTCCACCTTCCTACAGTGAAGTTAAAATCGAATTGTGCTGGAGTCACTTGAGCGCATTTTTGTATAAGCCAGTAAGAGTAAGATGCCCCAGTGAGTAACGACATCTCTGGGAAATCTCTGTGCAACCTGCAAGCCACAGGTTCAGATATTGATAGTCCTACCTCACCTGTAATCTCTGCAAGGTGGATTAAATGAGCGATGAAAGCAAGTGCCTTCAGCCTTGTAGGTAATTTCTTGCAGCCATTTTGCACTTAGGAATTGTTTGGACTTCGTATGATGTTACATAGAAAAAATATATAAATTTTCAGGGATTGCATTTTATTTAGTTCAATTGAAAATTCCATTATTTCATTCAATGCAAATTTCACAAAATGTATTCTCATTTCAAAAGCACAGAATGCTGCTTAGTGTTCACCCTGTTTTGAGCATAAAATATTTTGTGACATCAGCAAAACGAAAAGCGAGAGACTTTTTTACTTTATTACTTTCTGTTGGTATTGTGACTTTTGTAAGTAAGGTATGATATTGCGTGCAATTTTCATTCAAGCTACCAGCTATGTATGTTTCCCGAAATACACATAATTTTACATTAATGTTGTGAACAATATGCATATTTAACTAAAACAAAATATGGAATTTTCCTGATGCTGCTGAAGATTTATGTTGGGGAACTTCGATGATCCTATTTCGACTAGAGAGGATGGAGGTGCAGCAGTAAAGCCCAGGCAAGCGACCTGACTTCCATTGATCATATGGTCACTCTACCCATTATATTTGAAACAGGAATAAAAAGTGCTAAAAGGAACGGGTATTAGAGATACCGCTATGGGGGCATATTATCAAGAAACGGCGTTAAAATTATCGCCGCTTTAGCGGCAGAAAACTGCCGCTAAAGCGGCGATAATGGGCTTGATAATATGCCCTTGAGAATTCCAATAGAAGCCCATGTTCTGGTGTCTGTAGGAGAGTAGGATCTGCTTCACATGGGTACCCCCACTTTTTGATGATGCTTCACTGTTTTTCGACATTAGTCTGGCTGGGGCCCTGCTAATCAGAACCCCAGCCTAGCTGCATCCTCTCTAAAATGGTTTCCATGTGCCTTAGGCACATCACTGATTGGGATCTGGAGTGCCCTTATAAGTCCCTAGTATATGGTATACTATGTACCAAGGGCATAGGTACCTCAGAGGCCTGCCAGGGGCTGCAGCATGTATTATGCCATCCCTGGAAGGCCATCCAAACTGACACCACAGGTCTGCTACTGCAGCCTGGGTAAGGTGGTGCATGCATCCCTTACTATGATATAGGTTACCTATATCACTAAATACATACACACATATAAACCTATAAGTCACTCCTAAGGCAGGCCTTATCAATCCTAAAGGCAGAGTGTATGGTTCCTATGTGAGAGGGTGCCCTGCATGAGCAGGGCCCCTCTGCAGTGTTCGGAGACCATCTCTGATGCTGTTTGTAGTGCAGCCTGACCATATACTCTTAAGCGCATTATATCCTCGCGGTAAAATGCTAACTTTGGAATGGCTGCACCTAAACATGTCGTGTTTGGTGTCAAACATCTTGGAATACTACCCCCCGCCAATTCTGGCGGCGGGGTAGCATTCCACCCTTCTAGAGGGAAAGACATGTTAACTCTGACTAACCCGGTAACTTCTCTCCAAAGCCCTGGCATCACAAAATGGATGCTGCTGCCACAGACACGAGTCTGGCCTCCTGCTGCTGGACGAAACTCCGGCAAGGGAGGCCTGGACAATAGGTTTCCTGTCCCAGGGAGGTGTGACCACCTCCCAGACAGGATAATGTGTATTGGGGCTGGGCGGGAGCACCATCTGTGTGCTTTGAAGTCCTGCACTGGGGGCACATTTGGTGTCCCTGTGCATACCCCAGTTCAAACCGGATCAGGGGCTTGCAGCCCCTGCTTTGGCGCGAACTGGACAAAGGGAAAGGGGTGTAGCCACCCCTCTGCCCTGACCCACCCATAGGTGGGGCCACAGAGTAGTCCAACCCCTATCTTTAGTATAAAGATAGGAACCCAGTCCTTAGGAGATTAGATTATCCCTGGACGAAACTCTGAAACTGAATCCTGGACCTTCGACGCTCTACTCACGATTAGAGGACTGAAGAATCTCCCTTGGGGTCAAGGAGTGACTCCCCTGCTTGGCAGGCACCAAAGAAGCATCTGTCCGGTTCGCATTTCTGAAGCTCCCGTCGGATGCGGAAGTCATCGCATCACCAGAGGTAGATTCTCAGACTTCCCCGAGGCTACCCTGAGTCCCCAGCAAAGCTGAGGCCCGTGGCTATCGTGGGTGACTTGAGACCGTGACCCCTGGACACCGAGCACATTTGCAAGTGCATCATCTTCTGGGTCTCCCAAGAAGTCGTGCTTTGGGCTCCAAGTAACCCTAGCCTCCAGCACCACCTGCACCGAAGATCACTGGCCCCCACTCCACGAGAGTCCTGTAAGCCAGCTCCACGTGCGGCGTCACGAGGCTCCTTCGCGGTCGCTAGCCCGTTGGCTAGTAGCCCTTAACGAAGGCCAATCCTTTTCTTACTTGGGATCCTGGTTGCTCCAGGCCTGCCCTCACTTACCCTCGCTGGGTGAGTTCCACAGACCTTGCTGGTCTGCACCATCGACGATCTACATCTTCACCGAGACTTGCCGTTGCCAAGGCTTGTTGGGCCCAAACCGGTCGCCGACACCTCAGCACTCGACAGACATCATGTACCAGTCCGAATCCTGCTCCTGGTCACCGACAACGCCTCCTGGACCTCGTGGCTGAAGAGTCAAGACGACCGTCAACGCACCTGAAGCACTCGACATCGGTGGGCATCTGTCCATCGCCTTCCTGGTCACTGGCTAGTGACCCAGACTCTGTCCCCTCTGCTTTCAGGTTCTTCAGAACTCCGATCCACTCTTGGATCCACCCGGACACTTTTCTCTTGGCCGCCAGCAGTACTTTGCAGCAGATCGCCATTCGAATCGACGACGAAACCCGACCCCGAAAGGCACCTATGCACCCGGCTTCCCTGGGTGAGGTAACACGAGTACTCCGGTGCTCCCGTGGTAGAGACTCTTCAAAGTCCTAGATCTCAAAGGGTTTTGTCCTAGTCCTCTTTAAGTGTCCCTTTTCTATAATTTCCCGATCCCGACTTTCTCCATAGAAGTCAACGGCGTATCGCGGTTGTGTATTTACACTGCACGCGTCTCCCGTAGGTCCCCTGTGTCACTACCTTGGGTGGTTCCTTGTGGTCCAAGCACTTCTAGAGGCTCTAGGCCTAGTGTCTAGTTCAGTCGTGGTTCGCATACCACTTTATTGGTATATGGTTTGGTACGCCCCTAGGGCCCAAACGTGTATTTGTGCTATTACTGTGTTTAAATATCTTCTAACTTATGTACTTCGAACTCTAGCCTCATAAAGAGACTAGAGGGGTGTGTTTAGCAATAAATACATATATTTTGAATATATACCTGGTGTGGTGCTCTTTCATTTGGTCACTCAAGAGATTATAGACTGGTAAAACAAGCTGCTTTACATTCCTTCAAGACTTAGCCTGAAGGCTGCTCTCCATAGCTACCACTAGGATAGCTTTCAATAAGGTTGTCTTTAACCTATCTCCAATAAGGGGTTGTTTGGACTGGTGCAAGGTGCCCACTATAATTAGGTGGACAGCATATGCCAGGCCAACTTCTCACATTGGTGGCAGCGATGGGATACCCAAAAGCACAGACTCAAGACTGGGTAGACTATGTGGATTGTTCTGCCAAGGCTCTGGAAGGCTGGTTGATGGGCAGTAAGGTGTGTGACTTCTCAGGATTGTACAATCTGATAATGAGGGAGCAGATTCTTAATAACTGTCAAAATCAGCTGTTGCATCAATACCTGGTAGACTCTGATCTGACCTCTCCCCAAGAATTGGGAAAGAAGGCAGACAAATGGGTCAGAACCAGGGTGAAGCAGAAGGTACAGAACCAAGGTGGGGAAACCAAGAAGCAAGATGCTAAGAACTCTGAAAAGGGTGGGGAGAAGGGTAAAGATCAAAAGTCTTCATCAGGCCCCCAAAAATCTTCTTCTGGTGGGGATTCACAGTCTACCAAAGGGAAAGGCCAAAGAAAACCATGGTGCAAGGTCTGTAAGCAAAAGACCCACTGGACCAGTGATTGCACCAAGTCCAAAGACTCAAGTCCAGCACCCACCAATGCCCCTAAGGCACCTGTTCCCCCTAGTACAGTTACAGTTGGTGGGAGTGCTCCAGCCAAGGGTTTAGTAGGGTTCACCCTGGGTACTGAGTTGGGCTCTGACCTAGTCAGAGAACTGACTCAGGCTGTGTTAGTCTGTGATGGAGGCATGGATGTGCCCTCCTCTATGAGTCCCAGTAATCTGGGCAAGTACAGACAACAGCCTTTAATCAATGGACGTGAGGCTTTGGCATTTAGGGACACAGGGGCAAGTGTCACAATGGTGACACAAGACCTTGTGAATCCTGGGCAAGTTATACTTGGTGAGATGTACCAAGTGACCAATGCTAGCAATGTCAGAACAGACCATACTCTGGCAGTTGTTAACTTCTCCTGGGGAGGGGTAACTGGCCTTAAGAAGGTTGTGGTAAGTGCAAACCTACCAGTCGAATGCTTGCTTGGCAATGACTCTAGAGACTTCTGCTTGGGCAGAAGTGGAGCTCAGGACCCATGCAGAAATGCTGGGATCCCTGCAGATGTGTTTGCTGTGACCAGGTCACAAGCCAAAATGTCTAGCACTGAACAGGCCTTGGATTCTGGAAGAATGGACCAAGTGCCTTCCAAGAGGAGGAGTAGTAGGGTTAAGGCAGTGCCTTCCCCCTTGGCTCAGGAGGAAGATCAGTCCCTTGAGGGGGATGATCTCAGCCCTGAAGAAGGAACTGTCCCAGAGGAACTGGAACCTGACCAGGTTGAGTTCTTGGGGACAGGGGGACCTTCTAGG
>CAWUFW010018888.1:0-205838 GCA_963921515.1 Calotriton arnoldi | reverse complement strand
TATGTGGTTCCAGTTATCTTACAATCCATCATCATTCTTTAGCTCACTCCACCACCCCAGTTCAGACATGGCCATATGCAAATCAGTCTGACCCTGTGCCTCATGGGAACAGTCCAGCCCGAACTGCCAAGCCATGTCTTCCCTGGACCAGGAAACAAGCATCCTAGGACCGGTTTCTGGCATTCCAGCCGTCATCAGCCAGGCTTGCTTGAATCCAGTGGCAAAGTGAGCAAGGGACCCACGTCTGGGCATACCCGCCAACTCAAGGGCGAACAAAGCGATACAAAGGGGATGATGGACGGAACGTTTGAGCCAATCAAACACTCACCCCCAGTCAACTGATCTGGGTTTAATCCATCATCATTCTTTAGCTCACTCCACCACCCCAGTTCAGACATGGCCATATGCAAATCAGTCTGACCCTGTGCCTCATGGGAACAGTCCAGCCCGAACTGCCAAGCCATGTCTTCCCTGGACCGGAAACAAGCATCCTAGGACCGGTTTCTGGCATTCCAGCCGTCATCAGCCAGGCTTGCTTGAATCCAGTGGCAAAGTGAGCAAGGGACCCACGTCTGGGCATACCCCCGCCAACTTAGGGCGAACAAAGCGATACAAAGGGGATGATGGATGGAACGTTTGAGCCAATCAAACACTCACCCCCAGTCAACTGATCTGGGTTTAATCCATCATCATTCTTTAGCTCACTCCACCACCCCAGTTCAGACATGGCCATATGCAAATCAGTCTGACCCTGTGCCTCATGGGAACAGTCCAGCCCGAACTGCCAAGCCATGTCTTCCCTGGACCGGAAACAAGCATCCTAGGACCGGTTTCTGGCATTCCAGCCGTCATCAGCCAGGCTTGCTTGAATCCAGTGGCAAAGTGAGCAAGGGACCCACGTCTGGGCATACCCCCGCCAACTTAGGGTGAACAAAGCGATACAAAAGGGGATGATGGACGGAACGCTTGAGCCAATCAAACACTCACCCCCAGTCAACTGATCTGGGTTTAATCCATCATCATTCTTTAGCTCACTCCACCACCCCAGTTCAGACATGGCCATATGCAAATCAGTCTGACCCTGTGCCTCATGGGAACAGTCCAGCCCGAACTGCCAAGCCATGTCTTCCCTGGACCGGAAACAAGCATCCTAGGACCGGTTTCTGGCATTCCAGCCGTCATCAGCCAGGCTTGCTTGAATCCAGTGGCAAAGTGAGCAAGGGACCCACGTCTGGGCATACCCCCGCCAACTTAGAGGCGAACAAAGCGATACAAAAGGGGATGATGGACGGAACGTTTGAGCCAATCAAACACTCACCCCCAGTCAACTGATCTGGGTTTAATGCATCATCATTCTTTAGCTCACTCCACCACCCCAGTTCAGACATGGCCATATGCAAATCAGTCTGACCCTGTGCCTCATGGGAACAGTCCAGCCCGAACTGCCAAGCCATGTCTTCCCTGGACCGGAAACAAGCATCCTAGGACCGGTTTCTGGCATTCCAGCCGTCATCAGCCAGGCTTGCTTGAATCCAGTGGCAAAGTGAGCAAAGGGACCCACGTCTGGGCATACCCCCGCCAACTTAGGGCGAACAAAGCGATACAAAGGGGATGATGGACGGAGACGTTTGAGCCAATCAAACACTCACCCCAGTCAACTGATCTGGGTTTAATCCATCATCATTCTTTAGCTCACTCCACCACCCCAGTTCAGACATGGCCATATGCAAATCAGTCTGACCCTGTGCCTCATGGGAACAGTCCAGCCCGAACTGCCAAGCCATGTCTTCCCTGGACCGGAAACAAGCATCCTAGGACCGGTTTCTGGCATTCCAGCCGTCATCAGCCAGGCTTGCTTGAATCCAGTGGCAAAGTGAGCAAGGGACCCACGTCTGGGCATACCCCCGCCAACTTAGGGCGAACAAAGCGATACAAAGGGGATGATGGACGGAGCGTTTGAGCCAATCAAACACTCACCCCCAGTCAACTGATCTGGGTTTAATCCATCATCATTCTTTAGCTCACTCCACCACCCCAGTTCAGACATGGCCATATGCAAATCAGTCTGACCCTGTGCCTCATGGGAACAGTCCAGCCCGAACTGCCAAGCCATGTCTTCCCTGGACCGGAAACAAGCATCCTAGGACCGGTTTCTGGCATTCCAGCCGTCATCAGCCAGGCTTGCTTGAATCCAGTGGCAAAGTGAGCAAGGGACCCACGTCTGGGCATACCCCGCCAACTTAGGGCGAACAAAGCGATACAAAGGGGATGATGGACGGAGCGTTTGAGCCAATCAAACACTCACCCCAGTCAACTGATCTGGGTTTAATCCATCATCATTCTTTAGCTCACTCCACCACCCCAGTTCAGACATGGCTTGGCAGTTCGGGCTGGACTGTTCCCATGAGGCACAGGGTCAGACTGATTTGCATATGGCCATGTCTGAACTGGGGTGGTGGAGTGAGCTAAAGAATGATGATGGATTAAACCCAGATCAGTTGACTGAGGGTGAGTGTTTGATTGGCTCAAGCGTTCCGTCCATCATCCCCTTTGTATCGCTTGTTCAGCCCTAAGTTGGCGGGGTATGCCCAGACGTGGGTCCCTTGCTCACTTGCCACTGGATTCAAGCAAGCCTGGCTGATGACGGCTGGAATGCCAGAAACCGGTCCTAGGATGCTTGTTTCGGTCCAGGAAGACATGGCTTGGCAGTTCGGGCTGGACTGTTCCCATGAGGCACAGGGTCAGACTGATTTGCATATGGCCATGTCTGAACTGGGGTGGTGGAGTGAGCTAAAGAATGATGATGGATTAAACCCAGATCAGTTGACTGAGGGTGAGTGTTTGATTGGCTCAAACGTTCCGTCCATCATCCCTTTGTATCGACTTGTTCGCCCTAAGATTGGCGGGGTATGCCCAGACGTGGGTCCCTTGCTCACTTTGCCACTGGATTCAAGCAAGCCTAGCTGATGACGGCTGGAATGCCAGAAACCGGTCCTAGGATGCTTGTTTCGGTCCAGGGAAGACATGGCTGGCAGTTCGGGCTGGACTGTTCCATGAGGCACAGAGTCAGACTGATTTGCATATGGCCATGTCTGAACTGGGTGGTGGAGTGAGCTAAAGAATGATGATGGATTAAACCCAGATCAGTTGACTGGGGGTGAGTGTTTGATTGGCTCAAACGCTCCGTCCATCATCCCCTTTGTACACTTGTTCGCCCTAAGTTGGTGGGGGTATGCCCAGGCGTGGGTCCCTTGCTCACTTTGCCACTGGATTCAAGCAAGCCTGGCTGATGGCGGCTAGAATGCCAGAAACCGGTCCTAGGATGCTTGTTTCCGGTCCAGGGAAGACATGGCTTGGCAGTTCGGGCTGGACTGTTCCCATGAGGCACAGGGTCAGACTGATTTGCATATGGCCATGTCTGAACTGGGGTGGTGGAGTGAGCTAAAGAATGATGATGCATTAAACCCAGATCAGTTGACTGGGGTGAGTGTTTGATTGGCTCAAACGTTCCGTCCATCATCCCCTTTGTATCGCTTGTTCGCCCTAAGTTGGCGGGGTATGCCCAGACGTGGTCCCTTGCTCACTTTGCCACTGGATTCAAGCAAGCCTGGCTGATGACGGCTGGAATGCCAGAAACCGGTCCTAGGATGCTGTTTCGGTCCAGAAGACATGGCTTGGCAGTTCGAGCTGGACTGTTCCCATGAGGCACAGGGTCAGACTGATTTGCATATGGCCATGTCTGAACTGGGGTGGTGGAGTGAGCTAAAGAATGATGATGGATTAAACCCAGATCGGTTGACTGGGGTGAGTGTTTGATTGGCTCAAGCGTTCCGTCCATCATCCCCTTTGTATCGCTTGTTCAGCCCTAAGTTGGCGGGTATGCCCAGACGTGGGTCCCTGCTCACTTTGCCACTGGATTCAAGCAAGCCTGGCTGATGACGGCTGGAATGCCAGAAACCGGTCTAGGATGCTGTTTCGGTCCAGAAGACATGGCTTGGCAGTTCGGGCTGGACTGTTCCCATGAGGCACAGGGTCAGACTGATTTGCATATGGCCATGTCTGAACGGGGTGGTGGAGTGAGCTAAAGAATGATGATGGATTAAGCCCAGATCAGTTGACTGAGATGAGTGTTTGATTGGCTCAAACGTTCCATCCATCATCCCCTTTTGTATCGCTTTGTTCGCCCTAAGTTGGCGGGTATGCCCAGACGTGGGTCCCTTGCTCACTTTGCCACTGGATTCAAGCAAGCCTGGCTGATGACGGCTGAATGCCAGAAACCGGTCCTAGGATGCTTGTTTCGGTCCAGGGAAGACATGGCTTGGCAGTTCGGGCTGGACTGTTCCCATGAGGCACAGGGTCAGACTGATTTGCATATGGCCATGTCTGAACTGAGGTGGTGGAGTGAGCTAAAGAATGATGATGGATTAAACCCAGATCAGCTGACTGGGGTGAGTGTTTGATTGGCTCAAACGTTCCGTCCATCACCCCCTTTGTATCAGCTTGTTCGCCCTAAGTTGGCGGGTATGCCCAGACGTGGTCCCTTGCTCACTTTGCCACTGGATTCAAGCAAGCCTGGCTGATGACGGCTAGAATGCCAGAAACCGGTCCTAGGATGCTTGTTTCCGGTCCAGGGAAGACATGGCTTGGCAGTTCGGGCTGGACTGTTCCCATGAGGCACAGGGTCAGACTGATTTGCATATGGCCATGTCTGAACTGGGGTGGTGGAGTGAGCTAAAGAATGATGATGGATTAAACCCAGATCAGTTGACTGGGGGTGAGTGTTTGATTGGCTCAAACGTTCCGTCCATCATCCCCTTTTGTATCGCTTTGTTCGCCCTAAGTTGGCGGGGGTATGCCCAGACGTGGGTCCCTTGCTCACTTTGCCACTGGATTCAAGCAAGCCTGGCTGATGACGGCTGGAATGCCAGAAACCGGTCCTAGGATGCTTGTTTCCGGTCCAGGGAAGACATGGCTTGGCAGTTCGGGCTGGACTGTTCCCATGAGGCACAGGGTCAGACTGATTTGCATATGGCCATGTCTGAACTGGGGTGGTGGAGTGAGCTAACGAATGATGATGGATTAAACCCAGATCAGTTGACTGGGGGTGAGTGTTTGATTGGCTCAAGCGTTCCGTCCATCATCCCCTTTTGTATCGCTTTGTTCGCCCTAAGTTGGCGGATGTATGCCCAGACGTGGGTCCCTTGCTCACTTTGCCACTGGATTCAAGCAAGCCTGGCTGATGACGGCTGGAATGCCAGAAACCGGTCCTAGGTTGCTTGTTTCCGGTCCAGGGAAGACATGGCTTGGCAGTTCGGGCTGGACTGTTCCCATGAGGCACAGGGTCAGACTGATTTGCATATGGCCATGTCTGAACTGGGATGGTGGAGTGAGCTAAAGAATGATGATGGATTAAACCCAGATCAGTTGACTGGGGGTGAGTGTTTGATTGGCTCAAACGTTCCATCCATCATCCCCTTTTGTACCCCCCCTTTTGTATCGCATTGTTGGCACAGTGGGCAAAGAATCCAAGCCCACACCTGCTCTGGCCAGAAAAGTGCCTCCCACTCCACCCCGAGGATTGCCCGTTCCCAGCAGTCAGCCAACCAGCCACAGCATTCATTTACCCCAACACAACCATCAACCCCTCACAGATCAGTTGGATCGTGTTGGTTCCTCTACAGACTCTTCCCATGACCATGTGTCCCAGGCCTTCTCTTCACCATTTGAGGGACCTACCAACCCTGGTGAGAATCAGGTATCCCCTAGGCACAAATCCCCTTCCCACAGCCTCCAGCTGGCCACACCTGTGCTGACGGTCATAACCGAGGCTGTCCCATGCAGCGGGGGATAGCAGATGGTCGTGGTGGCCAGTGGGAGAATGATTTTTTTCCAACAGCAAGCTGATGTGAGGCAGGACATTCGTGCCATAGGGGCTACTCTTTCTGACATGTCTGACTCACTACAGGACATGCGCCAGATCCCACAGATAGTGGACAGAATGACCCAGGTTTTAGACAGGATGGATAATTCTTGGCAAGACATGTCAAAGAAGATAAATTACATCATATCCATCTATAGGGAAGAGAGTGCAAGACACCATGCCTTGGCCATGAGCATGATGGAGGACATGCTGAAACTGGTCCAAAGTCTACCTTCATTGTCAAGGCATGGAGGGGAGCCAACACATCTACCTGCGCCACATCACACCCAGCCACCTGTACCACAACCTGCACAGGTACCCTCCAAACATCACAGGTAACACCCCCTTGCACATGCCCCACAATGCACAGTCACGTCCCCCTCCTGCTCAGTCACATTCTCCACCTGTACTGGCACCCACTCACCTGTACAGGCACCTCCAACTGTACAAGCAGCCACACCCCCTGTCCTGGCACCTCCCCCACCTGTGCAGGCACCCCTAACCTGTACAGGCACCCCACTACCTGTAAAAGCAGTCCCACCCTCTGCCCAGGCACCTCGCCCACCTGTATAGACCCCCCCACCTGTACAGGCACCCCCCACCTGTACAGTTAGATGCACAACACACACCTGCACCACACCACCAATACAGTAAATGCACTTACGCACAGCGATTCTCACCACCACAATTGAGAAGTCGCAAGCGAGATCCCCCATGAATCACTGTAAAATGTTACACACAATGTATGTGAATAAATATATATTACTCACAAGTCAATACTGCGTTGCGTATCATGTGATGATGGTCAATTGGTAACCCTGGTGGTAGGCCTTAGATGTGACAATAATTCTGTGGAAGTGAGACATGTAGCTATGTAGGACTATGTGTAACAAGTAATCATGTGGAAAGCATAGCTAAACTACTCCCAATGTACACTTCCAATCTGTGAATCCAGCATATATATCATGAACAACACAAGACAGAGATGATGTTCAAAAATAATACTTTAGATATTATTATGGGAAAATAAATGCAATCAAATAACAGTTCATTGGAAAGGGAGAAAGGAAATCAAAACACGGTCTTCATACAGAATGGGCAAAGGGACTTGAAGGGTGTTCGGCGAAATAAATAAAACACGTCGGGAAGCATCAGGGGAACCAGTCTATGTACAGGGGGAAAACAAAAGGTCCACAGTCCTAACATGATCCAGTCATTGGTCACCCTCCTTTTCCACAATGTGGAGATCCTTCACCTCATTGGCCTTCTCCTGGCTGGTCGGCGCAGGACCAGACACCCCACAGGATTGGGAAACATGAGGGGTACGAGGGGACACAGTGTGGCAAGACGAAAAGGGAGATACATGGAGGGAGGTTTAGGAGGGACTCTGGGCCAAGGCAGCCAACATGGCTGCACCCAAGGAAGCAGTGGTAGCATTGAGGGTGGTCATGGCTCTTGCCTCTTCCTCTCGGAACCTACCCAGCTCATCACAGAACCGCCGTAGGATCGAATGGGACATACCTGGCTCACCATCAGGTGCCATCATATCTTCCTGGGATGCAGCCACAGGAGTAACAATACAGGGAGGGGTTTGGGTCTCACATGAGAGGTGTGGGGTGTCCGGGTCAGAGCTCTCCTTCAGTGCATCTTTGCAGCCACTTGGAGGGGGACTAGTGGCAAGGGGTGCAGCTGGAGGAAGGGGTTGTGGTAGGCCCAGATGGTGATAGGGCCTGCTCTGGGGACACCGCAGCTGTAACAAGTTCCTGAGTGTCAGGGGGAGAGTCACATTCCTGCCCCCCTGGCCGGAGGTGTCCAGATCAGTGCCCCCCTAGAGTGTCTTCAGCCTCCACCCAGTCTGTTGCAGTTCATGGATGTTCTGTCCTGGTGGGCGCACTACCCCTGCCTGCAGATTTATCCGGTTCCTCCTCCACTTCAGTGGAGGAAAGAGTACGTGGCAGCCGATGTCCCTGGTGATGTCCTGCTCTGCTCCTGCTCATGTCATTCCTGGTCAGCCGGGTCCACTGAAATAGAAAGCAAAACATAATGTGGTTGGTACACATGACATTACAAAGCACGTAACTACATGAAGCAAGTGCAGACTTTGTTCTCCATTGATCTCACTAACCAATTAGATGTGTCTTGGAGCCAAATGTATGCGTACCATCACTGTGATGTCCTGGATTCAGTCACACATTGGCTTTCCCAATTTTGGGTAGTATTCACTTCTGTACTGACCATCCCTCACATTCAGCATTATTGCTATCAGTGTTTGCTGAGATTGACACATACTCATCTTCAAATGTCAGTCTACAAGTGGGGATGAGACACAGTATATCCACACCTAAGCATGCAACAATGATTATCCTTTAATGTGCAGTCTCAGAACTCTTATACTTACTATCACATGTCATCTGTTGTGTAGCATTGTCTAACACAACACAAATGCTGGTTTGGGTGTACATATACACGAATATGCGATGTTACATCGCATGCGATACATCGCATGCCATAAGAACACGGTCGTTACAACGACTGCATTGTTACATCGTATACCTTTACAACGCAAGTTGTTACAATGACTTGCTGTAGGGGGCGCTGGATGTTGGAATAGTATAATTTACTATTCCAACTCCAGTCTGTGCAACAGTAGGGAAGGTGTTGGATTTTAAATCCAACGCCTTGTGCCCCCTACAGCAAGTAGTTGTAACGACTTGCGTTGTAAAGGTATGCGATGTAACAACACAGTCGTTGTAACGACCGCGTTGTAATGGCATGCGATGTATTGCATGCAATGTAAAGGATGTCTCCCATATACACACATGGCCTTGGATATGACCTTTGGTAAGATGTAAATCTAAGTATTTGAATATCCCTTGACAATATCAAATACTCAAGGCAAGTGCCACATTAAGCATGTCAAGACTTCTTCGTTGCTGCTGTATACTGGTTAGCACATGTGCATAGTTAGTAAAGCTAACTAGACATTACAAATGACATACAAGCCACTGTGGGGAAGGTGGGTGTAATTTGGCCCCCTTGGAAATGTTGGTATCATTTTGAGTGGGACAAGTATCACAAAGTCAGTCTTTACTTCATGGCACATAATAATATATTTTTCCTCAGAAAAATCACACAGAATAGCCATGCATGATATAGCATCCAACACCCAAATGCCTCACATCCCCACACTGAACATTGTGTGGCCTATTCCTACCCCATTGAACACAGCAGTCATAAGGCCCTTGGCTCACAAGTCATGGTGTTGACAGTGCATTTATTCATTCAAATGCAACATGTGAGGGCCATTTCCCCAGTTGTGTTAAGAACACTACAAGTCCCAGAATGCACTCTGGTCAGTGCATTCACTGTGCTTCAAATGAGGCATTGGCTTATAACTACAGCAGCAATCACTCAGATTATGTAAATGGAGAAAATAACACACAAAAGGCATGCATGATACAGCATCCAACACCTAAAGGCCTCCCATTCCCACACTCAACATTGTATGGCCCATTCCGAGCTCAATGCACACAGCAGTCATAAGGCCCTTAGTTCACCAGTCATGGTGTTGACAGTGCATTCATTCATTCAAATGCAACATGTGAGTGTCATTTCTCCAGTTGATTTCGGTACACTACAAATCCAAGAATGCACTCTGGTCAGTGCATCCATTGTGCTCCTTTGTGGCATTGGCCTTCTAACTACTGCACCTTTCACTCCGATTACGTGAATGGTGACAAAAGACACAAAATGGTGGAGCTCTGTCACCACTCACACCATACTACCACACACATAAAGCAGTTAATGCGCTTACCAGTTCTCCGCTGCTCATACTTCTCCAGCTGAGCATGGAGGGTCGGCCAGGCTGCCCTCAGGACCCTTCTGTACAGTGGCGTGAGATGGGGCCTGGGCACGTGGGACTGGGAAGACTGGCCCAAGATTTCCTGGGCCTTAAATCTCGCTGCATTGCTCAGCTGGACCCCAATAAAGCTGAGGGTACTTATCAAGCGCACCCTCAGCTAATACGTCTAGTTCGCTCTCACTGAAAGGGGGCGCCTGATCATCAAGTCCCTCAGCCATGTTGGGGTCAGTTTAGGCGAACAGAGCAGTAGGATGGCAGAGGATCCTTTTAGGAGGTGAGAATGACTCAGAATGACTATAAAATGGCAGCCTGAAACTTCCTGTCATCATCTTCCTGCCATGTATTGAAATATTGGTTTCCGGCCCGTTTTCGGAGTCTCTGGCCCGATTGCGGAGTTTCCGCATCTGGAACTGTTTCTCTGCACTCGGACCAAAGACTCTGAAAACGGGCTGGAAACCAATATATTTCCCCCAAAATTAGAGAACAAAAATTAAAGGTTGCCAGCAACTTTGAACCAGGAAGAGAAGAGGATTTGGGTACACTCTACAACACATCCCAGCATAGTTTGCCCCTTTGCGTTATGGTGCATGTGGCCCACATTTTGCACTTACATCCAACTTGAGTGTAGTGTTTCACTGAAGTTGGGGCAGGTAGTGCTGTGGATCCCTAGAAATATAGGGCCTGATTTACAAGGGTGCCTTGGTACTTGTTGCTGAAGCCCCTCAGTCATGGGGGAGTCTTTGCACCCGGGGCACATTCTCCACATTGAGTTTTCCATATGCGGGGACCCTTGTGAATCAGGCTCATACATGTGTTTCTGGATTTAGTCCTTCATCAGTAGAGAGCAGCACTTACAACCCACTTCAGTACAGGGAGGCACAGGCAGTCATCTTATGGTCATTCAGAGTCATCCTCACTTTCAAGCAAGATCCTCTGCCATTCTGCTGCACTGTTTAAGCCACCATCCCCCAACATTGCTGAGGGAGCTGAGGACAAGGCACACACACATTCTATGATACTGATATGACCATGCTAACTCAGGGGGTGCTTGTAAGGTACCATCTACATTATGTGAGGCCAGAGGAACAGATGAGTGCTGCAGCACTCAACAAGATCTGGAGTTAATTTGCTGTGTGCTGCAATGGGCCTAGATGTGCCATGAGAGCAGGTGTGTGTGTTAGTAGAACATTAGCAGCTCAGACAATGGCAGCCATTCCATGTGATATATCTCTCAAGGTACCTGTTAAGTTAACATGAGACAGTGGTATATCATCATAGGGGTACATTAGACCTGTGTGTGTGATGCTTTCTGCATCTCACACAATACAAAATGTCTGACATGTGCACTTTACGTATTGCATGGCCTATCTTTTGACTCTTGTCAACAGCTGTTGTTTACAGACATAATGTATGGCTTACAAAGTAGTCTCAGGATGGAATTTATGGACGCAGTGTTAAATGTCCAACTATCATCATTGACAACAGACTGCAAACCATATGATGTCTGTAACACAATGGGTTGCTCAGGTGAAAAAGTATCAATCAGCTGGACACGCACCTGCATATCCTGCCCTCTGTTTTGTACAATGCCTGGCTGCCCGGAATCAGATCTAGCTGAGGGTCCAGAGGTATGTGTAAGGCATGATTCAATGCTATGTTGTGCAAGACACAACAGGCTACAATGATCTTGCACACAACTTCCTGGCAGTACAGCAGCACCCCCACTCATATGGTCAAGTCATCTGAATCACAATTTCAGGAGACTAAAAGTGTGCTCGATGATGGCCCATGTACGTATGTGTGCCCTATTGTACCCCTGCTGAGGTACAGTGATACACTTCTGTATGGTGTGAGGAGATGAGAGGAGAGTGCATATGCAGCATCAGCTGAGGAGGAAAATTAGGGAATATTTGTACATGTCATCTGTACAGTACATAATGTATGGAATTGTACATGCTGTGTCTGTTGGGGGCATGTATGTGGCATGAGGAATAGTGCTGTATCATGGATGTGTATATCACGAAGCAAACATACATATCAGACATGTGTGGTGCTTGGTACTTACCCAGTAGCCACATGTTGCGAAACTCTTCCGCTGCCAACCGCTGGGCAAGAGGTTACCTGCGGAATATGAAGCTGTCATGGGTACTGCCTGGGAACACTGCATGCACATCAGTAAAGCTACCACTGGCATCACAGACAGTCTTTGCACGCTAATATAGTGCCAGCGGTTTCTGTTGCAGAAGATGTGTGCATTGTGGTGAGGTGGCTGAAGAGCCACATGAGTGCAATCAATTGCACCTGGCACACGTGGGAAGTGGGAAAAGAGGTAGAAATCCCTAGCTACCCTTTGCCTCCTGTCCAGTGTATGGGGCATTTGTATGTGGAAATGGGCTCTCCTAATTATATAGCTCAGTACCTGTTGCAAGCATTGGGACTGGCTTGCCTGAGAGATGTCCACAAGGTCACCGGAGACCCTCTGCAACAACCCCGTAGCAATAAAATGGAGAGCTGCTAGGATCTTGACATAGGCTAGGATGGCATGGGAGCGGCATGTCACAGAGTCTAGATCTTGCTCCCACTCACAAACCATCTCCAAAATGACATCAGGGGGGAAAGGTATCTGGCCCTAACATCTTGGCTGGACAGCCCAAAGAAGTTTATCCTGTGTCTAAAAATCCTTCTACTCTCCTCCTCCTCCTCCTCAAATTGTCCTGTTGCATTGCAAGGGGCAAACCAACAAACCCATTCAGCGACATGTCGAAAGGCCTGAAAGGGTTTGTTTGTGGCAGCTTTGGTTTTATGTTTGCAACAAGGATGGGATTGGCTGTTGGGCTAAGGAGTTTCACCTGGAGCTGGTTGGAGGATGGTAGGCACTGACACAGGTGTGTCAGGATGAAAAAAACACTTCCTCTGGCCCGTGTGTGGAGATTCTGCCCTTACTGTGCAGATTCCGGCCTGATTGCTGAAACGCCGCCCCGATTGCAGAGATTCCGGCCTGACTGCAGACATAAAGATACTACTCATAACTTGCCTTTGTGAATACCGAAAGTCGTAAACTTAGGGCCTCATTTATGTTTTTTTTGCCATAGGGCAGCGCAGCAGGCCTTGCTGCTGCGCTGCCCTACAGCAAAAGAAAAGGGCAGGAATTCACTGTATCTATTAGATACGGCGCATTCCTGTTCTTTTCCCATAAGCCGGCGAACAATGGGCTGCCGTGCGCCAACGCAGGCACCTTTGCACCATGGTACAAGGATGCCTGCATTGCGGGGATGATTATTTTTGTGCAGGAAGGGAAACCCTCCTGCACAAAAACAATCACAAGAGGCTTTTTCCTCTTTCTATGTGTGCTGCAGAATGCAGCACACATAGAAAAAGGAAAAACGAGGAGAAGGAAAGATATTTGTCCTTGTTGTGCCTCCCTTACGCCTTTCCTGGGGAGGCGTACGTTTTTGGTGCTGCCTCAGACTTACGATTTCTCGTAAATCTGTGGCAGTGTCAAAAAGCCATGGATGTTGCTGGGAACGCCCCCAGCAACACCCATGGAACGCCCCTTTCACGCAGTTTTGTGCATGAAAGGGGCACATATTTATAAGGCCATGAAAAGCCATATAACGTGACTTTACGTGGCCTTATAAATATGTCAGCGGCACATTGCGCCACCAGAAAGCCAAAAAAGTGATGTTCCGGCGGCGCAGTAGTGTAGGTACGGCCTCATAAATGAGGCCCTTAGACTTTTGCGAACACTAAAAATTGTAAGCTTAGACTTTTGGTCTAATTTTACCTTTGTGAATGCCGAAAGTCATAAACAGACTTTTTGTCTAAGTTTATCTTTGTGAATCGGGGCAATAAATGGTTCAACTGCAACATATAAAATAAAATGCTAGTCTAAAGCCTAACTCTTCTGCGGTATGATGATGTATGCATGCAGAACCTAATCCCTTGAGTAATATCAAATACAGTTTAAAATACATTCAGAAAAGCACATTAAGTATGTCTTTAGAACAAATAGGAGTTCATAACTCAGCAGTCAAAAGCATAACTTTAATTCAATAGAATCCATCATGAAACAATACCGGCTATGAAGAAATGTCATGTTCATACAAACACAGATGGCACCACTCCATCATCAATCAGTTTCACTGAGGGAATTCAGATAACACCACAAAGAGGATTTTCCAGAGAAGATTGTAATGAAATTCAGTCTTCAAACTGAGTGAGATGGGAGCAGACATAAAAATACCATTGGGAAGAAAGGTTCTCTAGGGTATGCGCCTTGATATACTAGAGTTCAAAGATGGCCAAATATATTAGTTCATGATTGTTGCCTTTTTGGAATGTGACTCTCATCATATTGGTTTGAAAGCTACATCAAACTCTTACCATTTCGGAGGGGAGTAAAGTTGGCGATTGTCTGACCCACCTGGTACGCGCCGCCTCGCCTCCCCCTTGATCCGTGAATCGGCGATCTCAAGAGGACCGGGTCTATCGCTCCAGGTGTGCTGGGAGGTGGCTCGCCGAGTTGTTTGCCGGCTCCTCGCGGAAATTCTCGGGAGAAACGCCATGGCTGGAGACTCGACATATTGGGAAATCGGACTGCCGGCGGAGAGGACGACCGGCCGAAGATGCAGAGGAAAGGCTCGTGGTACGGTGGTGAGTACTGCTAGTATCGGAGCCACGGCTGGCGGAGTACTATCTGGCTCTGGCTCATCAGGGACCGCGGGGGAGAGTGGCCAATTGCGGGAAAAAGAGAAGGAATGTCCCGGTAAGCTGAAATGGGATATGGGGAATAAGAAACAGCTCAGTAAAAATCCTCCTGTTGCGGAGCATGTGGAGGGTGGATTTCAGCCCCTGCTAAAGACTTTATTTAAAAAGGTGACAACCCCCCACCGGAGAGATTTATAACCCCCCACCCAATATTACAGTGGAGAATGACAAGTGTGAACATATAGGACCGGGGGAGGCTAGCAAAAGTGCCATTCAAGAGGAGAACTGTTAGAAGGTGGTTCTGACCATCTGAGCCGCTTGGATTTTTCGCTTTTTGAACACCTATTTGTTGAGCTTTTACTGTGGGAGAGCCTCATAAGTTGGGACTCACCCACAGTGAACTCATGATGAAAGGGACTGCATGTGTATTTTACCGGTGTCCCCCTGGCGCAAGTAGGCCGCTGCGCTGCAGCCAGAGTAAGGGGCACGGGGCTGGTTACATGCAGGCACGTGTGTACACGCATGTGCACAAGTGTAAGGGCTGCGCAGGGGAGATTTCTGGCATGCGCAGCCCAGGAGCAGCTACAAAGTGAATGGTGTGGCAGGACGTATGCAGAACTGGGTGGTGACATGGAATAGGCTTTATACAATGAGAAGAAACATTTGAGGGAAAGTCAGTGTGCTTTAGTGTTTTCACTCCATTACTCTCCTATGAGGATGGGGAGCACATGGGCTAGTTTCACTTTCCTAGGGCCTACAAATTCCAGACACGCACTAAAGTCCACTTTAACTTATGTGAGAAGAAGTATTCTGCAGAGTCCAAAGTCATATTTGTACTGCTTTTGGGTCATCCAGAAATGTCATATTTCTCTGAGTCAGCTCATACCCAGGGCCTGGCTGGGTCTGACCCTGCCAGGCTTAATTAATGACCTTCCTCCCCAAGCTGTAGCATCAGAGGCCTAGCCCTGCATGACAAGCATTCCAAGGGTGAAGGCCTCCTCTCCAAGAAGAGAGGATGGGTGGAGCTACAGGTTAATCCATCAGCAGCTGTCACCTGGTGCCAGGTACCAAGCTGCTCTGGAGAGAAGGCAGCGAGGGGGGAAGGGGCTTTCAGAGACCATGTGGCATGAGACCCCTGGACGACACCATTTTGAACAAACCCAGAAGCCTGGGCAGGAAGGAGTGAGCAGGGGCAGAGAAGTGATGTGTCGCTGTTTGATAGGGCAAACAGAGACTTCCTGCCAGCCCCCTCCAAATTCTTTAAAAGAGTTTGCACAGGAAGAGGAGCTCTCTCTGGGGTGTGGTCTGCTGAGGATGACTGGTGCTGGAGCCTGGCACCATGGGCAGCTGTAAGGAAGAACCTCCAGACTGGCCCAGGACCCTGACTTGCACCACTAGGGGAGAACAGGACCAGTGAGCAGAAGCCTGGGCCTCTGCGCAAGGAGAAGAGGGGCCCAGGAGGAGAGCCATGCGAAAGGCTGGCGCAGGGAGCCAGTGAAGACAGCTCCCTGCTGAATCCACCCTCCGTGAGACCAGGAGGGCAAAAGAAAGTGCTCCCAGTGGCTGGGGAGCACCACCAGGACCAAGAAGAGGCAGAAATGGTGCAGATCGGTACCCTGGGGGCTGAGATATGCCCCCCAGAAGGTAGGCGACCTTTGACCTCTACTGGGATCGACGAAGAAGCGCGTGTGGCTCCGCCGCCGGTCTTAGATGTGCCCCCGGGGTGGGTCAGGTCCCGGGGGCTGCCCCCACCAGAAGAAAAGTCGGGGAGCGCCGTCGCGCTCCTTGTGAAAACTGGCCATGCAGGGTGCCAGGAGCCCACCCTGGCCCCCGACGAGAACGGAGTCCGGGGAGCGCCGTTGCGCCCCCGGGGAATGGAGGGAGGGGCCCGGGATCCTAACTCTGGGCCCTGAATCGCCAAAGTCCAGCCGGGGAGCGCCATCGCGCTCCCCGTGAAGATTATCCCCACCGGGGGGGCCAGGAGCCCACCCTGGCCCCCGAAGACTCAAGAAGGAGGGGAGCGCCGTTGCATCCCCCTCGAAGATGTCCGGGGGCCCAGGACCCCATCTCCGGGCCCCGAATGGAAGGAGGAGGCCGGACAGCACTCCCCCCACAGCAGCGGGAAGGCGGGGGGGAGTGCCGTCGCACTCTCCCGAAGACCCGCTGGAGAGGAGACCGCCTCGCGTCTGCCCGCCGGAGCGGGCAGACCTGCAATGGAGTACTGGCTCCCGCGGCAGCACACAAGGGTGCTGGCCGAGCGGGGAGCCGTCAGGAGCCACCTGGGGGTGGGCTCCCCAGGTGGCTCTCCAAAGCGTGGGCAGAGAGGAGGTGCGAGGGGCCCGGGTGGGACCGGGCCCCCGAAGAACCACAGGAGCAGCCGGAGGTGGGCTCCCCGAGCTGCATCAATCACCTGGGGGTCCAGGTGGGACCGGGCCCCCCACTGAGGTCTGAGGACGCAGCGTGGGGCCGCCGGCTGTGCAGTAAGACTCTCCACGGAGCAGCGGGGGAGCCGCTGCTATAATATGCGCGGGCTGGATCTAATCGCCCATAATGCCTTGCAGGCCTGGACCGGCCTGCAAGGAAAAGCGGATCGTCCTCGGTGTGTGGTGGCCCCAGGAGAACGGGGTCACCACCAGGTGTGTGCCAAGGTGCAGGGGGGCTGCAGGAGCAACGCAGTCTCCCCCAGCATGAAGGAAGAGAGTCCCTCCCTAAGTCTCCGGGGACTTGGAATGAATAACCCCTCAAGGATTCAGCCAGCAATCAACTTTCTCCCGGGCTAGAACTTTTGTTCTGCAGCTTGGTGTTGCCTTAAGGATTGCCTCAATGTGTGGAAGGCTGTGCTGGGGATGTCTGGAGAAGGGCATCCCTTGGAGGTGAAGAGGTGCAACTGCACGAGAAGTGCATTTACCAATGTTATTTCTTCTAGAGGGACTGTAAGTCACATGTGTAATGTGAAGTAACTGTGTAAGGTGGAGTCATAAGCAAAGTGGGGTTATGTTGCCAGACGTTCCTGCTAGTGTGTCTGGTTGTAAAGGCTTAATCCTGTGATTTGACCTGTGATGCCTTTTAGAGGCTGTGATTGCAATGCATTACATCTGTTATCAGCTATGAAAAGTGCCTCATTTAAAGTGATGCCCAAACATGTATTCTTGCTACTGCGCTAGGGGAGGAACAACCCAGACTGTTAGCTACTAAGATGTAGAGGTACATACTGTATGGTCAGTATAAAATGCTCAGTCAGGGTTATGTGTCCCCAGGGCAGGATTACCTATTTTTAATGCTTGTTGAGATGATGGGGTGAGTCGCCACTGGGATGGTGCCAGTTGGCAAGGCCCTCGCTCCAGGTTGTGTCAACCCACTCCATTAGGGGGCAAGATGATGTGCATACATGGGAGTGGTGGTACTAGACCCCACCCCCCCTGCGGGAGGGGTGGAGATGTTATGCATTGTCACAAAGTAATTCCAACAGCTTATGTATATTTGTAAATTGGTGCATAGTATTGAGTAGTGTGTGTGTCTAATAAATGTACTATTACTTTTATAAAGCAAAGTACAGACTGGACAATCAATTATTGAGTGTTATCCCTGCGTACTTGTAATGGCGATTACTAGCCTACACCACCTCCCTTGAGTAAGCCTTAGACTGCTCTGCAACGCTACCCTCTGAGAGTCAAGCGCTACAATATGGTGTTTGGTTCCCAGTGAAGGACAAATGTGACATGTTATTTGTGAAGGCCTCACAGATACTGCCTCGTTTTCCAACAAGGACCCAGATGGCTTCATGGCAAATGGGACTGTGGAACGCTTACAGACCACCGGTAACACGGAGCTGAGCTGAGGGCGAGGTCAATCAGAAAGAAGGAGAGGGCGTACTAACAAACATAAATGATGATAAATAAACGACCCGATGGAGGCTGGCAAAATCAGTGGCAGACACACGGGTGCCTTATCCCCAGAAGCAACGGGGGGACACTGCTTTTCTCTCACCGACAACTCAGATTCCTCCATATAAGAAAGTCTCTCATTGAGTAACGAAGACACTACAGACTCAAACAGCACCGTGGATGATTTGCAGCTCACTCATAGGAAGAAATCCTCAAGGAAAAAGACCAAGACCAGGAGAAGGAGAAACAGCAGGTCTGGGAGCTGCAGGCAGCAAATGAAATAGGACTATTCTAACACTCAACTATCATTCCAAGAAACAGGAAAAGCAGCTGGATCAGCTTCGGGAATGCCCGCAGAAAGCCAGGAGCCATCACTCTCCACAATATTTTCCTCATTAAAACAAATGCAGGAAGAGAACCGGAGTGAGAGTCGTCGCGCCAGGCTTGCATCTAAGAAGTTGCAAGGGGGGATGCGTAAAATAAACAAGACCTGTGGAGAGATCGTGGAGCGACTAACGATGGTGGAAGGACAGACCGAATCACTGGAGGCACAACTGGAAACCCTGAAAGCAGAAAATGTATCCCAGGGAGCAGCATTAGTGAACGCAATGTTCAAGTTAGAAGACCAAGAAAACCGTCACAGACGGAATAATCTGCGCATTTTGGGGATTCCGGAGGGGGTGGAGGAAAATGACCCTAGAGAATATATGGTGAAGCTGTTGAGAGGTGCCTTTCCGGACCAAGCCAAATGGGACTGGGACATGGATATCCAACGAGCCCATAGATTTCCACTCATGGCAAGAAAGTACCCACAAAGAGAGTTGGAAAAGCCCCGAGCAATGCTAGTTTACTTCGGCAATTTTCTGCTAAGGCAATTAATCTATGACAAAGATCATCCAAATTCACAGAAAACATTTGAAAATGTAACTTTCTTTGTCAGACCAGACTTTGCACATGCTACGGTGGAGCGAAGGTGGCGTCTCCGACAGCTCATCAATCCGTACAGAAGGGTTTGAGGGTGAAGCAGGCTGGAAACTGGGGTTTATTCGAAATAGGGAAGTGTATAAACTTATATCTTCTCATAGTAGGAAAGGGGGGCCGAGATCATGATACTTCTATGCCTAATTCAGTAAGAGGGCCTGGCACATTACGAATTGCCACTCTTAACATATGTGGGTTAAATGATTCAAAGAAAAGGCAAAAGGTGGCACAAGGTTTGAGGGTGTTGCAGGCGGACATCATATGTCTGCAAGAAACCCACATAGAAGAAACAAAAAGTGGTCTTTTAAAGAAGATGGGTTTTAGATTTATTGCAGGAACTACCCAAGCTACCCGTACTCGGGGATTTGCTCCAAACAACAAACTACAGTTTGGGCTGTCTCGCACTGACTCCATGGGGAGGTGGGTGATCACTTATGGGGAACCAGTCTTTTACGCTCTGCTCAATATACGGATCAGTACTGGATGATCCGGGGGTATTTAAATGGTTAAGTAACGAGCTCGCGCACTGGCCACTGCCCATTATTATATGTGGCAATTTTAATATTAATTTACCAAATAACTGGAAATCACATCCAAAGTATGGAGGTAGGAAACCCAAAGTACTTCAAGCCCTATATAACATGTGTGACACACATGGGTTGCTAGATGTCTGTGCTAGAGTAAGGGCATCTGAACATGGCTTCACGTATTTCTTTGCCCCGTACTCGAAACACTGCAGATTAGATTAGTTTTTTGTATTAGCTACTGCACAACAAGACTATAGAATCAACAGATTCCCCAGGTTTCTATCAGAGCACAATCCATTGGTGTTAGAGATAGCTATGATGGGAATTACACCAAAAATCTCTGCCTGAAACTTTTGAAAGAGCTCTGTTGCGGGATCAGGGATATAGAGAACATATGAGGAAATGGATGAGAGACGTAAGGTACAAGAGTTATATCTGAGATTCGCACAGGCTGAGGAAACGCTTAGTAAGGCCGTGCAACTCTCAAACGACATCAAAGCTGTCCAAGATGAGATAGCATTAGCCAAAGCTTCCATCGGGGAATCCCGGATAGAAAAATCAATTGGGAAAATAGCTATTAACCAGGAAAAGGTATACGAGCTTAGTGATAAAATAGGACAGCAACTCGCATTTCGCACACGACAGGAATGTGTACGTAATACGATTACTCATTTTAGAGATCCTGTTTGGGGTACGGTACATGATACTAATAAGATACGAGAGGCCTTTCAGAAGTTCTATCAATCCTTGTATCAGGAAGGAATGGACGGTACAGAACCCCAAAAGCGACAGGCAGTGGAGCATTTTTTAAATATTATCCCAGAAGAATCGCTGACAAAGGAGTTGCAGGAACAGTTAGAAGATTCCCTGGTATGTGATGAGGTGTTTTCAGCACTTTTGAGCTTGTCTGACGGAAAAGCCGCAGGGCCAAATCTAATTCCTTCGGAATTTTATAAAATCTTTTTTGATCAAGTCAAGGAGGTGATGACAAATCTTTTTAGACAAACCTTCCTGGGAGATTCCCTGCCAAAATCATGGGCAGAGGTAAAAATGGTGGTATTCCCCAAAAAAGATAAGCCGATAGAAGAACTAGGCTCCTATCGTCCTATTACACTAATGAATTGTGACACCAAAATATACTCGAAGACATTAGCAGCCCGACTAGCTTCCATAATTGATTGAATGGGGGCTCACTGGCAGCATGGCTTTATCCCGGGGAGGAGTACTATAGATCACATACGGAGGATAATAACAATGTTTGACGCGAGGCAGGTGTCAGGGGACCCAATGGCGGCGATCCTGCTGGATGCAGAGAAAGCTTTCGATAGGGTCTCCTGGCACTTTCTTTGGGTAGTGATGGCAAGAAAGGGGATTGGCCCTAATTTTATCAGGGCCATTAAGGCCCTTTATGAAAATCCTACAGCGAAAGTATGTATAAATGGAGAACTATCAGGGATTCTGATGATTACAAGGGGAACTCGGCAGGGATGTCCGTGCTCCCTTACTTTTTGCACTCTACATAGATCCGCTTTTAATAAGACTGAATTCAAACTCAAATATACCATCAATAACTCTACAAGGCTATAGTATTAAAGTTTTGGCATATGCCAATGATGTGGCCGTGGTAACATCTAACCCTGAGGCAGCCGTTAAAATAATAGAAGAAAGAAGCACTGCTCTTTGGGGAACTTCCGGGTACTCCCTGAATAAGGAAAAAAGGCAGATAATTGTCAACGAATTTACTGTGATAAATGATAATAGAGTAGTAGGGAGTGCATCGTACTTGGAGGTCACAATCAGAGCGGATCTTGATGCGTTGGTTAGCGAGAACCTAAATCCATTTGCATGGAAAATGAAAATTGCATTACATAAGATGGATAATCTGCATTTAACGCTAGTAGGCCGATGCAATTTAATTAAAATGTTATATTTTCCAAAAATCTTACATTTAATGAGAACCATGCCACTTGTCTTTCCAAACGTCTGGTTTAAAAAGTTTGAGAATTTATTCTCACAATTTATCTGGTCATACTCCAGACCAAGAAGAGCAACTACATTTTTAACACTCCCAAAAGAACGCGGAGGGCTGGCCCTTCCCAACCTGAGGCTGTATTATTGGGCCTCATGTCTGGTGCAATATTCAATTTTACTTAGGGACCACCCCGGAGGGGGGACACTGAGCTGCCCCTCCACTTATGAATTGTTGATTGGGGAAGAGGCATGGGGATGTTTGTGGCGCCGACTGGAGCTAAGGTATTAGAAAAGGGTCAGATTCAAGACTCTTCTGACCGCTTTTCAGACCTGGGCCCCTATTCGATGACTACTAGGGATTGAAAAGCTGAATTTCTATACGCCTCTTCACGGCAATGAAAACCTTCCTGGGATCTTTGATGAACACTGTATGACAAACTGGTGGCGGAGGGGGATTGTTAAATAGGCTGTTTTTACACACCCCGGGGCTTTATATCCTTTGAAGAGCTCAAAGGGAAGTTTAACCTCACGCATAGAGAATTTTTTAAGTTGCTTCAAATAAGGGACTTCCTTTTGAAAAAGAGGAAAGGAACAGGTGGAGGCACTAGGAATGAGTTAATAGAAAAATTACTGCAGGAGACACTGTGTATATAAATTTTTAAACACACTGAAGATTGATGATATGGCCAAAATATTGGGAAAATGGCAAAGCAAGTTAAATATCACTGATTCATTCCATCAAGCTTTTTTAGTGGCTCAGGATGTCCTGATGTCCGCCAAACTATAGGTCCAGTTCTATAAAACGTGCTTTTTTTTTATACTATACACCAGACCGAATTGCGAAATGGGGTACAGGGAAGGGGACCCGATGCCCGCGGTGTTCCCTATTTAAGGTCGATATAGTTCATGTATTTGCAACATGTAATGCTCTTACAGGGGTGATCGGACAGATTGAGGAATTCTTAAGGGACAAATTAAAATTAGACATAACCATGACTCCGGCCTTAATTCTACTAGGAATCCAAGAGGGTGGCAGGTTTGAGGAAGGGGGGGGGGCTGACGAGTATCGCCATGACTATCTTTCGGCTATGTATTTCATCAGCATGGTTAGATCCCAATCCCCCCTCCTTTCAGCTGTGGTTGGCCCGGCTGTTAGCAGCCTATAATCTTGAAAAATGTATATATGTGCGTAAAGGCCAACGGGCCAAAAAGAAAGGTGTTAGAATATGGAAGCCCCTTGCTACCTGGGTAGAACAAAAAGAAGGGGGATGAGGCACATGCACTTTATTTATCTGAACTATATATTCGCTTTATAGAAAAAGTTCTTCACAAGATGTAATTCATAGTAAGTCATTTGAGATCTTAGGTGATTTAGCTAAAAAGTGTGTTCGATTTCTGTTTTATTTTCAGCCTTTGATTGATTATAATCTTGCTTCTGTCGGGGGTGGGGGTGTGTGGGCGAAGGGAGTAAAATTGTTGAAAATTCAATAAAAATATTTGAAGAAAAAAAAAAACTCTTACCATTTCGGCCTCCATCTTAGAAGTGTAGAATATTTACTTGAATCTAAATTTGATATTAATTACATGAAATCAATATTCAAGATATAAATGTTCTGAATGACTAAATGTGATAAACCATAAATGTGCCTCATGCTAATGTCCATCTACCTTGATTAGCCACCCGCCCTGACAAAACCTCTCCTACTGTTACCACAAGCAATACATACTGTGTTGGTGTTCCTGACACATTGCCACTGTGGATTCCATTTTGCATGTTCTCTTCTTTAGTGCCTCCCTAATAACGTTCACATATAGTTATGGGCACCTCGCTCATAATACTCTGCAAAACGTACTCTGTGTTGTACCTCAGGCTGAAGATATCCTGTCAAATCCTATTCACTGAAACTTGAAACAGTCTAGTATTTTGTAATATTTGTAGTGTTTGGAGAGTGTTTCTTTTTCCAACTCAAAATCGCTCAAAATGTTCCCCAAAAAATCACTTGCTGACCCCAGATGCACACAACATCATCTATGTTACATCCCCAGGTGTTAATATTTTAGCCGAAATGGAATATACTCTCCATAGATATGCCATGCTTCAAATCTGAGTTCTATACAGTACAATAAAAAAAATGTTGGTGTACCGTAGTAACATTCAGGTTGTCTCATTGCCATCTCCACTGCCACCAAAGTTGTCATTTGCGGTATGCTACTTAAGAGGGCCTCAACATTAGGTTTCATCTTGGTTCATGATCTAGTTTTCAAAGTCAAAATCGAGGACCAATTTATCACGTCTGTCAAATATTTAAGATAAGATGGTAAAGTTAGGGGCACCTGCACCAAAAAAACAGAATGTGTCAATTTGTAGAGTAGCCAATACTGGACACAGTAGTGTGACCTGGTGGAGGCGGGTGATATTTGTGTCAAATTGTTTACCCTGTTAGTCTTGAAAAAAAGCACAGAGCAGTGACAAGTGCTGAAACACGTAGACCATACACATTATAATACATAAGATGCCTCATTTTAATCTATGAACTCTGTGGAGATGAATGTGAATAACAATAAAGTGAGTGACATATTTCCCCTGACAGTTTAATTGTGTGGGAAGAATGTTGCTTTCTAGACACTAGAAAAAAAAAACTATTTCCATTAACACACACAGTATAGGATAGAGAGCATTCATAGTATAAGGCAGCAGCACCAGCTATGTTTTCTAGACTGGAATAGCAATTGCAGGATCTTATCACAGAGACAGAGACTGTGTATTGCTTAATGCCTGTTGCTTTATTGTATGGGACCAAACAATATCTGGTATCTATGATGACAAACCACGAGAAATGATCAAAACATAGAGGTCTATGAGAACCTGAATGGGGTTTGTGATGCACCTCACCTTCATTTTTTGTAAATGATGTTGGATATTTGTGTATGGGTGTTCTAGAGAGTGGGAGTCCAGGTGTGTGATATGAGATCTGAGGTTGATTAGAAGTCCCTTAGCGTTGGTACACGAGTTAGGCATTGCAGACCACCTTTTTGTTCCAACCGTAGCATAATCAACTGAATTTTTAAGTTGTATACATAAGGTGGGAATTTCCATGCCATAGCACCTTGTAAAGAGAAGGGTCTTCATCCTCATCTAGACGATTATGGTGGTAAATTGTGAAAAAGAGATGGACTGCAGAGAGCAAGGTTGTTCTAAGTGCATTCAGATTGTATTAGACAAAATTGAGGGGCGACCAAGATGGAAAATCGAAATGCTTCTGGGCAGCTGTTTTAAATGCCACCCTCTTCATGACTGAGAGTCAATGTAGTTATTTAAGCCTCTTTGAGGTGGAAGTCAAATTCTCGCAGGCATACAAAAACACGCTGGATGCCACATTTTGAATATGTTGCAGCCAGTTCAAAGCTTTTTTTCAGGAAACCATTGACAGATCGAATTGCACATGTCAAGATATCAGTGTAAAAATAATTTCATGACCAATACCTTCAGCAGGAAAGTTAGAAAGGCTGCCACTCGCCTAATGATTCAAAGATAGCAAAACAGGGTAAGGATATCACTTACATGTGGGCAGTCAGCGATATCTCTATCAATTAGGACTCCAAGGCCCAGATTTAAGAAAACTGTCACATAACTCAGCCTAGCACCCTAAGTTGCTGCGCTGCATTGTGTAACAGAGAGAGAGCTGGAAACTGCCATATCCACTAAGATATGGCACTTTCCAGGTCTCTCCCTAGTGCTGGTGCACAATTAAGCTGCCAAACGCCACACAAACACACCTTTGTGCCATAGTGCAAAGGTGTCTGCCAGAGTCTAGCATAGTTTTTGTATCGGAAGAGTACTCTTCCAATCAGGGCCGACTTTAGTGCTGGTGGCGCTCTGTGCAACAATGGGGGATATTCTCAAGAACGTGCGATAATCACCGCCAAAAGAGGCTAACGCACGTTTTCATATCGCCGTCTATCGCGGGAAAATAACTCCGTGTGAACGTCGTATTCTCAACACGGCGGTAACATGCGATATTCTCCCAAGAACGTGTCAAATGTCCGCGATAACATCACCAGGACGGCGATAAAAATCCAAACCCGAACGCGAAAAAAGTCGTGATGGGCCCAACTGCGATACAAAAATCAGCTATAAGCAGCGCCAGGCCCGCAATTCACACACGTCAGGCGGGAAAAATCACTACAAAAGCAGAAAAGAAACCACAAACAAAAACAAAACAACTGCAAAGCACAATGGAGGTAGCCGGAGCAGGAACAGAGGACGAGCAGAACCACACAAGCCCCCCAGAGGACCAGGCCGGGACCTCGGGGTCAGGGAAGGGCAAGGACAGGAAGAAGAGGAAGACGCGGTTCAGTCCGCAGGAAAACAGGATCCGGATAACGGAGGTGATGAAATACCATCAGCAACTGTTTGTCACCTCCAATGTGTCATTGGTGACAAAAAATGGAATATGGCAGTCCATCGTGGCCAAGGTGAATGCAATGGGAGTGCTGAGGAGGACAATGGAATAGGTCAAGAGGCGCTGGTATGATGTGAATCGCAAACCCAAGCAGACACTCGGCAACAACCAGAAGGCAGCAATGCAGACTGGAGGTGGGAGTCCAGCGCCACAGGAGGAGCTGGACGAGATGGAGGTAATGGTGTCCACAGTCATCAGTGTGGAGACGGTGGCAGGAGTTGGGGGACCGGACACTGCTCAACATGACCTGACACAACAGCATCAGGGTGAGTAACGACCAGGGACTGGGGAGACGGGGGGAGATGGGCACAATGTCACACATGCACAATTAAGTATAGCACAGTGCACACCCACAATGACTCTGGATCATGTCCCTGATCCCCTTGGCACACTGCAGCACACCTAGAAACAGCAAGTAGGCCCCCGTCGACTATGTACCCAGAGGGGGCCCTCCCCACACATCACTAATCTCACAACAAACCCATGCACAAGTACAAACACACATCCGTGATCTTGTCGAAATGTCCACTGTCCCGCATCAAATAGCAGCTCCTCCCAAACAGTCACAATGTACATTGTCATGCAGTGTGTATGTAAACCTGTACAATGCGTCAACATACATGTGAAAACAATGTTAAACTGCATCTCCCCTTTACATTGCAGAGGGTGAATCAACACCTCCTGCAGAGCAGACGGTACACCTCTTCACTGATGTTGAAGAGGACCTCCCCTCCATCAACACCGACGCCCTCCAACGGCTCATGGACAGCTTCGGCACCCCACCACCAGGAGCAGGGCAGCCCAGCTGCATCGAGGAAACCCCACCCCCTGCACAGACCACACAGCAGGAAGCACCCACCACCATGGCTATCTCCCAGGACCCCCACGAACAACACATGGCCTTCCAACGCCAGGAGAAGATGGCTGATCAGGTGCGGGTGGGGTTCGACCTCATGGCAGCCAAACTCGATGCCATACGTGGGTGTCTAAGTCACATCAGGGACCACTTACAGTCCTTAACGGACACCCACAGTCCGCTCCATGCTCTCCAACAAACCATGGATGACATCGCTGGAGTCCTGACTCAGAGACAAGGAGAACTGTCTAGTCACAGTGGCTCCAGCGGTGTCATCCGGGAGTTGGTACACATGCGGAGGACCATGGAGAACATGGAGCGGGTGCAGGCGGAAAGAATGGCTGCCACGGCTGCACACCAGTGTGATGTAGCTGGGATCTACCATGCCCTGCAGATCCTCATCATGGCATTGCTGCCACAAGGCCTGGCGCAGATGAATGCTGCTGCTGCTTTGACATCCACATCTCCGCCCCCTGATGTGTCAGTGCCTCACAGTGCGGCAGCCAATCCACCTCCGGCCCCTGATGTATCATTGCCACACAGTGCGGCAGCCAATCCACCTCCGGCCCCTGATGTGTCAGTGCCACACAGTGCGGCAGCCAATCCACCTCCGGCCCCTGATGTGTCAGTGCCACACAGTGAGGCAGCCAATCCACCTCCGGCCCCTGATGTGTCAGTGCCATACAGTGCTGCAGAGAAAACACCACCACCCACATGTGAGGCACATGAGACATCAGAGGACGAAGATGCGGATGAATCTGCCTTACTGGTAGTAAGGAAGCGGTAGCATTCTTCTCCGCCACATGGCCTGCTTCTGCTTGGTTCTGCCCTCTGCATCATCACCTTCCACTGTCCCCCGATGCACTCTGCGACACTCAACGTGGACCTCGACATGGACTGCCATATTCTGTTTGGTCACCGATGACACAGCTATCAGACTGCGGACTGAACTCTTCCTCTTCCGATGTACTTGTCATTCCCTGAAGGACTCTGGCTGGCCCTCCACGGGCCAACAATGTAAAGTGGGGTTTGCATGGCCCTGTACTGCTCCAGCTACAACACTCCACTGAATGTGCATTAAACAATCAAATTCACACAGATGTGTCATGTCTATGATCATTCAAGTATGGAAGTATGGATGAATGTAGGGTCAGTGATTCCCCCTTACGTCCATGTTGCACATGTTGTGGGACTTGAGTCACAGGGTGCAACATTACCGATTGCGGACCAGGTGGCGCCGACACCACATCAGAGACACACGCATTAGTTACCTTCTTGTCCAGTCCAGAACGGAACCATGCCCAGAGCGCCGGGGTCATCGTTCACATCCCTCGGCTGGACTGGCATACGCCAGGCCATCCCACTCCGCTTACGCTTACAGGGGGGGACGACAATGCTACATGTCCTAGGTCTTCCCTGTAGTGATCTGCTGATCACAGGTCTAGTTGTCAGCATGCCACAGCCACTCCCTGAGGGCTGGTTCACACCCACACCACACCCATCCAGCACAGGCGTCACAGGACATGTGACCCTGCCAATAAAAGGGGCCGGGCGCACGTGCCCGATGCCATTTCCACTATCTAGCTGAGTGTGTCCGTGTGGTCATTATTAATGCATGAGGGCCTAGGGCCCTACCACATCCCATTCCCCACTGCCGGAGGTGACATGATGGCGTCTGCACCATGAGACTCAATCATAAAGGGCCCATGACTTGAGGTGCACAGAGTTGGCGGCATCCGAGGCACTTTGGCCGGCACGGGCCTACTGCCACGGGACGGTGACTTGAGGTGCACAGAGTTGGTGGCATCCGAGGCACTTTGGCTGGCACGGGCCTACCGCCACGTGGCGATGACATGAGGTGCACAGAGTTGGTGGCATCCGAGGCACTTTGGCCGGCACGGGCCTACCGCCACGTGGCGATGACTTGAGGTGCACAGAGTTGGTAGCATCCGAGGCACTTTGGCTGGCACGGGCCTACCGCCACGGGATGGTGACTTGCGGTGCACTGAGTTAGTGGCACCAGAGCTGAGCAGGTGTGCAGCCTGCGATGATGCGTAGGCCTCGATACGCCGTCCTGCCAATCAAGATTTGATTTGAATTGTGATCCCAGCTGGACCGCAGTGTATGCCGAGGGCAGCAGGCTGCACAGACATGACTCCGCGGCGCAGTGCTGCAGGGTGCGCTGAGGGCCTGTGGCGCGGAATCCAGCGATAGGCTGAGGAGGTTGCACCGGCACGTGGTGGGCCCTCTTGGAGACACGCCGGTGGCGGCAGGTGAGCATTGAGGCCTGGGTGCGCAGGGGCGGGCACTCATTGCTGGTTGGCGGACTGGTCTGGGGACCAGGGCTGGGGTGCAGCAGGCGCACAGGATCGCGTAGGCACCACCGGTCACGGTGGCGCCCTTGTGGCTGGGTGGGAGGAGTGATGGTGCAACCGTGATGCTTACAGGTATGAGTAATCCTGCATCATGAGACCGTAACAGAAGTTAGTGTGACCGTAACCTTCCTTTTCTATCCTACGAAGGTTACGACCACACGTACTTCTGCTACGGTCTTTTTGTGCAGGATTTGTCTTTCCTGTGAGCATTCCGGTTTGTCCAAGTGCTATACACTGTACCAGATTAGGTTTGTGACTATACGGACGCTTGACCATTGTCATCATTTGTCCAACAGGTTTCTGGATACTGACTTCCGGAGTATGGAATGGTATTGGGGAGTTCCCGCAGCATATGCAGTTACATGAATCCACACGTTGCCCTGGTGAAGTTCCCCGTTGGGCGTTGGCTGTGCTTTTCGTATTGTTTATTGGTGTATTTGTAATAAAGGACTGTTTTTACACTACTGCTGACTACTGGACTTCATGACCGTGCGCACCCCCATTTCAGTTACTACAGTATTGGATCTGGGGCACAGTGGCGTCTGGCAACGGCTGGCGTTGGGGTTGGTTGCGGTAGGAACACTACGAATTGGAACTGTCGTGTGGTGCGGATACAGGGGCCCGCCGTTGCTATTGTGGACATGCATCCATGACATGGATGAGGAAGTTTGATAGGGCTGGCCGTGAGACTCCTCCGACTCTGGCAGTTGTTGTTTGGGAGGTACCAGGGGCCAACAGGTGCAGCACAGCCAGCAGCTTTGTCTGCGGAGGGATGTTGGTTGTCCGCTGTGTTGGTACCGTCAGCCTGTGGGCAATGTGGGTCAGGATGCGGAGGATGGTTGTCCTTTTATGCCTGTAGTGGGCAATGACTTCCTCTGGCGTTGAGTCTCTGAGGCTGGTGCATTTTGGGAACGTCTGCTGTCCTGTTATGCGCTGCCTCGGTGGTAGTTGGGGGAGGGGTCTGGTCCGGGGGGGGCTGGGGGTGGTGGCGGTGGGTGTTGTGGCCCTCTCGGGTCTCCGAGCTGCACGATCAGTGTCTCCATGACATGTGTTGGTCTTCAGGTGTGGCTCTGGGCTGTGCTCCCTTTCATACTGCAGGTAGTCGTCCTGCTTAACACCAGTAAAAGGCAGGTGTTAAATCTCTGCTGCTAACGCGCCTTATCGCCTGTTTTTGGGTCACATCGCAGATCTGGCTGTTCGTTGAGAATATCGCGAAGTGGTGTTTTTGTGTGTTTTTGCACGGGAACGCCTACTCTGCATATCATTAGAGTTAGTTGTCTCTCTCATCCGTGGCGATGTTTTCTGCGTCAGCTATGGCTGGAAAACTGGCGATATGGGCAGGTTGCACCAGCTTGAGAATGGGGCGATGATTCTTTCACCACTTTTGCTGCACTAAAGTGCCGATAACTCGGCAATAAGTCCTTGAGAATATGCCCCAATGTTTGTTGGCGCCCACCAATGACCACCTCCGCCACAGATTCCCTCACTACCACTCTTTAACAGTGGCCCTCAAGTCTCCATAACCACACTCTCTCTCAGATCCATTTAATTAGTTTTATAGCGCCACTCATACCTGTGTATGGTGTCAGAGCACTTTACGTCACACACACTGCACAGAGACAATCAATCATAGGTGTATAAATAAGTGTATAGGTTATGTTACGTAAGTCAGAGGACTACAATGTGCAGGAGTCACATGCCATCCATACTGGTAGACAGTATAGTTTTATTGTGCTTGGTCTGGAGAAGCACAAACTCAGAATTTAAAATGTAACACCATAGTTGGGGGTTCTCTTTATTACTCAGAATTGATTTCTATCCAAATGAACACTTTTTCCAACATTAGGATAATGAAAGACTAGGGAAAAAATCATAACTCTCTAATCTATACCTTGTAGTTTGCATGCAGCTCTTTGATGATGGTTAATAGCTCACTGTTCTATGTTAGGATTTTGACTGCAAGTAACAAAAGGATCTCTTAGACAAAAGCAGTAACCCACTGACCTATTTACATTATATGCACTTTGTGATCTGCATGGTGCACATTCTTTGCAGCAGGCATATTAATCCACTGCGCTACCTTACCATCAGTAGAGTTAAAACTTCCACTAGACAAACCTCCGATCTCTCTCTAGGAAGAACATTAATCACCAGTGTTATCTTGACATTTTTACTGTTGCCTGAAAATTGCTGGCGGCAAAGAAAGTGGCAGCAGGTGCTTTTCAAACCATAATATACTTGCAAACATGATACCACCACTTAAAGTCAGTGCCCAGTGCGATTGCACAGGTCACACCGCCCTAGAACCGGCCCTGCTTTCAGTACAAAATACTATGCCGAGGCAAACTTTAAAACCTTTCGCACCTCAAAAGGGTACTGTGCAGTGCAGCTTACATGCAAAGTGGAAAAGGTTATTAGAAATAAAAGCATTTCTCCTTTTTAACATTTGCTTTCAAGTGGCATTATTTTTTGGCACAAAACCGTGTTTACTATTGTTAGTAGATAGGGTTTTGTGTCAAAAACCATAAGTAATTGCACAGGAATGCCCATGTACCATCCATGGAAGGATGCATGATGCTGTTACAATGTGGCCATTACAACACGAATGCCATTGCCACGCATTACCATTACCACGCACGTTTTTACAACGAATATGCCTTTACCACGCATGCCTTTACAATGAATTTCGTTGTAAAACCATGAATGGTAAAGGCATATGCAAGGTAAATATATGTAATTTACGGGTAAGTTTAAACCCTTTTGATAAAGGTTTTATATTTTCCTGTAAAATACTTACATTTTCGGGGGAAAGGCATGCATGGTAAAGGTATATGCTTGCTAAAAAATGTACAGGTAGGTACAAACACTTTTTTTGTCTATATATATGTAAATATTTATATATAGGCATTTTTATTCAAAACTCAATGTATGGCGCAGTGCGGGATTGTTAAGCATGCAGGAACTAACATTTTTGAAAAATGAGTATCCGATAATGCCTGTCATCTACTTGATCCCCAAACTGCACAAAAATATGTCAACGCCACCCGGTAGACCTATAATTTCTGCAAGAGGAGGTCTTCTAGAAAATACTTCCAAATATATAGACTTTTTCTTGCAAGAGTATGTTAAAAAATTGCCTTCTTTTGTACAGGATTCAGGAGATTTTTTGAGAATATTGAATACATTTGCTTGGGACTCAAGTTATCTCCTAATATGTTTAGATGTAACATCATTGTACACATGCATTCACCACAAGGATGGAATCAGAGCCATAGAACATTATCTTAGTTCGAGATCACTACAGCTGTGTCACCACAACAAAATGTTGATTACAATGCTGACATATTGTCTCAATAACAACTATTTTTTGTTTTCAAATCATGTCTTCCAACAGATACGAGGAGTAGCTATGGGGGCTTGTTTTTCCCCCAGCTACTCCTGCCTTCTAATGGGTTGGTGGGAGGAAATGATTTTGAATAGACAACATAAGGAAACTGTAGATTGCCATGTGAAATTATGGCTACGTTACATCGACGATTTATTTGTGGTGTGGCATGGTACAGAGCAGTCAGCCCAGGAATTTGTAAATATGATCAACCAGAATAATATCAACCTTCACTTCACTGCTAATATTAGCAATACTAATGTATACTTCTTGGATGTTGAGGTGTACATTAAAAATCAAAAAATTGAGACGAAATTGTACCGCAAACCAACTGCTGGCAACAGCTTGCTGCATGCAACTAGTCACCATCCTCAGCATCTTATCCAAAGAATTCCTTATGGAGAGATGCTGAGGATACGTCGCGCATGTAGCAATCCAAGTGACCTTGCTGAGGCCCAGTATTTGAGTAAAATAAGATTTCTGGAACGTGGTTACAATGTAAAGACAATTGATATAGCTATAAAAAAAGCCAATGGTTTGGACAGAAATAACCTGTTAGAAAGCTACTCGAGGAAACCCAAAATAATTGACACTACTAAGGCTGAGACTAGGCTTATCCTTACCTATAGTCGTCAACATAACTCTTTGCGCAAGATTGTTAACAGAAATTGGCCAATTGTCAAAAGTGACCCAGTATTGGGCAAACTACTGCCTAAACATCCCTGCATAACATTTAGAAAATCCAAATCCATGCGGGATTCATTAGTTAAAAGTAGTCCAGAGTTATTAACATCAACAAACTGGCTTACTGCCCGCAAAGGATTTGTCAAATGTAACAATTGTCGGGCATGCAAATATGCAGTGAATAAAACGACATATAAAACGCCATTTTCTGAGGAAATTTTTAAGATCACCAAATTCCTCACTTGTCGCACAGAGTTTGTTGTTTATGTGCTGGGTTGCTCTTGTGGGTTGCAGTATGTCGGCAGTACCAAGTTACAGGCCCACAAACGCATACTGCAACACATGAGAGCAATTACCAACAACGACCCAACATATCCAGTAGCTCGCCATTTTAAAGATATACATGACAGTGACCTCAAACACCTGACATATTATTTGATTGATTCTATTCCAGCATCTAGACGGGGGGCAATAGAGAGGTAAAATTACGACGTCTAGAAACATAATATATTGTCGAATTAGACACTAAGACCCCGATTGGGCACAATTCAAGTGAGGATTTGCATACATGGCTATGAGATTTACATAAGGTTAATTCTAATATTCTCAGTTGGCTAATGATGCAATTAAGGTCATGTATCAATCATTAATTTTTCCTGGATGAATAATTCTTTTTTCATACACTTGTAGAGACAAATATTAATTCTATTCAGCTTGCTGCTTACAAGTATTTTAGCTTGTTTTTAACAACATAATATAAAAAAACATTTTTTTAATTTTTGAATATAGAGTTTTAGGTAATAATAATCTTTTTAAACTCTGATTTCTAGTTTTTGTGAAATTATTGTCATTGAGTGATAGGAACAGGGACCTGTTCCTAGGTAGCACTTCTTTTTTAACACGTTAATTAGTACTGCATTATGACATGGATTAGTGGTTATATCTTAAGTGATTTACATGTAGTATTAAGACACTTGGGTCAAATTTGTGTGATTGCCACAAATAAGTTAAACTTGAATTTAGCGATACATAGATGTACTATACAGAGATCAAATTATCAGCTTTTTCCTTGTTCGCTTTTTTGAACAACATATGAATTTTACATCAATATGTTGTTAAACATTATGGCTTTCACAGTTGCAATTACTGTCATTCTGTTCTTTTTAACATATGAATTTCATATCAATATGTTTTTAAGCACTATGAATTTTAATAGATGCATTTTTACATATGCGCACATGACTTTTTTATGTATTTTATATGGAAAAGTTTTTAGGTATTTTTGGCATTTATCAACAATTGGGATTTAACCCAATACTATGTGCTAATTTATATATATATATATTTTTACAAAAATATAATGTGCTATTTATAATGTAAGTATTTATGGCAGTTTTTGCACATACTGAAAGGCATTTATTGCACGACAAATTGACCGAATGATATTAACAAATGTGTCTTTTTTCCATGTCTATGTATTTTGTTATCACGTGATTGGCACTTTGCACTTTAAATGTAGACTCAGGGCTTTCGTAACGCGTCATGTGATCAAGGCCGTGTCAGGCCGAAACGCGTCAGGGCGGTAGTGGTGTTGAGAGCACAATAAAGATTTCATGCACCAAATTGGGTTCGTGTTCCGTCCTTTCCCAGAGAAGGGAATCCACGAAGAACGGCGTCTGCTATATTCGTGCTGAGAAGGCTGCCTCAGCAGTAACGAACCCCCTCCACAGTTTTGGGCGGAGTGACAGGAAGCTTGGTCTGGTGTTCCACGCCAGATTTTGTATGCAGTCTCGGATGAGAAAGTCACCAGCCCCCGGATATCCAGAAACGGTTTCTACCTCCATAGTGGTAGCGTGATTCGCGTCGGAGGACCCGAGGATCGAATACCAAAGGAACAAGGTAGGAACACTTTGGAGAACTGTCCGGTTTTGGAGGTGTGCGGTAATACTAGCACAGGAATTACACCGTGTTGCTAAGTGTTAACCTAACCAGACAAGTACATTGTGCTTTACTCGCCATGACCGCTGACACGTTACGTAGCCGAGAGGCGGCGGCTGAAATGATGTTTGATGATACCCCCAATACATTGCAGCAAATACCGGGACCGAGTGGCCCGTTACAAGGGGGCAATACAAGTGTGAGAGAAATGTTTAAAAAATTGGAAAAATGAATGCGTATGGAACAATCGAAGTGGTGGGAGCATAAGTCACTGGGCCGCTATTTACAGGTTGGACGTATTCCTAGAGGGCTACGTATCATGATTGCTCCCAGTTACGAAAATCCGGATCCATTAATGCTACGTGACTGGGCTGAGTGTAACCTGGAATCGTCAAGACGATTTGTAGAAATACTTGTTAAATACGCTGAGAGCGACCGTATCAAACTGCAGGAGCAAGTTGATGAATTAAACAGTGAGATTATGCAATTAGAAGTCACACCCATTATAAATAAATATCGAGATGAAATGATTGTTAGATTGGCCAAGGAAGAAGAAATTATAAAAAAACGAAAAACTTACAAATTTTAGCGCAATAAACAAGATTACGAGCAGGGCCAAGTTTTCACATTTGCTAAAAGATATGAGGCACTCAAAATCTCTAAACAAGTTATTCAACGTGAGAATGCCCAACAGGGCGTGATGGAGGCAACAGTTTTATCGACCTCGGCCTCTGATGTTAGTTCTGCGGTGGATAGTGAGGTGGAAACTGACCAAGCAATGATGTCATCGCGATTGGGGTTTCACAAATTCTCACTAGCAGAGGAAGTGAATTGTCTAAGACAGGACAGAAAGCAAACTCTGAGACCACGCAAGCAGGTGTCACGGCAAGACAAAATCGCAACGCAAAAAGAAGAGAAAGGCGCAAATGCAAACGTAGCAAAAGTCAACAAGAAACCACAGTACAAAAAGAGAGGGCAACAGAAGTAAAGCACAATATGAATACTGTGGTTAATTTAACATCTATGAATCTAACAAAGGCCGAAACTCAATTGTTGGAATTAGGACTCTCCTATTGCCCTGAGAGTAACTTCGATTTTACAAGAACTCGAGTTGATATCTATCAATTTATTCGCAAGCTGAAACTCAAAAAAGTTTTCTTGACCAAGAATTGTAACAAAACAATATCCACAACAGCAGAATCTAGGAATGAGGAACCGCCATGTATACTGACGGCAGCGGATGCTGACCTATTGGCAAATCTACAATCATTAGCAGCGGAAAGTTCAGTCATAGGCACTAATGTGGGAAGTCCAAGTGGCAATGTGTATGACACAGTTAGAACTCATTTCAAACCGAAATCCACTTTCCAACCTATAACAACTAAAGACTCCTTGGATATCTTTGGAGAACTTTTAACTACGGAAATCAAAAGCCTCAATTTGACAACTGCCAGGACACTAAAGAAATACAGATACCAGCGGAATGAGTACAACAAGTTGATGGCAAAACTACAAAAAAATGAACAAATAATTGTCCGTAATTCTGACAAGGGAGGCAATATCGTTATTTGGTCTCGACAAGATTATATGAATGAAGCATTATCACAACTGAACGACATTAACTGCTATAAGAGATGTGATATGCAGACAGTTAGATTGTCTTGGAAAGATTTTTATTCTAAACTCAATGTATGGCGCAGTGCGGGATTGTTAAGCATGCAGGAACTAAAATTTTTGAAAAATGAGTATCCGATAATGCCTGTCATCTACTTGATCCCCAAACTGCACAAAAATATGTCAACGCCACCCGGTAGACCTATAATTTCTGCAAGAGGAGGTCTTCTAGAAAATACTTCCAAATATATAGACTTTTTCTTGCAAGAGTATGTTAAAAAATTGCCTTCTTTTGTACAGGATTCAGGAGATTTTTTGAGAATATTGAATACATTTGCTTGGGACTCAAGTTATCTCCTAATATGTTTAGATGTAACATCATTGTACACATGCATTCACCACAAGGATGGAATCAGAGCCATAGAACATTATCTCAGTTCGAGATCACTACAGCTGTGTCACCACAACAAAATGTTGATTACAATGCTGACATATTGTCTCAATAACAACTATTTTTTGTTTTCAAATCATGTCTTCCAACAGATACGAGGAGTAGCTATGGGGGCTTGTTTTTCCCCCAGCTACTCCTGCCTTCTAATGGGTTGGTGGGAGGAAATGATTTTGAATAGACAACATAAGGAAACTGTAGATTGCCATGTGAAATTATGGCTACGTTACATCGACGATTTATTTGTGGTGTGGCATGGTACAGAGCAGTCAGCCCAGGAATTTGTAAATATGATCAACCAGAATAATATCAACCTTCACTTCACTGCTAATATTAGCAATACTAATGTATACTTCTTGGATGTTGAGGTGTACATTAAAAATCAAAAAATTGAGACGAAATTGTACCGCAAACCAACTGCTGGCAACAGCTTGCTGCATGCAACTAGTCACCATCCTCAGCATCTTATCCAAAGTATTCCTTATGGAGAGATGCTGAGGATACGTCGCGCATGTAGCAATCCAAGTGACCTTGCTGAGGCCCAGTATTTGAGTAAAATAAGATTTCTGGAACGTGGTTACAATGTAAAGACAATTGATATAGCTATAAAAAAAGCCAATGGTTTGGACAGAAATAACCTGTTAGAAAGCTACTCGAGGAAACCCAAAATAATTGACACTACTAAGGCTGAGACTAGGCTTATCCTTACCTATAGTCGTCAACATAACTCTTTGCGCAAGATTGTTAACAGAAATTGGCCAATTGTCAAAAGTGACCCAGTATTGGGCAAACTACTGCCTAAACATCCCTGCATAACATTTAGAAAATCCAAATCCATGCGGGATTCATTAGTTAAAAGTAGTCCAGAGTTATTAACATCAACAAACTGGCTTACTGCCCGCAAAGGATTTGTCAAATGTAACAATTGTCGGGCATGCAAATATGCAGTGAATAAAACGACATATAAAACGCCATTTTCTGAGGAAATTTTTAAGATCACCAAATTCCTCACTTGTCGCACAGAGTTTGTTGTTTATGTGCTGGGTTGCTCTTGTGGGTTGCAGTATGTCGGCAGTACCAAGTTACAGGCCCACAAACGCATACTGCAACACATGAGAGCAATTACCAACAACGACCCAACATATCCAGTAGCTCGCCATTTTAAAGATATACATGACAGTGACCTCAAACACCTGACATATTATTTGATTGATTCTATTCCAGCATCTAGACGGGGCGGGCAATAGAGAGGTAAAATTACGACGTCTAGAAACACAATATATTGTCGAATTAGACACTAAGACCCCGAATGGGCACAATTCAAGTGAGGATTTGCATACATGGCTATGAGATTTACATAAGGTTAATTCTAATATTCTCAGTTGGCTAATGATGCAATTAAGGTCATGTATCAATCATTAATTTTTCCTGGATGAATAATTCTTTTTTCATACACTTGTAGAGACAAATATTAATTCTATTCAGCTTGCTGCTTACAAGTATTTTAGCTTGTTTTTAACAACATAATATAAAAAAACATTTTTTTAATTTTTGAATATAGAGTTTTAGGTAATAATAATCTTTTTAAACTCTGATTTCTAGTTTTTGTGAAATTATTGTCATTGAGTGATAGGAACAGGGACCTGTTCCTAGGTAGCACTTCTTTTTAACACGTTAATTAGTACTGCATTATGACATGGATTAGTGGTTATATCTTAAGTGATTTACATGTAGTATTAAGACACTTGGGTCAAATTTGTGTGATTGCCACAAATAAGTTAAACTTGAATTTAGCGATACATAGATGTACTATACAGAGATCAAATTATCAGCTTTTTCCTTGTTCGCTTTTTTGAACAACATATGAATTTTACATCAATATGTTGTTAAACATTATGGCTTTCACAGTTGCAATTACTGTCATTCTGTTCTTTTTAACATATGAATTTCATATCAATATGTTTTTAAGCACTATGAATTTTAATAGATGCATCTTTACATATGCGCACATGACTTTTTTATGTATTTTATATGGAAAAGTTTTTAGGTATTTTTTGGCATTTATCAACAATTGGGATTTAACCCAATACTATGTGCTAATTTATATATATATATATATTTTTACAAAAATATAATGTGCTATTTATAATGTAAGTATTTATGGCAGTTTTTGCACATACTGAAAGGCATTTATTGCACGACAAATTGACCGAATGATATTAACAAATGTGTCTTTTTTCCATGTCTATGTATTTTGTTATCACGTGATTGGCACTTTGCACTTTAAATGTAGACTCAGGGCTTTCGTAACGCGTCATGTGATCAAGGCCGTGTCAGGCCGAAACGCGTCAGGGCGGTAGTGGTGTTGAGAGCACAATAAAGATTTCATGCACCAAATTGGGTTCGTGTTCCGTCCTTTCCCAGAGAAGGGAATCCACGAAGAACGGCGTCTGCTATATATATATATTATCTACTGGCGGTCGCCAGTAGATAGTTATAGTTAGGACCTATTATCCATAGGAAATCCGCGACATTCTATTTGAAATAACGTTGGCGCCGGTTGACGAATCTTCGTGAAAGTGTCCAACTTGTTGGGGCGCTCCGCTCCTACCCTGAAAGTCTCGGGGTGATACGTCAAGCGGGGGCCGAGAAAAAAGGGGGGTCCCAAAACGCGTTTTCCCCATTCATTTTTCCATAGGAACCTTTAGTCGCAGCTACAGCCCGAACTGCTGAACGGAATTACACCAAATTTGGCATAGAGGTAGCCCTTAGTTCAGACTGGTGCCTTTTGCTTAAATGGTGTAAATCCGTTCAGTAGTTCCTGAGAAATTCACAAGTAAAGTCACATATATATCTATGGGCGCGTCGGATCCGCGTACCCTCAGCGCACCCTGCGCGCACCGTCCCGATCATGAGCTGCATGCTAATTGGCTGTCAGCTGGCTGTCAACATTCCGATTCAGGAAGTGTTGGCAGCCATTTTGTCCCTCGGTAGAACCGAGGGACAGAAACAAGTGCGCAAAGCGCACAAAGGGGGCAGGGTAGAAACACCCTAACCCCCTAGGCCTGCTCAGGGGGTCCCACAAGGACCCTCTGGGCAAAAAAAAGCATTTTTTTTTTTAAAATCGGCAGGATGCGCTCAGGGTGCGCGGATCTTGCCGAAAAAAAAAAATCGAAGCGCGGTCTCCCGCGCTTCGATGTTAATTGGCCCCCGGGTGGGCCAAGTCCCGGGGGCATGGGGGGGGACCGCCACCCCCCGGGGCTTTAAAAATAAATGGTGTGGGAGGGCTCTCGGCCCTCCCACAGCCCCGAAGACCGCCACCTCCCCGGGGCACTAAAAAATTAAAAATGGGGGTCCGTTTTGGACCCCTGAAGCCCCGGGGACCACCACCTCCCCGGGGCTGTGAAATTGTTGGGAGGGGGCCGCGCGGCCCCCCTCCTGGAAGCCCTTGATGGCCCTGGGGACCACCACCCCCAGGGCCGGCTCCTGCAGTGTCCCGGGTGCCTACCCCGGGACACTGTAGTTTGCTATGACAGGACGGAGCCTCGCGGCTCCCGTCCTGTCATAGCAAACTTGGTTTGCATTTTGAAAGAGAGAGCAGGAAACCTGCTCTCTCTTTCAAAATGCAAACCAACTGCTTTCCACATGGGGAGCAACATGTTAGCTGCTCCCCATGTGGAAAAGCAATGCCGGCTCCCGTAGGACGCGGGGAGCCGGCTGGGACTGTGGGGGAATGGGGACCCCCCCCACGGTTCCCAACGTTGTATATAGGCCCCGGGGGATGGGGTCCCCGGGGAGAATACAAATTAGTGCAAGGTGCTAATTTTTTTTATGGTAAAATTAGGAGTCGCGCATCCAGCGCGGCCCCTGGTGTGCACGTGTTGGATGCGCGACCTGTTACACGTTTGGTACACGAGTCAAACGCGTTGGGTGCGCGAATCCAAGGAGACCCTGGTGTGCACGCGTTGGATGCGCGACCCCTAACGCGTTTGGTGCACGATTCCAACGCGTTGGGTGCGCGAATCCAAGAAAAACAAATGTACAAAAATTTCAGATATAAATGAAGTTTAGGTGTTTAGGTCTTGGGTGGCTCTAAAAAGAGCCGTTCTGTTTTTTGGGATATTTTGGTACCTACAAGTAAGTACCGATGCAGAGTCTAAAGTTGATGAGGAAGACTCTGTTACCCTCATCTGTAAAATGTACACCATCTCTCCTATAGATGCCGTCCATATTAAAACGCAGATTGTTGTTGTAAATGGAGCCCATTCTATAATCTCTGAGATAAGCAGAAACAGCTTTATTGACATGTTTCCTAGCTTTCTCAATCTGTGGACAAAATTGATTGGACCAGTTCCATTTCTGTCTTTGACATATATTAGAATATACAAAGTCAGTTTGGGGGAAACGTGATATCAATTCTCCAAAGGTGTCCTTCATAAGCATTTCCAGACCTACCCCAGTCAAAGTGCCTAGGTCATTGCCACCACAGTGCACAATTATGAGGTCAGGGTGTTGGAGATGCAAAAGGATTTAACCAATGGCATCAATTGGTGCCACTTTAATCCTCTCTGTCCAATCCATTTAATGTCTACATTTGGCAAAGCTAGGTCTTTGTCAATGCCACTGTTTTCTGCATACCTTTGGCTCCAGAAAATAAAGCTGTGTCCCACAATCCACACTCTAAGCATCTTGAAAGGAGGTCTGGATGCACTCAGAAGGTGTCTGTATGTGAAATGGCAGTTTGACTACTAACGTTTGTCTAAAATGGTGGATAAGATGCAGTTTAAAAAAACTGGAAAAAAAATGATTGGCTGTTTGAGAAGATTATAGACTAAAAAGTAGGGTGCATGTTTCTGAGTTTCAAGAGCACGTTTCTTATTGGTTAATGAAAAGCGTTTGAAAGGAACATTAGACAGGATAAGCTGATATTTTGAAAAGTCAAGCGCACTTGTTGTTTGGATTAGCAACATTGTGTGCTGAACTTGTGACCTGTGAGTTCAGTTGAGTGTTCCATGAACTGTTACTATGGTAACAGGCTGTAAGCAGATTGGGGGTAGGGTTGAAAGTTATATCAATTGGATAGGCTTGAAATGTGTAACCAATAGAAATGTGTGTTAGCTTTTGAATTAATGTGGGAAGTAATGTGATTTGATATTTACATGTATATGTGTGCAGAAAGAGAGGGAAAGTTTGCCATTTTTTGGTTTTGCTAAGAGCAGTGCAGTACAGACATTTGGTTTAAGAACATCTGGTGTGTGACTGACATACTTCTTAATCAACAAATTAATTTGAAAGGTGAGTTATTAATTTGTGAGGTGTTGTATGTTGTGTCTTTGTTTTTAATAAGACTAATGTTTTTCTCCTGCTAAAGTCCAGGGAGTAGTGTTGCTTGTCTAGAATCACACTGTGAGTCTGTGTGCATTTGGGCAACCACTGTGAGAGAAGCATTTGGGTACTTCATGTCTTTGCAGACAGATAACCGCTTTAAAACCTGTGATGTTGTCAAATTTTCGTAGTATTAGAAGCCAGTCATTGCTTGTGCATTCGCAGAATGAGACAGTCATTCACAGTAGACTGCAGTAGTGAATTTTGTAAAATGTGTGCAGTCACCTTACCCCTTCCAGACTAGTGAATGTGTTTTGGAAAGGTCCAAGGAACTGTGTTGCTTGTCTAGAATCACACTGTGAGTCTATCTGCATTTGGGCAACCATTGTGAGAGAAGCATTTGGGTACTTCATGTCTTTGCAGACAGATAACCGCTTTAAAACCTGTGATGTTGTCAAATTTTCGTAGTATTAGAAGCCAGTCATTGCTTGTGCATTCGCAGAATGAGACAGTCATTCACAGTAGACTGCAGTAGTGAATTTTGTAAAATGTGTGCAGTCACCTTACCCCTTCCAGACTAGTGAATGTGTTTTGGAAAGGTCCAAGGAACTGTGTTGCTTGTCTAGAATCACACTGTGAGTCTGTGTGCATTTGGGCAACCACTGTGAGAGAAGCATTTGGGTACTTCATGTCTTTGCAGACAGATAACCGCTTTAAAACCTGTCATGTTGTCAAGTTTTCGTAGTATTAGAAGCCAGTCATTGCTTGTGCATTCGCAGAATGAGACAGTCATTCACAGTAGACTGCAGTAGTGAATTTTGTAAAATGTGAGCAGTCACCTTACCCCTTCCAGATTAGTGAATGTGTTTTGGAAAGGTCCAAGGAACTGTGTTGCTTGTGTAGAATCACACTGTGAGTCTGTCTGCATTTGGGCAACCACTGTGAGAGAAGCATTTGGGTACTTCATGTCTTTGCAGACAGATAACCGCTTTAAAACCTGTCATGTTGTCAAGTTTTCGTAGTATTAGAAGCCAGTCATTGCTTGTGCATTCGCAGAATGAGACAGTCATTCACAGTAGAATGCAGTAGTGAATTTTGTAAAATGTGAGCAGTCACCTTACCCCTTCCAGACTAGTGAATGTGTTTTGGAAAGGTCCAAGGAACTGTGTTGCTTGTCTAGAATCACACTGTGAGTCTATCTGCATTTGGGCAACCATTGTGAGAGAAGCATTTGGGTACTTCATGTCTTTGCAGACAGATAACCGCTTTAAAACCTGTCATGTTGTCAAGTTTTCGTAGTATTAGAAGCCAGTCATTGCTTGTGCATTCGCAGAATGAGACAGTCATTCACAGTAGACTGCAGTAGTGAATTTTGTAAAATGTGCGCAGTCACCTTACCCTTTCCAGACTAGTGAATGTGTTTTGGAAAGGTCCAAGGAACTGTGTTGCTTGTCTAGAATCACACTGTGAGTCTGTATGCATTTGGGCAACCACTGTGAGAGAAGCATTTGGGTACTTTATGTCTTTGCAGACAGATAACCGCTTTAAAACCTGTCATGTTGTCAAGTTTTCGTAGTATTAGAAGCCAGTCATTGCTTGTGCATTCGCAGAATGAGACAGTCATTCACAGTAGACTGCAGTAGTGAATTTTGTAAAATGTGAGCAGTCACCTTACCCCTTCCAGACTAGTGAATGTGTTTTGGAAAGGTCCAAGGAACTGTGTTGCTTGTCTAGAATCACACTGTGAGTCTATCTGCATTTGGGCAACCATTGTGAGAGAAGCATTTGGGTACTTCATGTCTTTGCAGACAGATAACCGCTTTAAAACCTGTCATGTTGTCAAGTTTTCGTAGTATTAGAAGCCAGTCATTGCTTGTGCATTCGCAGAATGAGACAGTCATTCACAGTAGACTGCAGTAGTGAATTTTGTAAAATGTGCGCAGTCACCTTACCCTTTCCAGACTAGTGAATGTGTTTTGGAAAGGTCCAAGGAACTGTGTTGCTTGTCTAGAATCACACTGTGAGTCTGTATGCATTTGGGCAACCACTGTGAGAGAAGCATTTGGGTACTTCATGTCTTTGCAGACAGATAACCGCTTTAAAACCTGTCATGTTGTCAAGTTTTCGTAGTATTAGAAGCCAGTCATTGCTTGAGCATTCGCAGAATGAGACAGTCATTCACAGTAGACTGCAGTAGTGAATTTTGTAAAATGTGTACAGTCACCTTACCCCTTCCAGACTAGTGAATGTGTTTTGGAAAGGTCCAAGGAACTGTGTTGCTTGTCTAGAATCACACTGTGAGTCTGCCTGCATTTGGGCAACCACTGTGAGAGAAGCATTTGGGTACTTCATGTCTTTGCAGACAGATAACCGCTTTAAAACCTGTCATGTTTTCGTAGTATTAGAAGCCAGTCATTGCTTGTGCATTCGCAGAATGAGACAGTCATTCACAGTAGACTGCAGTAGTGAATTTTGTAAAATGTGTACAGTCACCTTACCCCTTCCAGACTAGTGAATGTGTTTTGGAAAGGTCCAAGGAACTGTGTTGCTTGTCTAGAATCACACTGTGAGTCTGCCTGCATTTGGGCAACCACTGTGAGAGAAGCATTTGGGTACTTCATGTCTTTGCAGACAGATAACCGCTTTAAAACCTGTCATGTTGTCAAGTTTTCGTAGTATTAGAAGCCAGTCATTGCTTGTGCATTCGCAGAATGAGACAGTCATTCACAGTAGACTGCAGTAGTGAATTTTGTAAAATGTGTGCTGTCACCTTACCCCTTCCATACTAGTGAATGTGTTTTGGAAAGTTCCAAGGAACTGTGTTGCTTGTCTAGAATCACACTGTGAATCTGTGTGCATTTGGGCAACCACTGTGAGAGAAGCATTTGGGTAGTTCATATCTTTGCAGACAGATAACCGTTTTAAAACCTGTCATGTTGTCAAGTTTTCGTAGTATTAGATGCTCCAGGAATCACGCTGTCACTTCCCATGCACTCCTCTAGTCAGCAATCCAGCACCATGTGCTAATGCAATCAGTGCGTCAAAACTCAAACACTTATAAATTCCCCTATGCACACTCCTTGCAGTACTCTAATTATTCAGTCACTACCCAAGTACTCATACAAGTACCCAGGCCTTAGCACATAGACTGCTACAAATCCCTATCTTCTACGCATGAAGTCCTCTAACCACCTACACACTTGTCTTTCACTCCTTCGATTCTCAGGCAGTATCCATACACTCCAATAAAGACATTGTTACTCCCCATGCACTCCTCCAGTCAGCTATCCAGCACATATACTAATCCAAACACTGTGCCATAACCAAACACTTATAAATTCAGCCAGGCACTGACCTTAAAGTACTCTAATCATTCAGTCAGTACCCAATTACTCATGCAGTGTCCCAGGCTTTAGCACATAGACTGCTTCAAACACCTATCAAGTACGCATGTAGTCCTGTAACTACCTACACACTTGTTTTTCACTCCTTCAATTCTCAGGCACTATCCATACACTTCAATAAACACCTTGTTACTCCGCATGCACTCTTCCACTCAGCCATCCAGCACATATACTAATCCAAACACTGTGCCATAACCAAACACTTATGAATTCAGCCAGGCACTCACCTTGAAGTACTCTAATCATTCAGTCAGTGTTCAATTACTCATGCAGTGACCCAGGCCTTAGCACATAGACTGCTTCAAACACCTATCCACTACGCATGTAGTCCTGTAACTACCTACACACTTGTCTTTCACACCTTCAATTCCCCAGTCAGTATCTATACACTCTAGCAGTCTCCTCTAGTGACCCATTCAGCTCCATGTACTAATCCATTCAATGCGCCAAAACCCAATCACTTAAAAATTCACCTAGGCACTGTCCTTACAGTACTGTTTACATTCAGTTACTATCCAAATACTCATTCAGTGATTTAGAGCCTTAACACATACAGTGTTTCAAACTCCTATCCACTATGCATGTCGTCCTCTAACCATCTACGCACTTGTGTTTAAGGCTTTTAATTCCCCAGTCAGTCTCCTTACACTTCAAGAAACACCCTGTCATTTCCCCTTGCAATCCTGTATTGACCCATTCAGCACCATGTACTAATGCATTCACTCTGCCAAAACCCAACCGCTTATAAATTCACCCGGGCATTCTCTTTGCAGTACTCTAATCATTTAATCAGTACACAAGTACTCATGCAGTGATTCTGGCTTCAGCACATGGACTGCTACAAATCTTTATCGAATATGCATGCACTCCTTTAATCACTTACACACTTATCTTACACACCTTCATTTCCCCAGGCAGTATCCATACACTAAAGCAAACATCCTGTAACTCTCCTTGCAGTGTTGTAGTGACCCATTCAACACTATGTACTAATCCATTCACTGTGCAAAAACTGAATCACTTTTAAATTCACCAAGGCACTCTCCGTGTACTACTCTAATCATTGTTTTGCAACCCAACTACTTATACAGTGAGCTAGGTTTTAACACGTGCAATGTGTTTCTATAGTAATAGAAGGGTATAATTTGTAAATTTATTAAAATTAATTTATTTATAATTATTTCTTACAGATATTGTTTATCATCATTAAAACAAACTTATCATGCCTCAAAAATCAAGAAAGAGAAAACGACAGCAAAATGAAAATTATTTGAACAAATCTGCAGAAAAAGTATTGGATGACCAACATCATGTGGCTAAAAAGAAAAAGTCTTTCGGTAAGACAACAAAAGAATTCCTTAAAAAAATTTCAAAGCCTAGAAATAGTGTACAAATTGTACAAAGTAAAAACAATGCTTCAACTAGAAAAAAGAATATGAGTAAAAAGAAAGGAGTAAATGGAAAATTACATTCAAACGATACAATGAATGGTAAAAGAAGGCAAAATCAGTATAAAGAAATCAGGAAAAAGATTTTTTATTATAGAGTTGTTTTTAACTTGCTTAAAGATGTTAAAAAATATAGAAGAAGAGCACTATTTTATAAAAAGAAAAAGTATATTGAATCCATTGTTCAAAAAGCTTTGGAATTAAAAAGGAAATTATTTATTTTAGTTTTAAATAGAATTCGATCACTACATAAACCAATCCATTTTTTGAAGGCCAAAAGTAAGAAGAAAAAAGTAATTAACAGAACTAATTTTTGTGAATTTTTTTGGGTGAATGGAAACATAGTTCAAGTTCAGAGCCGTTCTTTAATGAAGAGAGTTATTTTCAGACCAATAATTTATTGCATGCAGTTGATACCAGTGGTCGTGCTTATGAGGTTAGAAATGGTTGTGCAATTGAGAAAGAGAAGATGGTTTCCAGAAATGTAGAAGAAGTGATAGCTGATGATGCTCTAGGGAGACGTCCTAAAGCCCCAGTGTATACTTGGGATTGCAGTAGTATTTGTAGTGTACGACAGGAATCTATTGATATTTTACGCAATTTCTTACGAGAGTATACTAAAAAAAGTGTTAAACAAAAGATTAAGATGTTGCAAGGACTAGACCCTTGCAGAGTGAGAAAAAATACTGGTTTGCAAGGTCATTCTCTGGCTTGTCTTTCTAGAAAAGTATGTCAAAGTGTTTTTCATCATTTTAGGATGTTAGCAGTACATCATTCTCAAATGCGGAAGTTAGTTAGAAGATTGTATTATGCAAAAAGTCCAGCACTTAAATTAAATGAGTTGAACAGTGCTCTTTTGTGTGGGTCAGTATCTGATGTGAAGAAGGTTTGTGATGAAATTGAGTTTTGTTACTTTGGTCCGGAAGAAGAGAGTGCAGAAACTGACACATTAATAGAAGAAAATGTTGAAGAGAATGTGCAACATACTACTCCAAAAAAATTTGAAGAACAAGTTACAAAGTTTAAGGTGATTTCAGGTGAAAGGCCAAATTATTCTTGTATTTGTTGCCGGCGAACTCACTATAGAAATCAGACTAGGAGTGTTGATCTGTATTTTAAAAGTGAAAAACAAAATAATGATGAGTGGAAGAATTTTGCAACTTATTTGTGGGTAGAGAATTGTTTTGATTTGGGTACTGATCAACGTATTTGTAAATATTGTTATAACAAATTGGATGAAAATAAAATGCCTGCTAGAGCTGTTCATAATGATCTAGAGTTGATAACTATTCCTTCGGAACTAATAGATTTAAACACGTATGAGTCTATTTTGATTCAATGTGTACACCCATTTCAGGCTATTGTTCGTATGGAGCCAAAAACAGGTAAATTGCCTCCGAGTGATTTACAGAGAGGATTAAAAGGAAGAGTTGTATATTTACCACTGGATTTAAAGAAAAATATTGACACTATTGGTGTAGAGAATGTAGAAAGTGAACCATTAGTTATTCTAGTTAATGGTGTTCCTACTAAGAGTAAGAAAATCTGGCAAGAATTAGTGGATGTTAGAAAAGTGCAAAAGGCAACATTATATCTAATAAAAAACAATGAGTACTATAAAAATGTGTATGTGGAAGAAGAAGAAATACTTTTAGATGATGACACTGAAACGTCAAGTGGTCAAATTGAAAAAGTGGACATGTCGAAAAATGAAGAAATCTATGAACATTATAGTGTACATCCACTTCATTCAAAAGAAGTGATGGGAAATACTATTGAGTTATTCCAAATGAAGGAAGCAAAGGGTACTCCCATCAGTGTATGGGAGAAAAGTTTGGAAGCTCGTTGTTTTCCGCAGCTTTTTCCAACTGGAAAAGGTGGACGATATGATGAACGACCTGTGCAGATTCCTGCATCTGAATATCGGACAACAAGATTGTATGCAGAAGATCCAAGGTTTCGACAATGTATCCCATATATATTTCATCTTTTGTTTGAGAGTGACTTATCTGGACTTTCATATGCAGTTAACCACATTTTGAAAACAGGAGTACATTTTCAAAATGTTTCTGCAAAGCAATTTATGGATAAAGTACATCAGAGAGACGATCATCTAGAATCTCAGTTGATTAATTTGATGGCATGTCAGCGTGGTACTAATGAGTATTGGTACCGTCGTCATGGAGAACTTAAATGCATGCTAAGGAACTTAGGAACTCCTACATGGTTTCTTACCCTAAGCTGTGCTGAATACGCTTGGGATGATTTACTTGAATTTCTTCGTGAGGCAAATTCAAATGTAAAAAATATTGAATACAAGACACCTGGAGAATTGTGCTCTTTGGATCCTGTTAATGTGTGCAGGTATTTTAATCATAGATTTGAAGCTATGATGTCTTTTATCTGCAATAAAAAGAATCCTCCTCTTGGAGAAGTTCTGGATTTTTTTGGGAGAAAGGAGTATCAAGCTAGAGGTGCTCCTCATATACATATGCTGATATGGATCAAAGATGCTCCTAAATTCGGAACTGATTCTGATGATACTGTTTTGTCTTTTATTGAAGAATATGCCACATGTGCTATACCCAAAAGAACAGAAGAAAACAACTTAAAACAACAAGTTTTACGATTCCAAAGCCATCGATGCGGAAAATACTGTCGACGAAAGTACAAGTGTAAGGAAAAGTTTTATACCAAATGTCGTTTTGGATTTCCACGTCCTGTAATATGCAAAGGAAGAGTAAACAGTTTTATGTCAGCTATGAGACATACCATTACTAGAAAGTCTCCAAAAAATACATACAATTTGAGAAGAAGTGAAGAATCAAAATATATAAATGATTATAATCCTGTTATTCTCTCAATGTGGAATGCTAATATGGATATTCAGTATGTTGCGGATAATTCCATTGCTGTTGCCCGGTATGTGACATCTTATATAACAAAATCTGAAAAGACAGAATTGAAAGAAATGTGGGAAGAGATTTCTCACGAGAAGAGTCTAAGTAAGAAATTATATAGTTTCAGTTTGAAGATGTTATCCCATCGAGAAATTGGAGCGTATGAATGCTCAGATCGGTTATCATCTGCAAGTTTATACTCAAAATCTAGAAGAATCATTTGGGTGAGTCTAGGTCTTGCTGCAACGCGAAATCGAGTACTTAAATCTGTTCAAGAAATTGAATATTTAGCAGAAAAAGAGCCGGAAAGTACAGATATTGTGAAAACCAATATGTTGGACACATATTATCCAAATAGAAGTCATCATCTTGAGAACATATGTCTCTATGAAGTGCTGCAAAACTACACTTTTAAACGGAATACTACAGAAAACATCACTGATGGAAAATATGCAGTAATTGGTTCCGAAGGATGTTTGGTGAAACAAAGGAAAGGAAATTTGATTAATCACAGAAAACTGAGTTGTGACACTGCTGATAAAAGAGAATTTTACTATTTTGCACTTTTGCAACTGTTCAAACCGTGGCGTTCAGAATTGGAATTACTTGGAGAATTTCAGAGTTATGAAGATTCCTTCAATGCTTGTAAAGATACCATACAATGCACTGTTTTTGCAAATTATGTAAAGATGTTGAACGATGAAATTGACCAAGAAGCTACTATTGCAGCTGAGATTGCTAGAGACAGTTCTCAAGACAGTCAAACTTCTGCTGCGATCAGTGAAGATCCACTAGGACAACCAATTGTTGAAAATGAAGCAGCAATTGCTATGAAGGAAGTTGAAACAGCAATGCTTCAAGGTCGAGAAGATATTATGGACTTAACAAACTTGGAAGAACAACTAAATGTTGAACAGCAAGAAATATATCAGCAAGTGAAGCAACAGATTGACCATGGATTACTTCATGAAAACAAAGAATGCTCATGCACATCTTTTGAACCTATCCGGATGTATGTGAGTGGACAAGCTGGAACAGGAAAAAGTTTCTTAATAAAAGTAATGACCAGTTATCTACACAAAATAACTGAGTCACATTTGTCTTGTGTTGTAACTGCTCCTACTGGGTTGGCAGCACACAACATTAAAGGAATTACATTACATCGTTTACTGATGCTACCTGTGGAGCATGAAAACAAATTGGAATATCATAAGCTATCTGGAGAAGCTTGTTATGAAGTTTCAAGAGTGCTGAAGAAAATGAAACTTCTGATTATTGATGAGGTAAGCATGGTCTCAAACTTAATGCTTGCTTTTGTGCATTTAAGAATGCAGCAAATTCTTAAAACAGAGTACGATGTGTTATTTGGAGGAAAACATGTTATAGTTTTTGGAGATCTACTGCAACTTACTCCCGTAAAAGGACAACCAGTATTTAAAACGCTTGTGCATGAAGACACCAGAAAGTCTATGGGTAGTGTTGGAAACGTTAACATTTGGTCATATTTTGAATACAAAGAACTCATTACGAATATGCGACAGGCAAATGATGTTGATTATGGAACTATTCTTCAAGATGTAAGAATTGGAGTACTGACAGAACATGGGAAAGAGGCTTTACAGAGTCGGTTACTTTTGAATTTGTTTCCAAATGAAAATATAGTTCAGGAGAAAATATATAAGAAAATTGCAGAAAACAAATCTGTAATCTGCTTAATGCCAACACTGCGAGAGTGTTCTATATTCAACATAGAAGTTTTGAAGCTGGAAAATGAAGAAATAATAAAAATGGAGGCCATTGATAAAATAGAGCATGAAGGAATCACTATTATTTTGACGGAAAAATTGAAAACAAAATTGCATTCTTTAGAAAATTCAATATCTAAAACTGCTGGTTTAGAAAAGAATCTATATGTATGTATAAACTGTCGGGTAATTTTAAGGCGTAATTTGGATGTAGAAAAAGGTTTAGTTAATGGAGCAATGGGTAAACTTGTGGATTTTGTAAATTATCAAAAAAGAGATGGAATTGAATTTTTAAAAATCAAATTTGATGAAATTGAAGAAGTAAAACAAATTGGTCGTTGTTCAGTTCGTTTTTTGCTTGTTAAAGATTTATATGTCCGTAGAAAACAATTTCCACTTTCTTTGGCATATGCAGTGACTATTCATAAATCTCAAGGATTAAGTGTAGATAGTGCTTTGGTGAACATTGGAAGTACCGTGTTTAAAGAGGGTATGGCATATGTTGCTTTGTCCAGAGTCAGAAGTTTATCTGGTTTGTTTTTGATTGATTTTGATGACTCAAAGATTATTGCAGATACAAACTGTGTAAAAGAGTATAATAGATTAAGAAGAGCGTATGCTCCCAATTTAGGTCAGTTTCCTGTATTTGAAAAGCGTGTGGTAGGTCGAAAAAGAACACATGACAATATTTGTAGTAAAGTTATAGCAAAGAAAAAAAATAAAGATAATGTTGTAATTGCAAGCAAGAAGACAAAGGACGCTAATGAAGACATTGTTGGTTATCAGTTTGAAAATAGTTCAGGTATCAACTGCTATGCTAACGTAGTAGTTAATGTTGTTTTTTTTCTTGAAAGTTTGCAACAACAAATTATGGAGAATCGGGAAAAAATATTTTGTTCCTTGTTGTATTCTGTTTATGAAAAATTGAGAACTGATAAAAGTAAAATGCAAAGCGTTTCTGATATTCGTCAAGTTTTGGATATATGTTGTGGATCAACACAATTTACACAAAATATGCAACAAGATGCTCAGGAATTTTTAATGTATATGCTTACTGTATTGGAAAATGAAGGGATAGACATTGAAAATCTTTTCGGCCTTTGTTATAAATGGGAACATGTATGTGAAAATTGTATGTTTACATGTACCACTGATATAGACACAGAAAGATTTATATATTTGACATTACCAGAGTGTAAATCAGTATCTTTTAATAAACTAGTTAAAGCAGCAAATCAAAACATGAAGTGTACCCAATGCAAATCTGAAATGTTATCAACATTATTTATACAAAAATATGGACAATATATAATTTTAATGATGCAACGTTGTACAGCTGATGGAAGAAAATTGGACACTTTCATAAAAAAATTTGTAGCAACTCAACTATCAATATCAGGAAGGACTTTTGTTGCAGTAGCAATTATTTTCCATCTTGGTGCTTCCACTACATCTGGACATTACACTGTGTATCTAAAATGTAATAAAGGCTGGACATATTGTAATGATGCTCAGTTGGTTTTTAAACAACGTTTGCCAAGTGAATTACCAAATTCTTACCTAATATTTTTAAAACCAAAGTTTTAGGAAGATAATTTGGCCTCTGAGGAATTTATTAATATGTATTAATACGATTACTATTGGACAATTTTAATGTAAAGGACTTCAACAATACCATTTGGCCAAGAGGAAAGGTGTATGTTTCAATTGTGGACTTTTTCTTGCACATTCTCTCTGCATATATTTTTAACCAACAACATTTACAGTGTATATAAATTTACGTTTGAAAATTTTCTTAGGAGTTAGCATTTTTATATATATGTGATTTGCATTATATGCTATGTTATTTTTGGATGTAGTCTTGGGTTTTTTAAAACAATATTATTTATTGGTTTTTTTTGCCCTCTGTTATGTGATGAGTATGATTGAAAACACTGTTTCTAGTGAATTTCAATTTATTCTGATGACAGTAAAAAAGACAAACAAAATAATTTGTAAAATGATAAAATTATGCTGTATTGTAAAAAATATAATATTATATATTATAACTGTATTTTTTCTTCTCTTTCACAGATCCTAATTCTAAAATAACAAATTTTTAGAAATTTATTTTATAAAAAACAATTGAAAAATAATGTGTACCATTTTTTATTTGTATTACTGTGAAGGTAAGTTTAACTAAGTATTAAAATGCACAATAGCCTGTGTTTGCACAGAGGTGAAGAAAGGAGAGATGGATGTAGTAGATATGTGTAGAAAGACGCTCTGTGCGTGTTTTAAGTTACACGATAAAGTTAACATGAATACTGAGTGTCACTGGGGGCCAACAAACCCACCAGATATGTGCAGTAACTGCCAGAGAGTTGTATTTTAGAGACATATAAAATGGGATATAGTTTTAGAACACATATCTGCAAAATAGGTATATGGTGTTCAATAGAGAGACGTAGTGGCTACTAGGGTTTTGGAAGCTTCAGGATTTAAAGAGACTAGGGGCATATTAGCAAGACCCACGTTAAAATTATCACCGTTTTAGCGGCAGGAAACTGCCGCTAAAACGGCGATAATGGGCTTGCTAATATGCGTTATAGAATTCCAATCGAAGCCCAGGTTAGATGTGTAGGACATCTAACCTGGGCTTCTATTGAATTCCAATACGCATATTAGCAAGCCCATTATCACCGTTATAGCGGCAGTTTCCTGCCGCTAAAACGGCGATAATTTTAACGTGGGTCTTGCTAATATGCCCCCAGGTTCTTTAACTTAAAACATGTCACAGAATGTGTTTGCACATGTTACATGAGGCCCCATCCCTTCCCTTTACAACTCTATAAATATGTCCTATCACTTTAAAAAACATAAATACTTATAAATTTACCTTGATCTGTCTTTACACTACTGAAATTACTCTACTTATTACTCATATAGTTAAGTATTGGCCTAGCCATTAACCTTAGTATAAGTATGTTAATTTTTTTATATATTATGGGAGCAGATCTGCAAGAAGCTAAAAAGTATTAATAAGTCTTCAAAACACCCAAATGTGGACATGTGTGTGAATGCTGCACCATTCTTCAATTGATGAAGGAAGGCACAACTTGGAGAATTGGTTTCATTTCTCTTCATTTACTCACTTTCAATATATGCTACAATGCACAGCATACATAGAAGGAGAGAAATGCCTTCATTTATTGATTTTTGTGCAGGAATTTGTGTCTTCCTGCACAAAAAAAACTCTACACGACACAGTTATCCTTGCACCGTGGTGCAAGGGTGCCTGTGTCATCACATGGCTGCAGTTTAAGCCACAGTGCAGAAGGAAGCAGAGACTTGCAACATATTTATGTACATATGTTGCATGCCTGTGTTTCGGAAGTACTGCAGTACATTGCAGCTAAAGAGCTTACAGTGTCATGCTGCAGCATTTCCTTATAGTTCTGCACTTATACATTCACCATACACCACAAATGCATTCTTTCAGTCAATTATGCACTACAGATACATTCTTCTAAACTTTCACACACTAGGATAAAAATGTAGCTCTTTTTTTAACCAGAGTAGGTAGTTCTGAAAAGAACTTTTTTTTTTTGTTTTGTTGTTTTATATATATATATTTTTTTTTTTTGAACAATTTTTTATTTTTTTTAATTTTTTTTTTAACAGGAACAAAAAGTCAACGGGACCAACAAAACCATGAAAAAAAGCCAACAAGATGAAAAAAACTGTCATTTTAGAAAAACAAAACCCAAAAAAATCAGCATCGGTGGTTTCTTTGTGCTGTGCAGATTAAGTCAATAGACTGCTCCCCATAGCATAAAAGTTTGTTACATTTAATGCAAACAATTTTTAACTGGCCAAATTCAGGACGGATATCAGGATGGCCAGGTGAAGAGGCTGCCGTAGATGTACTGGCCACTGCTGCAGTTGGATTAACACGCAGTCTTCGGCACTCCTCTCTTGCTAGGTTCACTGGATGCAGTGTCTTGAGATGCTTAAGCATACTTCCTGTTCCACATGAATACTTTTTTGTGGGGTCTCCTCTCGATAATACTCTGCTGCATATTTTGCAGGTCACCTTAACTGCATTGACTTTTTTTTGCCCCTCAGGTATGGTGAAAAATTTCCACACCACAGAGGTGTATTTTTCTGGTCGTGGTGGCTCTGCAACAAAATCATCATTTGATGAATGATCAGAGTTGGAGGCAGGTTGCTGTCCAGAAGCCATTGTAAAATCAGCAGTACAGGTGTCCAACACAAAAGTATGGAAGTCTTGTAACTGAAGATGTTGTCCCAAGGAAGATCTAACAAGAGTGATTAAAATGGGTGGGGTCCTTCAATACTTAGAATAGGAAGTGTTATGAACCAATCAAATCTCTTTTTTTATGGTCACATGGAATCTGCGTACAGTGCACGCACGCAGAGCGCACCCAGCGCGACTTCGCGAAAACGGATTTCAAAGTAATGTTTATTAAAAACCCCCAAAATACTATTTATATAATTATCTCAGATAATCTCTTGTGTTAATATTTAGGTTAAATACATATATATATGTTTAAAGAAAATAAAACATTTCGCGGGATTCGCGCACCTACCGCGTAGAAGATATATATGACGTCACGCGGAAACGTGCAAGCGTCACGTAGCGTAAACGTATTATGTGCGTATGCGCTTGAAGTCGCGTACGGATCGCGTTGCAAACGCGCAGTAAAATGCGTAACCAACGCACAACGTACGCGGATCCACTCAAGAATCCTAAAATGGAGGTTAGGTTCCGCGTGGTAGTCGAGGAAGGTGCGCTTTGGGTGCGCGTCTTCAAAAAATTTAATTTTTTTTAAAAAAAGTAAATATAATATTTAAAAAAATATAAAAAATAAAAAAATGAAAAAGAATATCAACATTTTTTAAAACATTTTTTTTCAATTTATAGAAAAATTATTAATTATTTTTTTTTAAATAAAAAATTTGAAATTAAATAGTTTAAAAAAATGTAGTAAATTAATATCAAAAAATAAATTCAATAATTAATACATTAAACAATTGTCATTGAAAAAACCTTTGAAATTCACTGAAAAAACCATAGGTTTCACGCATGTTATAGTTAGAAATTAGCATTTAAAAAACCTTTGAAATTCACTGAAAAAACCATAGGTTTCACACACGTTATAGTTAGAAATTAGCATTTAAAAAACCTTTGAAATCCACTGAAAAAACCATAGGTTTTAGGGACAGTTATAGTTACTTGGACATTGCACTCGTACAAAACCCGTGAAATTCCCCCGTTATAGTTAGTTCAGCTAACTATAACTCGCGCCCCGCAATGCACTGCTGATGACGTCACATATTACATCACTCATGACATGGTCAGTGACATCACTGATGACATCACTGATGACATCTCAAATGACATCACTGATGACATCATCCATGTGATAATTTCATGCATCTTCTCACACCCTAATATAACTTTTGATACACCCACTCTAAATTACAGACTGCCATTCTCAAAACCATAGACACTCCAACACCAATAACTACATACCAACTCAGTGATTCTTAGGTCTACACACACATCCACTCACTCACCCGTACAGTCACTCATACTTACAGTCACTCAGTACAGGACTATCATATGCACTCATACACCTATATAAACACTGACACACCGCCACTCATCCATAGAGGTACTCACACACCTAGTCAGTCATGCAAAAATTAATCATACACCCATTTACTCACCTATAGAGTTATACACACACCAGCTCAATAACTCATACAAATACTAGCACATTCTTACGCTCTTACACAATAACTGATACAAGCACACACGCATCCATACAGCCACTCTCACAATCACACACTCTCACGTATAGCCTTTTAAATACTCTAACACACATATATACTTCCTTTTACATATGTAGTTACTCGCACATGTACCACTGAGATATACATTCACTCACTAACACACCCATACACACACTCACCCACCCAAGCAGTCCATCACAGACGCACTCTTCAAATCATGCACCCAGTGAATCACCCACTCACACATCTATGTACAGAGTCGCACACACCCCACCCACACAAACACTCAGGCACCCATACAGATACTCAGACAACCAATCAATAACTCATATAGACACTCATGTAGCTATTCACAAACCCATGCAGCCACTTACACAGCAACAGACAGACGGATACAGACATTCACCCAGTTAAGTCACTAACCCATGCATTCAGTAACATACGTTTAATCACTCACTTATACAGTTACTCACGCACCTACTAAATCATCCATTCAGACACTTATACACCCACTCACTCTTCAATACGCCTTTCCCTATATATATTAAACATATTTAAACTTTACAGAAACACACAGTCACTGGATGATGTCATCAGTGATGTCATTTGAGATGTCATCAGTGATGTCATCAGTGATGTCACTGACCATGTCATGAGTGATGTAATATGTGACGTCATCAGCAGTGCATTGCGGGGCGCGAGTTATAGTTAGCTGAACTAACTATAACGGGGGAATTTCACGGGTTTTGTACGAGTGCAATGTCCAAGTAACTATAACTGTCCCTAAAACCTATGGTTTTTTCAGTGAATTTCAAAGGTTTTTTAAATGCTAATTTCTAACTATAACGTGTGTGAAACCTATGGTTTTTTCAGTGAATATATATATATATATATATATATATATATATATATATATTCACTGAAAAACCATAGGTTTCAGGGACGTTATAGTTAGCTGGACATTTCACTCGTACAAAACCATAGAAATTCCACCATTATAGTTAGTTCAGCTAACTATAACTCGCGCCCCGCAATGCACTGCTCATGACTTCACATATTACATCATTCATGGCATAGTCAGTGACATCACTGATGACATCTCAAATGACATCACTGATGACATCACTGATGACATCACTGATGACATCATCCAGTGACTGTGTGTTTCTGTAAAGTTTAAATATGTTTTATATATATGGCAAGGTGTATTGAAGAATGAGTGGGTGTATAAGTGTCTGGATGGAGGATTTAGGAGGTGTGTGACTGATTGTATAAGTGACTGATTTAACGTGTTTTACTGAATGCATGGGTTAGTGACTAAACTGTGTGAATGTCTGTATCAGTCTGTCTGTTGTTGTGTAAGCTGCTACATGGGTTGGTCAGTAGCTACATGAGTGTCTATATGGGTTATTGATTGTTTGCTTGAGTATTTGTATGGGGACTGAGTGTGTGTGTGGGTGGGTTGGAGGTGTGTGACTCTTCATAGATGTGTGAGTGGTTGATTCACTGGGTGTATGGGTTCAAGAGTGCATGTGGAAACAGCTGTATGGGTGGGTGAGTGTGTGTATGGGTATGTTGGTGAATGAATGGATGTCTCAGTGGTACATGTGTGAGTAACTACATATGTAAAAGGCAGTATATGTGAGTGATGGTGTATATAAATAACTATATGTGAGAGTGAGTGATTGTGAGAGTGGCATGTATGGATGAGTCTGTACTTGTTTCAGTGATTACATAAGAGAGTAAGTATGGGTTACTGTCTGTATGAATTAGTGAGGTGGTGTGTGTATAACTGTATAGGTGAGTAAATGGGAGTGTGATTGATTCTTTGCATGACTGGCTAGGTGTGTGAGTAACTCCATGGATGAGTGGCGGTGTGTGAGTGTCTGAATAGGTGTATGAGTGCATATGATAGTGTTGTATTAATGAGTGACTGCATGTATAAGTGATTGTATGCGGTGAATGAGTGGATGTGTGTGCAGACCTATGAATCAGTGAGTGAGTATGTAGTAACTGGTATTGGTGTGTCGATGGTTTCGAAAATGGTAGTCTGTATTTTACAGTGGGTGTATCAAAGGTTATATTAGGGTGTGAGGAGGTGCATCAGATTATCACGTGGATGATGTCATCAGTGATGTCATCAGTGATCTCATTTGAGATGTCATCAGTTATGTCACCGACTATGCCATGAATGATGTAATATGTGAAGTCATGAGCAGTGCATTGCGGGGGCGCGAGTTATAGTTAGCTGAACTAACTATAACGGTGGAATTTCTATGGTTTGTACGAGTGAAATGTCCAGCTAACTATAACGTCCCTGAAACCTATGGTTTTTTCAGTGAATTTCAAAGGTTTTTTAAATGTTAATTTCTAACTATAACGTCTGTAAACCTATGGTTTTTTTCAGTGAATATATATATATATATATATATATTCACTGAAAAACCATAGGTTTTAGGGACAGTTATAGTTAGTTGGACATTGCACTCGTACAAAACCCGTGAAATTCTCCGTTATAGTTAGTTCAGCTAACTCTAACTCGTGCCCCCGCAATGCACTGCTGATGACGTCACATATTACATCACTCATGACATGGTCAGTGACATCACTCATGACATCACTGATGACATCTCAAATGACATCACTGATGACATCATCCAGTGACTGTGTGTTTCTGTAAAGTTTAAATATTTTTAATATATATAGGGAAAGGCGTATTGAAGAATGAGTGGGTGTATAAGTGTCTGCATGGATGATTTAGTAGGTGCGTGACTAACTCTATAAGTGAGTGATTAAACGTGATCTTACTGAATGCATGGGTTAGTGACTAAACTGGGTGAATGTCTGTATCCGTCTGTCTGTTGCTGTGTAAGTGGCTGCATGGGTTTGTGAATAGCTACATGAGTGTCTATATGAGTTATTGATTGGTTGTCTGAGTATCTGTATGGGTGCCTGAGTGTTTGTGTGGGTGGTGTGTGTGCGACTCTGTACATAGATGTGTGAGTGGGTGATTCACTGGGTGGATGGATTCAAGAGTGCATCTGTGAAAGACTGTATGGGTGGGTAAGTGTGTGTAAGAGTGTGTTAGTGAGTGAATGTATGTCCCAGTGGTACATGTGTGAGTAACTACATATGTGAAAGGCAGTATATATGTGTGTTGGAGTATATAAATAGCTATAAGCGAGAGTGTGTGATTGTGAGAGTGACTGTATGGATGAGTGTGTGCTTGTATCAGTGATTGTATAAGAGCGTAAGAATGTGCTAGTATTTGTATGAGTAAGTGAGCTGGTGTGTGTATAACTGTATAGGTGAGTAAATGGCAGTGTGTTTAATTATTTGCATGACTGACTAGGTGTGTGAGTACCTCTATGGATGAGTGGCGGTGTTTAAGAGTGTCTATATAGGAGTATGAGTGCATATGATAGTCCTGTACTGAGTGACCGTAAGTATGAGTGACTGTACGGGTGAGTGAGTGGATGTGTGTGTAGACCTAAGAATCAGTGAGTGGGTATGTAGTTATTGGTGTTGGAGTGTCTATGGTTTTGCGAATGGCAGTCTGTAATTTAGAGTGGGTGTATCAAAGGTTATATTAGGTGTGAGGAGGTGCATCAGATTATCACGTGGATGATGTCATCAGTGATGTCATTTGAGATGTCATGAGTGATGTCATCAGTGATGTCACTGACCATGTCATGAGTGATGTAATATGTGACGTCATCAGCAGTGCATTGCGGGGCGCGAGTTATAGTTAGCTGAACTAACTATAACGGGGAATTTCACGGGTTTTGTACGAGTGCAATGTCCAACTAACTATAACTGTCCCTAAAACCTATGGTTTTTTCAGTGAATTTGTAAGGTTTTTTAAATGCTAATTTCTAACTATAACGTGCCTGAAACCTATGGTTTTTTCAGTGAATTTCAAAGGTTTTTTAAATGCTAATTCCTAATTATAACATGTCTGAAACCTATGGTTTTTTCAGTGAATTTCAAAGGTTTTGTAAATGACAATTTTTAAATGTATTAATTGTTATATTTATTTTTTGATACTGATTTACTACATTTTTTTAAACTATTTATTTTTAGATATTTTATTTTTAAATTATATTGTAATTACATTATACATTACATTACAAAATATACTTTCTCAGAATGAATTACTTTAGTTTAAATACTTTGCAAATAGGCAATAGACTTTTAAGTACAGTAGTTACAGTTGTTGCAATGGGCAACACAATTTCAAACACAATGCAACATTGAGCTCAATGTGAATTTCTAGTTAAATGCAATTAGTTACTTTATGGATTACTTTTCTAACCACAGGACTGGATCCTAGATTCAGTCCTGGGACATCTCCTGTAAACAGTTGAGTAAAAGCGTTTTGGTTACAGTAGTGATTTTTAAGGAATATTATTGTATTTTAAAAGTTGACACAGAAACTTTTTCACATAGAATCACCAATGTTATCCTATGGGAGGAAATTCACTTAGCAGGTAAGTAGTCTTATCGTTACTTTTTCTTACTCAGTGGTGGATCCTGGATCCAGCACTGGTGCATCTCCTGTAAACAGTTGAAAGAATGCGTTTAAGTCATACAGGCGATTTTTAAGGAATATTTGTAGTTTGTGAAAATCGACACTTTGAAACTTTGCTGCTGAAAACCAGACAATGGATTTCTATGGAAGGAAATACAAGTTACTGGTAAGTACGGTTAGAATTACTTTTCAGGGTCAGTGCTGGGCTACAAGATGCAGCACTGGATTCTCTCCTGATAACAGGTGAGTAAATCGAAATTGTGAGTTCGGCTGATTTTAGAGGAATATTATAAAGTTCCAAAACTCCACACTTAGAAGAATTTCCAAGTGAAACCAGTCAATGTTAGCCTATGGAAGGAAATTCAAGTTACTGGTAAGTACGGTTAGAATTACTTTTCAGGATCTGTACTGGGCTCAAAGATGCAGCACTGAGGTCTCTCCTGATAACAGGTGAGTAAATCGGAATTTGTAGTTCAGCTGATTTTAGAGGAATATTATAAAGTTCCAAAACTCCACACTTAGAAGAATTTCCAAGTGAAACCAGTCAATGTTAGCCTATGGAAGGAAATTCAAGTTACTGGTAAGTACGGTTAGAATTACTTTTCAGGATCAGTACTGGGCTCAAAGATGCAGCACTGAGGTCTCTCCTGATAACAGGTGAGTAAATCGGAATTCGTAGTTCGGCTGATTTTAGAGGAATATTTGCACAATGGTGAAGGAAGGGGTGGGGCCTGAGGTGACATGTCTGCAAACACGCCCTGTGGAGCGTTTTAAGTTGGAGAATTAATTCCTCCTCAATCCCGAGGGTCCCTAGGGGCCAACTAGCCCACCAGATACCTCCAGTATGCGCCTGAGAGCTGCGTTGCAGAGAGGTGTTCAGAGGCCACGCCCCTTTTTACAACACTCTGCAACGCAGCTCCGTGGCGCTTACTGGAGGTACCTGGTTGGCTAGTTGGCCCCCAGGGACCCTCAGGATTGAAGGGGATTTAATTCCCCATCTTAAAACGCGCCACGGGGCCTGTTTGCACACATGTCACCTGAAGCCCCACCCCTCCCTTCACCACTGTGCAAACGCGCCCGTGGCGCGTTTTAGTTGGTGGATTAAGTCCCCTTGAATCCTGAGGGTCCCTGGAGTCCAACTAGTCCACCATGTACCTCCAAAAGCGCTGACAGAGCTGCGTTGCAGAGAGGTGTAAAAGGGGCCTGGCCTCTGTACACCTCTCTGCAACGCAGCCCCTGGCGCATACTGGAGATTCCTGGTGGCTAGTTGGCCCCCAGGGACCCCCGAGTATTCAAGGGAATTACTTCCCTTCTTAAAAAGCGCCAGGGGCGCGTTTGCAGACTGCTGCAGGGAGGGGGCGGATCCTCCGGCACGATGCTGGTCTTTTTTCTCTTTTTTTGAATGGGAGGGGGCTGCGTGGCCCCCTTCCCTCGAGCCACTTTTGGCCCCGGGGACCCCATCCCCGGGGCCTGAGGATTTTCTTTTTTTTAAATAAAAACGGGAAGGGGGCCGCGTGGACCCCCTTCCCTGGGCCTCTATTGGCCCCGGGACCCCATCCCCCGGGGCATGCCCTCTTTTAAAAAAATTTTTACATCTTTGGAGGGGGCTGCGTGGCCCCCATCAGGCCATTTAAGGCCCCGGGGACCCCATCCCCCGGGGCCGGCCTTGCCCTTTTTTATTTTTTTTTTATTTTTGGGGAGGAGGGTTGCGTGGCCCCCCTCCCGGGCCACTAATGGCCCCGGGGACCCCATCCCCCGGGGCCTGGCCACTCGTTGGGGACCATGGGGGGGTCCACAATCCCAGCACGGTCCCACCGGCTCCCCGCGTCCTGCGGGAGCCGGCATTGCTTTTCTATAAAGGGAGCTGCTGACATGCAGCTCCCCTTATGGAAAAGGTTTCCCTGCTCTTGCTTCAATGAAGCAAAGCAAGTTTGCAATGACAGTCCTGCCATTGCAAACAGCAGTGTCCCGGGGGTAGGCACCCCGGGACACTGCAGGAGCCGGCCCTGGGGGGTGGCGGTCCCCAGGGCCACCACAGGCTCCAGGAGGGGGGCCGCGTGGCCCCCCTCCCTTCAATTGCACAGCCCCGGGGAGGTGGTGGTCCCTGGGCTTCGGAGGTCCAAAATGGACCCCCAAATTTCTTTCTAAGTGCCCCGGGAGGTGGCGGTCTCGGGCGTGTGGGGGCTGGAGCCCCCACACAGGTTATTAAAATTTTAAAAATAAGCCCCGGGCGGTGGCGGTCCCGGGGCTGCGGGAGGGCGGAGAGCCCTCCCGCACCATTTCTTATTTAAAGCCCCGGGGGTGGCGGTCCTCAGGCTTGGGGGCCTTAGAGGCCCCCATAAACTATGAACCCACCCTCCGCATGCCCCCAGGACTTGGCCCACCCGGGCGCAAATAGCATCAAGCGCGGGAGACCGCGCCTCAATTTTTACAGCGGGATCCGCGCACCCTAAGCGCATCCCGCTGATTTTTTTAGAAAAATGCTTTTTCTGCCCAGGAGTCCTTGTGGGACCCCTGAGCAGACCTAGAGGTCAGGGTGTTTCTACACTGCCCCCTTGTGCGTTTTGCGCACTTGTTTCTTTTTTTCACGGCGGGATCCGCGCATCCTAAGCGCATCCCGCCGATTTAAAAAAATAAATAAATGCTTTTTTCTGCCCAGGGGTCCTTGTGGGACCCCCTGAGCAGACCTAGGGGTCAGGGTGTTTCTACTCCTGCCCCCTTTGTGCGTTTTGCGCACTTGTTTCTGTGCCTCGGTTCTACCGAGGCATAAAATGGCTGCCAACACTTCCTGATTTGGAGTGTTGACAGCCACTTGACAGCCAATTAGCATGCAGCTCAGTGATCGGGAGGGTACGCGGACCCTACTCGGCCATAGATATATATGTGATTTTACTTGTGATTTTCTCAGGAACTACTGAACGGATTTACACCATTTAAGCAAAAGGCACAAGTCTGAACCAAGGGCTACCTCTTTGCCAAATTTGGTGTAATTCCGTTCAGCAGTTCGGGCTGTAGCCGCGATGAACGGTTCCTATGGAAAAATGAATGGGGAAAACATGTTTTGTGACCCCCCTTTTTTCTCGGCCCTCGCTTGACAAATCACCCCGAGACTTTCAGGATAGGAGCGGACCGGAGCGCCCCAACAAGTTGGAAAATTTCGCGAAGGTTCGTCAACCGACGCCAACGTTATTTCAAATAGAATGTTGCGGATTTCCTATGGAAAATAGGTCCTAACTATAACTATCTACTGGCGACCGCCAGTAGATAATATATATATATATAATACACACATACATATATATATATATCCTTAAAACCCCACAACTCCCCCAAACAATTTCCACCCTAAACCCAAAAATTACCCTTGCCACCCAAAAACCTATACCCACCATAAACCCTAAAATTACCCTTGCCACCCAAAACCCCATACCCACCCTAAACCCTAAAAATTCCCTTGCCACCCATACCCACCCTAAACCCTAACATTTCCCTTGCCACCCAAAACCCTTACCCACCCTAACCCCTAAAAATGCCCACCCTAAACACTTTAAAAACCTTTCCCTAATATACATTGTTGGGGCATGCAGAGGAAGAGATCTATAATAAATATAGGTTGGATTCAGACATGATCTATAATCTGATAGCTGAAGTAGGTCCACTACTGCAGCGTCAGACTTGTCTGACACATGCCATTCCTACGCATGTGCAGGTCCTATGTTCACTGAACATCCTAGCTTCAGGTAGCTTCCCGGGGGTAATAACTGCAGCAGGAGGGGTCTCTTAAAGAGCACTATTGCGCTTTTTCAGTTTGTTCCTGGACACTATGTTTCAGAGGATACACCAGCACATAAGATTTCCTACAACACCACAGGAATTGCAGCAAACTAAATCAGACTTTTATCAGCTAGCTCATTTTCCCCATGCAATTGGGTGCATTGATGGGGGACTCATGTAGCTATATGCCCCCCCCTCAGTGAATGAGTACATTTACAGGAACAGGAAATCATATCATTCACTGACTATCCAAGTCATATGCCATGCCAAAAATATAAACACAGACGTAGTGGCAAGATTCCAGGAAGTACGCATGATTCGTACATCTTCAGACACAGTGGCATACACACACGTCTCCTTGGGGGTGAATTTGGCGAAGGATACCTGCTTGGTAAATGCATGTAACACTGTCTCACTGACTCTGGTCATGGTGAAATATTGCAGTGAGTAATATATTGCCTTCTACCCTGTAGGTGACAGAGCATATGTTGTGTGCTCATTCATACTGACACCATACCTGAATCCGACTACACCAAGTGAACAGCGATACAAAGCAGCGCATATATCAACACCCAACGTGATAGAGAGGATCTTTAGTTTACTGAAGAGTAGGTTCTGCTGCCTACATAAAAGTGGAGGTGCAGTGCAGTACATGCCAGATACATGTTGCAAAATTGTGGCCACTTGTGCCATGTTGCACAACATTGCAACTTCAAGAGGCTTATCCTTGGACCTTATGGATAGTGAATCTGATGAAGACAATGAACCAGGTCAACATCAACAAGCAGCAAACCATTCAAGGGCAGCAGAAGGAAGACAGAGATGTGCAAAAATATTGCAGAATTATCTTTAAGGTGGGTAATGATGAGACAATACACTACATGGTTTCATTGCTATTATGATTTATTCAAAAGAAAACTCAGGTAGTGTAAAGGCACACGTAACAAGTAAAATACGTGCTGTGTGAAAGTGATAATGCAACTAGATAACATTGTCATGGTAGTTGAACAACTGAATGCTACTCGTTACCTCACCTAATGGCATTCCTGGGCTCAACGCCACACTATTTTCTGCTGCCACGCACTCCCGTGGCCCGGTGTGTGTGCTCTGTCACATCCCTTGTTGAGGTGTCTGAGGCAGAAGTATTTCTTGAACTGCACCTTCTGAATTTGGTTACTGGTGCTATGATGCTACTGAGGCTCGAGGCCTCCTCACTATCCCCTCCACCCAGTACATTACTACCAACAACTGTAGCAGTTTGCAAATGCTCAACAGCATTGGTGACCTGTATCAATCCTCTTGCCACATCACCGCAACAATGGGTCATTTCTACTTACATGCCCACAGCGCGTTGAGACAGTAGAGCTGTTGTATTACACAGCTGGTTGATGGCCCTGGTGTAGCCATCTAAGCAGCCAAGTAATTGATGGTGCCTTTTGTGGTGGGACACATGGTCTTCCTGCATTACATTGCATTGTTCCTTGATGGCTTGTGCCATGTGACTGAAGTTGTCTGATGTTTCCCTCTGTCCTTCCATCACTGCTGCAGTGAGCTGTGTGACGCTGTCCTACATATCGACCATATTTTTGTTTATGGAAAGAAGCTGTGCATGCATTGAACACATGTTTGCATTGCAGGCGCTGCACCTTCAACATTGCATTCTCCAGCCCACCACAGACAGACGATCCATCACCTTCATCAGCTTGCCATTGCGCCCTTGCCCTGCACCGCCTGTGTACTTGGGCTCTTGGGGTCGGTGTATTGTCAGCCTGTGTTTTGGGAAGGTCAGGTTGGCTCTCCTCTTCGATTTCAAACTCAGGTAGTGGTGCCACTGTGGTCCTGCGTCTTGTGGGTGCAGGTGTTGGGGGTGATGGGGCCACTGTGTTGTCATCTCCTGACTGTGCCGGAGTCTCCAGAGGGTCATGGGATTTACTTTCATCTGACTCCTGCACAGGTGTATCTGTGATGTTCAGTTTGTGATTTTGACATGTGTTAGACCTGGCATCATTAGGCGTGGGTTTCCCCCGTATTTTTGCCTTTGCCTCCTGTGTTTTTGCTGTGTGTTAGACTTCCTTTTGCTGGTCTAGATGCTTTGGGCACTTTGCCACTGCTGTTCAGTGCCAAAGTGCAAGTGCTCCTTTTGTCAATTGTTGTTATGGATTGGTGATTCCATGATTGGCATATTTGATTTACTATAGTCAGTCCCTAGTACAGTGCACTGTGTGTGCCCAGGGCCTGTAAATCAAATGCTGCTAGTGGGCCTGCAGCACTGATTGTGCCACCCACATAAGCAGCCTGTAAATATAACTCAGGCCTGCCATTGCATGTATAATGAATTATGAGTTTTCGTTGTGCTCTTGAAAGAGGCCTGGATGGGCACATCAACAGCATTTGAAGCTTTGAAAAAGCATGTACCCTCACATGTGGACTCAAACTGTAAAAGTGGAATAAAATGTGACTAAACGGAGTAATATGGATTATTGTTTTGAATTGGAGTATCATTGAACACTTTTGCTGTGCAACTGGGAATGGGGCGCACAAACGCTCCACCACTTTGAATCTAATCAGCCACCGTAAGCATGCGCAGACGGATTCGTTATCGTTGATAAGGTTGAGACATATCACGATAACAAAGGTGTGCATTCTATCACCTTGGCTACATTTTGAATTGATTGTTGCCCTTTTTGGATCGTTTGCACCCTATGGAAAACTGTGGACCAACTTGATAAACTGAAATCACTACCACATGTTAGGCGGAACATCTCATCTACGAGCAAGTTGTTACTATCATGATTATGAAAATTACCATGTAGTACCATCGTACACACTGTTTAGCATTAAATGGTTAATAATATGTAATGTACAATTTTTTCATAAAATGGTAATTATCAGTGAAATGGTATGTGCACAATTATCAGTTATAGGCAATATTGTGTTAATTTTGTGTTTATGTTCAATTAGTGGGTGATGGGAGTTGTAGTTTTAAGTTCGGGTAGGAGGCAGTGCAGATAGGGTCAGGTGGTTTATTTATATGCAGCGAGGGGGGAGTGGTTTGGTTTTCGGTTTGCTGGTTTAAAATGGAGTGGACACGTGGGAGATGACACGTTTGTTAGACCGAGGAAGCTAAGTGGAAAGAGGGATGCTGGTTTTGCAGGTACGGCGATTATTGGGGTTTGGGGTGATGGGAGTATTGTGTGAGTGTGGTTACATTTAAGTAGAGACGAATAGAGAAATTCGAGAATGAAGAGGTTTGAGTTCGGGAGTTTGAGAGGGGAGCGCAGGGTGGGCTCTGAGCGTCGTCGAGTACGGGTGGATGGAGTGTGACTGCGGGGGAAAATGTGTGAAGCTTGGAGAAGGGAGAGGGTTGTTTTGTAAGATTTGGATGTGTGATTGGAGTGTGTGAGTAGGTGGCGATATGGGATGGTTTAAAGATCATGGGATATTGGAGGGGTGCACATAGATGAGTTTGGCACAAAGGGGAGTGATTTTGAGTTCATTAAAATCGGTGGGCTGTTTATAATTTAACAAAATGGCTGGTGGTTTATAATTTAACAATATGGTTAGGGGTTTGTTGTTAATAATTGAAGTAATGAGGGAGGCACAATATTTGTTTTATGTTTGATGAAGGACAAAGCAGTAATGGTAGTTTTGAAATTTAAATTTGCAGTTACCCGTGAAGAAGGGCTAGATAAGCCCGAAATGCATTGGGTTGGAATGCGAAATATAATGTATGATGAATTATGCGTTTTCGTCGTGCTCTTGAAAGAGGCCTGGATGGGCACATCAACAGCATTTGAAGCTTTGAAAAAGCATGTACCCTCACATGTGGACTCAAACTGTAAAAGTGGAATAAAATGTGACTAAACGGAGTAATATGGATTATTGTTTTGAATTGGAGTATCATTGAACACTTTGCTGTGCGACTGGGAATGGGGCGCACAAACGCTCCACCACTTTGAATCAAGTGCACTCACTTGCCAGGCGCTAACCTTCCCTTTTCTAACATGTTAGTCACCTCTAAAGTAGGCCCAAGGTACCCCTTTGGTCAGGGTGCAGTGTATGTGAAAGGTAGGACATGCCCTCATGTGTGTGGCATGTCCTGATAATGAAATACTGCCACATTAGTTTTTCACTATTGTAAGCCTATCTGTCCCATAGGATAGAATAGGGAGTTTGCTTATAATATCTGATAAACATAACTGCCCATGGGAACAAGATCGGAAAAAAAAGTTTGATATGCCTGAACTCAGCATGTTAAAATGCATCTTTTAGTGAGGGTGATTTTTACATTCTGGGTTTGAAAATACCACTTTTGGAAAGTAGGTATTTTCTTGCCTAACCATCCAGTGTGGCTCTGCTAAGTTGTGTATTGACTGTCTGGCTTTGGAGTGACAAGGGCTGGGGATGTGCATTCTGTTCAGACAGCCACTTGGGGGGTTGAGGCGTGTCCTGCCTTTCCAGGGTGAGTCAGGACTGGGCTGAATAGACCTGGGCTGCATTCATAGTAGGGAGAGGACATTTCTTTCACACCTGAATGGGCCTGGTCTGCCAATGACAATGCTGTTTCCACCTCCTGCCAGGAAGCGGCACCAGAGAGGACAGAACTGGTTTTGGATGGGTAAAGAGCTTCTCTGCCACAGAGAACAAAGGCTTTTACTGTATAAAAAGAGGGGCCCAGACCCCAGACTTTTAGATCACTGCTGAACTAAGGAACCTGCCAGAAAGAAGGACCGGGAAAGCTGGAGGAGGAGTACTGCCCCTGTGCTGTGTGCTGTTGGTGTTGACCTGCAGTGGTTGCTTCTGTCTTGGGTTGGGAAAGCACTGGACTGTGCTTTCATCATCCTGCTGTTAGAGTTTTCTCCAAGGACTTGAAGTAGAGCTTGCCTCCTGTTGGAAGTCTCAAGGATAGAAAAGACTTCAAAGATCACTTCTGGGAAATCAAGAGGAACCTTTGCCAAGAAGAAGAGCTGGAAAAACTGAGGAGGAATACTGCCCCTGTGCTGTTTGCTGTCTGGGGTTGGCCTGCAGTCGCTACTTTCTGCCAAGGAATGGGAAAAGGACTTTGCTGTTTGCTGTGTCCCCTGCTTGAGGAAGATTTCCAAGGGCTTGAAGAAGAGCTTGCCTCCTGTTCTGTAATCTCAGGGACACAAAGACTTCACCCCCAGCTTCCCTGAACTTCCTTGCTGGGAGTTCTGACCTGCTAAGAGGTGCCTGTAGCTGCTCTGGGCCTCTGGAGGTTGTTCTGGCTGTTGGAAGCTGGTAAAGCAACGCAACGACGAGAAGCGCGATGCAACCCTACCTGTTTCTGACGCATCGCCAAAGAAACTGACGCAGCGCCTGCACGCGGCTCGAGAAATCGCCGCTCGCATCGAGTGCACCGGTCTCCGAAGTCCGAGATCACTGCACCGATTCCGACGCAAGCCCTACTGTGCGGCTGCAAGAACCCACGCATCATCCCGGATTGTTGCATCGCGGCGCCAAGTCTGTTGCATCGTTGGGGGACGCAGTAAGAAACCGACGCATCACCTCCCCATGCAATAAGAAACCGACGCATCACCTCCTCTCCGGTAAGGAACTGACGCATCACCCCCCCTGCGCAGCAGTGTGGAACAGACGCATCACCTCCCCCGGAGCAAGGAACCAACGCATTCCCTTCGACTCTTTTTTTTTGAGCGCGTGACGCATCCAAGGTACTTTAGGTGAAAAGTGTTGCATCTGCAATTTGCTTTGAACAGAACTATTTCTACCATTTGAAAGTCATATTTTTATTACTGTATTGTGAATTTTTGTCGTTTTGGTCTTGTTTGGTTTAGATAAAGATTACTTATTTTTCGAAACTGGTGTGGTGTCCATTTGTAGTGTTTTCACTGTATTACTGTATGTGTTCACAAATGCTTTACACTCTGCCTCTGAGATAAGCCTGTCTGCTCATGCCAAGCTACCAAGGAGGTGAGCAGGGGTTAATTTAGAAGTGGATCCCCCTTACCCTGACTAGGAAGAAGGGTCCCTACTTGGACAAAGGTACCTACCTCTGCCAACTAGAGACCCCCATTTCTAACAACATGTATATCACAAAGCGCATTGTTATGTCTAATATATCTATTTAGCAACACACGGTGTGAATACATTTCACTTGCTTGTTAAACTTAAATGCACCTATGCTGTTTTGACTTTTCTCCTTGCCTTGCCTATTGCAGTTTCTGACTACTAATCACATAATGCATTGGTGTGTAGGAAGTAAAATGTGGACTGGAGTAGTCTTTGCTCCTATAAGCCTGATCTCACTAAAGGAGTATTTTTTTACATTTACCATGCATATGGTCATTTGCATGCATCTTACCTTGGGCAGTACTGGGTGGTGCAGAGGTGTCTTTCTGCGTCACTCCAATGACGGCTTCAGGCTGAAGGGTAGACTCCACCAGCCGAGTTGACGATGCAGCGCGCGCAAGGTAAATAGTTTTATTTTTTTATTTACTTAGTTTACTCCGTTCCGTCGTATGTTTGAGACCACCCCCCCACCCTGCCCCTCCCCTGCCCCGCCCACCGCCCTGCAGCACTCCCTCTGCGAGCCGCCACTGTCCTAGACAGAGCATGCTAGATGCTGTAGAGCATGTTTGGTGGCCCCTCGTCCCTGGTTTGTTGTGGCATCTTCGTAGTGCCGAAGATCCAACAGAATTTTCTGCAAGCCACCGGAGTACCAGACATAGAGAGTTGTGAGGGGTCACAAACTTCAGTACTGGGAGAAGGATTTCAATTTTGGGATACTTTTTTTAGTAAATGAAGGCCACAAATTCCAGGAAAGAGACGTGGACAAACCTTACAAAATGCCCTCCCCAAATTGTGGACTTTTCATAGGATTTTTTCCGAGCCCCCAATCCAAAATGAAGTAGCAAGTTTTCCTTTCATGTCAGTTCCTGTTTGAATCACATATGAGGAAGCATCTCCATGTGTTGCAGCACAGTTGTTCCCTGATTTTTCGTCAAGGTTTTTATAACTTAATTTTTGTTTCAGATTTTTACTTCCAGCAATTGGAAGTTCTGCTAGATTCTACTTCTCAATAATTGAGATTGTGCCGCTACCCAGAGGAACGAATCAGCGTTTTTAAGCAGTTGGAAGCATTTTAGCATTTAAGCATTTTAGCAAGCCTTTTAAAATTGTACCTGAATTTGATGTTTATTTTAGTTTAAGACACACCGCGCTGTTGCACAGTGCTCCGGCGATCCGACCCTGCTCCCTAGTTACTTCCTGGCGTCATGCCCACCTGGGCTCTCAATCACTGAGGAGGGGGAGGAGCCAAGGCTGCCACCGGCCATTTAATGCCGGTCGCAGCGCGGGAGCGCAGCGGACACGAGCAGCGGGCGCGCCGGCGGCGCACCGAAGGCGTGCCAAAGGCAAGCCCGTCTGCGCCCGTCCATGGCCGTTTGGGGCCAGGGGCCAGTCACCATGCCCAAATCACCACCTACTCATCAGCTGAACTTAAACAATTTCACTCTGGAAAGCCCATGCTCAATCCCTCTACTGAAATCAGATTGGTCAGGAACAGGATCATGGTGACCAGAACCTCATTTCCTGAACTTTTACGCCCCGCCCACATGCAGGGTACACCCAGACACAGGACAGAAACAGCTGTCAGGCATTATCTGTCATCTATCTAAATACCCGCTCCTTGGTAAAACATAAAATGGACATATACCTCTTACTAGAGTCTGAACAAAGAGACATCCTTTTTCTAACAGAAACCTGGCTCTCACAGGAACCCTCTCCTGACATTCTGACCGCACTACCCAGCGACTACTATATCCTCCAAGCCAACCACCCTCAGGGGAAGGTGGGTGGAGGAGTAGCAGCCATTATACGCCATAACCCAAAATTCACCGCTTTAACCACACTAGATCTACCTTCAGTAGACAACCTTGTGATCAAACTAGACTCTGTCTCTGCCCCCATGATTTGTGTATTGCTCTACAGACCCCCCCGAAGCATGCCACTGTTTCCACAATGTTTGGGCGAACAGGTAGCCCATCTAATAACTAACCACGCAAAAATCTTGTTACTTGGTGATTTTAACTACTGGGCTGACAAAACACTAGGTGGCCCCCAATCCGCGGAACTTACTGACCTGCTCATAGTGCTAAATCTTAATCAGCTGCTACACATATCAAAGGGCATACACTCGACCAGGTATGGACAACCAACCTTGTCATGTCTACCCCGTCCGTTGCTCCCTGCACATGGACTGATCACTATTTGATCAAATTCACCATCAATAACATCAGTAGGACCAAAACCTCCACTGTTGAAGGGGGGTCTGCAAGGAGCTGGAATGATACCAATAAAAGTCTATTTCTCAAGACACTGACCAACACAGTCCCGCCCAACCAGTCATCTATCAACCTTAGGGAGAAAAATTTAACAGCTTGGCTACTAGCAGCCAGTAATAAACATGCACCCCTCAGGAAAATACACTTAGACCGACGCCACGAAGCACATAGATGGTTCTCCGCTGACCTAAAAGCTCTAAAATTAGCCCTTAGGCAATCTGAAAGGAGGTGGAGATGCAAATACCTACCTTAGGAAAAATGCAATTACCTAGCCGCATTAAAAGATTACAAAAAAGCTATTCTGACTAAAAAAGCCGCATATTTCTCTTCGAAAATTGTGACCTCTACTAACCGGTCAAACATTTTCTCAATTGTTAATGAACTGTCCAATCCGGATAGAGTGACAATAAAATCTACGCCTCTCAAACCTTATGCGACTCCTTGAACATCTTCTTTATCAACAAAATGATGGCAATTAAGGCTAGCATTCCTACATGCCCTACCCCTGAGGCATGTTCGACTACGCAAACGAACCCTCACACCATTGAACAAATACCGACAATAAGCCACAAAGTATTCCTGGATCTGTTGGCCAAGGTAAAATCGGGCTCACCCAGGGATTGCTGCCCGCCTCAGATCTTAAGGGAAGCTTTTACTGCTCTCCCTGGCCCAGCTCTGTCCCTTCTGAATGAGTCACTGTCCCAGGGCTACGTCCCCGACACCTTTAAGGAGGCAATTGTTGTTCCCCTCCTGAAGAAGCCGGGGGCTGATCCTAAAATTCTGACGAATTACCGCCCAATCTCGCTGCTTCCATACCTGGCTAAGGTACTTGAAGCCCATGTGGCCAGATGCCTTTCTGCCTTTTTGGAACAGTCTGAATATCTTGACCCCCATCAGGCAGGGTTCCGTCCAGCACACTCTACAGAGGCCATCATACTTACAGTATTGGACACTCTCCGGAAGGAGGCCGACAAGGGCTCCCCGCAGGCTCTGGTGTTGCTGGATCTCTCTGCAGCCTATGAAACGGTCGACCACAAAATATTGATCGACCGTGTCAGAAACGCGGGAATCCAGGGCTCAGCTCTTGACTAGATCGGTTCCTTCTTGGAAAACCAATCTCAGTCGGTCCGCATAGGCCAGTTTACAGCCCCTAAGATGAAGACTAGATGTGGAGTCCGCAGGTCTCCTCACTATCCCCCCATCTGTTTAACCTCTACCTTCTCCCACTGATCCGTGCTCTGAAAGAAAGGAAAGCGTGTACTTTCAACTACACTGACGACTTTCATCCCATGTTCTCCATTAGTAACTCCCCTGATTCTGTCCATGAATTTCAGACCACTATGCTACTCATTTGTGACTGGATGAATAGCAATCACCTGAAACTAAATCCAGACAAGACTGAATTGATCCTTACGGGAGGACCCCATAACCCTTGGAGCCCTCATTTTTGGCCAAAGGAATTAGGACAGCCTCCTACTCCATCTTTTTCTGCTAAAAGTCTGGGGGTAACACTCAATTGCGATCTTACAATGAAGACCCAAATTGGCTCAGTGACTTCCACGTGCTTCTTTCAGCTGAGAAAAATAAGAAAAATCAGTAGATTTCTCACTCAGGAAGCTCTAATACAGGTGGTCCTAGCTATGGTAATGTCCCATATAGACTACGCCAATTCTTTATACTTTGTCATTCCAGCCTATTTAACTAAACGACTGCAACTGGTAGAGAACCAGGAAGCAGGAGCCCTAAATTTGTGGACAGCCTAACTAAAAGGCACATCCCCATGCGTAATCTCCGCTCTGCTCACTTGCATCTTCTGTCTACGCCCTCCTTCAAACTGAAGCGGATGGGTGGTGCCAGGTTTGACATACTAGCGCCTAGATACTGGAACTCTCTGCCTTTTGAAATTAGATCTTGCACAGACCTACTGAACTTTAGGAAGCTCCTCAAGACATGGCTGTTTAGACAAGCATACGAGTAAGTCCCTGGGTTCCGGCATCCCTCAGAGTAGCGCCATGAAACCAATCCGGTGTACGTGCGCTTTACAAGAACCATTTAACATAACATAACATAACAATAATGTCTGCCACTTTTCTCTTCCCTGATGTCAGGGAGAGTTTAGCGCCTTGTCATTCATGTCAGTGTTAATATTAATTTCCAATAAAGAGATACAAGATAGCCTAGACATTTATATTTTTGCAACATTTCCGTTTTTTCCCATAAACTAGGACCCACCAAAGGAGACATGTGGCACCTTTCATGTGTGCTACTCTGTGCAGGGTAGCACACTGAGCGTTGGGTGGCATTGCCCTTTCCATGGCAATCAAGAAGGGGACTCAACAGACCTCCTCAGCACTTCTTCCCTGACAAATACACCACATTCAAAGAGTGAACATCATCAAGCTAAAAGTGGAGCACCCCTTACAGGGAAATGCTGAGAGCAAAAAAGGACTTCCAAAAAAAAGCTAAAAGAATTAGGTCAAAATTCCTTGAAACCCCACTCCACTAAATTGGTGGCAGATACAGTTGCAAGACTGGATAAAGTGCAGAGACATGAATACTTCCTCACATTTCCACAACGGAATGAAGATAAAACTCACCATGAAACAAAGAGTCAAGAGGTATTGAGAAATGAAAAAATACTTTAAGTGGCATAACAACATAAAACACACAGGACAGAAATATAAGGCAAATGATGCAAACAGGTAAGCCAATGCTCACAATGAATAAGAATGTAAAGAAAATAACGGGTAACAGCATATGCATTAAATAGAGTTGCAAAATGGTTTTATGGTAACACTTTTTTAAACTGCGTCACCTTTACATGTTTATGGATTGGGAAAAGACATCGGGCACCAACTTCTGGGTCGCCTCTCTAGATATAGAGAAGTCGTTTGACACACTAGGGTGGGATTACCTCATGAAGGTCCTCAATAGACTTGGAGTGGGATCGAGGTTTCTGAAATGGATTTCCCTGCTATTTAATGCGACACTGGCACAGGTGAAGATAGGTGACATCATCTCAGACCTGCTCAGCATTGAGCAGAGGCATGTGACAGGGCTGCCCCAGATTATTTTTTCTCTGGCTATGGAACCCCTTGCGTGTTGCCTCCGTGTGAGAGCGTCAGAATGGGGCATTCAGGTCGAAGAGAGATGGCATATAATTTCATTATATGCTGACGACGCGCTGGTGTACGTCCACGAAGAAGCAACATCCCCCGACTGATGGAACTACTGCGCCTATGAGAGATGCCTCCGACCTGAAGGTGAACTGAGATAAGTCCTATCTTTTTCCTTTGACAGCGATCTCGGGTGAACAAAGGCAGAGGCTCCCAAGGGCCCCTCTACCATGGAGCCACAACACCTTTAAATATCTGGGGATCAGAGTGTATCGTACAGACAAAGACCTAGTAGATGGTAATGTAGGAAGGGCACTGACTGGGGCACGCAGCTCCCTACCATTCTAGACAGTCCTCCCGCTCTCTCCTGTGGGATGCATAGCCATCTCCAAAATACTACTACTCCCATGACAGCAATATTTTTTTCCCACCATTCCTGTCCTACTACCCGAGAGGTTCTTCGTGGAACTTCGCTCACTCCTGATCACTCTGATCTGGGGCAAGGGAAGAAGATGGGTAAAAATATCTAAATTTTACGCCCCACTGATAGAGGGCAGCGTCGGGGTACCGAATTATAAGTATTATTACACCGCATCCCAGCTGCAGTGGCCATCATGCTGGCTGGCTGAATATAACATGTCTTAACTGTGGCACTGAATCGGCGGTGCCGGTGTTATTGTGATAGTTGCTGGGCTGCAACGAGGTGGTCCCCAGAGGGAGGAGGAATGTCCTCATGAGAGTAGACAGGGCCTGTTGGAGATCCTATATAGTTAAACACCGTACAATTACCCCAAATGCACCAGGTTTGCCCCTATGGGCAATGCCGGAGTGCTCGACACTTCGATTGAGACAAGAAGCTGTTGAGTGTATGGAGGCGGGCCTCACCACATGGGGAAACCTCTTCAACAATAAGATTTTATACACCTTTGAGGGCCTTGTTGATGACTATGGTATTCCACAGGGCATTTTCCTTCTATACGCTACACTTATAGACCACCAGCACCAGGTTTGGCACAGGACACATGATGAGCCAGAGACCTCACAGTTTCTACAACCTCTACTCAGACACGACGGAGCTCGATGAGCAGTTAGGTGCCTGTACGGCTCTTTGCACGCAGATAGGGGTACACCGCTTACATCCTCACAGACATATTGGGACACTATGCTATCTGTCATGCTTACAGATAAGCAATGGACACAATGTACAGGTAGGCCCAAAGTAGTCTCAGGAAACTTCATTGGCTACCAGTCATGAAGAGATGCCAGTTCAAGTTGCTCACCCACGCTTACAAGGCATTGCACAACGAAAGACAGACGTACCTCAACAAACAAGTGGATTTCCACCAACTGACCAGCGGACTCCATTCTGGATCCCTCTCCCTAGCAGGCACCCAACGCATCCACTGGACAAACAGTGGAGGCCGCTCTTTCTCCTACCTGGTGGCTAAGACCTGGAACTCCCTCCCCCTGCACCTCAGAGCCTCACCATCGATCCAGCAGTTCAGGAAGGACCTCAAGACCTGGATGTTCAACCAATAGGAACAGGCAGCATCATCCGGCAGCTGGATCCCACAGTGCCTCAAGACCCTCATGGGTGAAGCAGCCTCGCTCTACAAATCCTGATTGATTGATTGATTGAGTCTCCAACAATGCCAGGCTTAAATATATCAGTTCTACTATCCCCACCAAACCTATCTCACCCCAAGCGTATAGCATGCATGTACCCAGGTGCCAGCGGTACTTGCCTCCACTGCTCCACTGTCTTCATAAACATTGCTAGGTCCATGCCTTTCATCAGTTCTTACTGGGATGTGGTACTTAGCTACACTTCAGATGCCCTGGACTGCCCCCTCTCAAAGGACGTGCTCCACTGTCTGCTGAGCTTCACCACACGTACAGCTGAATAAAAACCACCCAACAAATTAATTGATCTGGCCCTTATTCTCTCTAAACGTCGACTAGCTATGAGCTGAAAGTCACTCCTTGCACCCACCATCCGTTATGGCTCTCTGATCTGCGTTCTGGGACACTGGCAGAATGTGATACACTGCGCAAGCTGGGCACAGAGTGTGCTGGTCCATCCACCCCCCCAAACTGGGTAAGGAACTTAACCACTGTGAAGGCCAAGTTGGAAGAGAGGCAGACCTGAACCTCTAATGGGGCATTGTTGCATAGTCTTGTCGAAGAAGATGCAGATTCCATGGAGGAAGCACTACCTTTCTCACCATTCTAGCCAATTAAAAATGCTGTAACAAATAAGAAGCTCAACACTGAGTCAAGAGCCACTAAGGCTCCCTGGAAGTAAAAACAGTTGTCCAGTGGAGTCTTAGAGTTGCCAGCGGCCAGCCATTCTGGAAGCTCTCCTCAAGCAAAAACAAGTTCTGAATTGGAGGACTTGTAACAGGATTGATACCAGCTTAAATACACCAGCCCAGAAAGTGCAACCAATTGTACAGTTATGATCTATGTGAAGATGTTTGTTGTGACCCCTGAATAAAAGTTGCTGTTGGTCTCTGGCCACAATGGTGCTTAAGTCTTGCCGCTCAACTTCCAGGCTGATAGTTGTAAATGAAAAACCAGTGTAACAAAATTTGTCCTGAATGAGTGACCATATCACAGGAGGAGTCATTTCTAATATATCATCTGGGGGAGACAAGGCACTCTCTTCATTTAGGGCCAATGATGGACTATCGAGAGGACTTGTCCGCATTGTAGCCTGATGATCTTGCTAATGAGTACTCTCAAGCATCTAAGTGACAAAAAACGACCTGCTACTACACTGCTGTTGCCTCATTAATCCAGGTACAATTGTGGGAGATAATGGCTTTCCTGCTAGTGACATTGATCAAACCACGATGACGCCGAACCTCTGCATCTCTCCTGAAAACCCTCTGGTCAAAGTGAGAGCTTGTGAGACCTCGGACACACCTAATAGGTCTGAATTACAAGCTCATTGCTCCGCAGGTGCATCACTTTTTCTGATGCACTGGCAGCGCAATGGGCTTGCCCATATTTACAAGGGCACTTTAACTCACTCCGCGCAACTTTTCATGGCCTTGTAAATATGGGCCCCTTTCTCACATTACTCTGTGTGAAAGGGACATTCCATGGGTGTTGCTGTGGGTGTTCCCACGCAACATCCATGAAACCTGACACATTTCCAGATTTTCAATGTTTTGTAAAGCTGGGAATGCGTTAGAATCCTACGCCTCCCCAGGGGAGGGAATAGGAGTGGCTCAACAAGGAGAAATACTTTTATTTCTCCTAGTTTTTTCATCTTTTTATGCATGCTGCTTTCTGCAGCAGCACTCGTAGAAAGAGGAAAATGGCATCAATGATTGTTATTGTGCACGAAGGTGTTCCTTCCTGCACAAAAACAATCCACCTTACAACGCAGGCACCCTTGCAACATGACAAAAGCGTGTCTGCTTTGGCGCATGGCTGATGTTTGTGCGCTGGAGCAGGTGAGAAGGACAGGAATGTGCTGTAGCTTGTAGTTAAGGCGCATTCCTGCCCTTTTATTCTGATGTACGGCAGCGCAGCAGGGTGGCTTGCTGCGCTGCTGTGAGTCAAAATATAGTAAATGAGGCCCAGTGAGTCAATTTGACTGCACATATTACGAAGAAGGTTTAGAGGCTGCCTCAGCTAAAGAACATATCACTGCTCCTCTTCTGTAATGCCCCCTTAGCATGCGCTTTCTACCTGTAGATATAGGATTCATGGTGTTATCAGTGTGTACTTTAAACGGCAATAGTTTATAATATTAATTACATTTTAGGATTATTAGGAAATAATTTTATGATTTTTAGGAAATAATTAAAGTTTAGGATGACAAAGAGAAATGGAGTGCTTTAAGCTTCCAACAGTTCAAAGTCTGTAAGGTTTTTCCTGAGCAGATACATCTCCAAGAATGGCCCCAACCTGTCATGCTTGCACCAGTAGTGACAGTTTTTGGGATGGGAAGGGAGAAGGAAGTTTTATTCTCTAGATGCTGAAGGAAAGAAGAAACTCCTCTCTCTAGAAGCCTGTAATAAAGCCTTTAATTCAAATCCAGAAGTATTGCCTTAGTCCCTGGAAATATATGCTTAGAATCCATGGACATACACTACCAGTGACTTAGCAAATACCTGACTATGGGAAAAATGTGTCATCTTGCCCAGAGAACAACAAATATAAAAGCTGTCCCACCCACTCACATAGTCAATCATTCTCTTTTGAAGGCATCATGTATTATAGTATCAAGAGACTGGAGAGCAGTTTCTTCACCTTTTATGAGGGTAGAAATGTTGCTTCTCTATCAATGTGAAACAAAGTTCAATTAGTCTCCATAGTTTGTGATGATTATCATATTGCAGACAGCTATGTTCTTGTATTGTCCCTGATCGAAAGAAGGATTGATAGGGCCAATCTCCTAGATATATTTTTACAGTATATCTCTGTCAGTGAGAATAAGTACCATAGTGCAGATGCCTTCATAAAAACCCTTGCTGAAGTCTTAAGGCTGAACCTGAGCTTTATGATATGGTGCTATGCCTAGTGAAGTGAAGGACCTTTTGTTGCACTGAGAACACCAGTACATGAAGTAGCCGTCAGCAATATCTATCAACATCAGGTTGCAACCCTTATGAAATACCTGGAAAAAATGGAATTAAAAATTTAATATTCTTTGCATATGAGCTAGCTTCTTCAGATGTATTACCTGTCAGAAATGGCTGGCTTTTGTCTTCACCAGAAACACTAGAGGATAAAACTATTGGCATAGTTTTAGAGGAAGCATCCAAATCCCTGTCACAGGATGCTTGACTATTCACTATCAGAGCTGACGTTTTTACAGAATTACAAAGTCTAAGAACTAAGTAGTAATGGTCTTCCTTAGGGTTAGAGAAAGCGGGGAAACTCAAAGGAGTAGCCAGGAGGTTCAATGTCCAAAACACTCTGGGGTATATTCTCAAGAACGGGCGATAATTATCGCAAAACTAGGTTAACGCAATCATACATAATGCCGCCTATTGCGGGAAACGAACGCCGTGTTAACGGCGTATTCTCAACACGCCGGTAACAGGCAATAGTTCCCCAATAAGGCGTCAAATGTCCGCGTTAAAATTACCTGGACGCCGATAAAAAAGAAAACCCGAACATGAAAAAAGTTGCAATGGGCCCAACAGCGATAAAAATAACAGCGACAAGCAGCGCCAGGCTTGCTATCCCCACGTCAGGCGGGAAAAATCACCATAAAAGCTGCAAAAAAAAAAAAAAAAAAACCCAAACAACTGAGAAGCACCATGGAGGACGCTGGAGCAACTACAGAGCCCAACCAGAACCCCACAAACCCCTGGAGGACCAGCCAGGGACCTCGGGGAAGGAGAAGGGCAAGGAGAAGAAGAAGAGGAACTCGTGATTCAGTCCGCAGCAAAACAAGATCCTGATTACGGAGGTGATAGAACACCACCAACAACTGTTCATCACCTCCACTGTGTCATTGGCAACTAAAAATGCAATATGGCAGCCCATCTTGGCCAAGGTGAATGCAGTCGGAGTGAAGAGAAGGGAAGTGGACGACTGCAAGAAGCGCTGGAATGATGTGAAGCGCAAAACCAAGCTGAAACTCGCTAACAACCGGAAAGCAGCAATGCAGACTGGAGGTGGGAGTCCAGCGCCACAGCAGGAGCTGGATGAGATGGAGGAAATGGTGTCCACAGTCATCAGTGGGGAGACGGTGGCAGGAGTCGGGGAACCGGACACTGCTCAACATGACCTGACCCAACAGCGACAGGATGAGTAACGACCAGGGACTGGGGAGACGGGGAGAGATGGGCACAACAGCACACATGCACAATTAAGTATAGCACAGTGCACACCCACAATGACTATGGATCATGTCCCTGATCTCCTTGGCATACTGCAGCACACATAGAAACAGCAAGTAGGCCCCCGTCGACAATGTGCCCAGAGGGGGCCCTCCCCACACATCACCAATATCACAACAAACCCATGCATGTGCAAACCCATGCATCAGGCTGGCCCTCCACGGGGCAACAATGCAAAGTGGGGTTTGCATGGCCATGTACCGGTCCAGCTTCAACACTCCACCGAATGGGACCAAAACATTCTAAATCACACAGATGTGTAATGTCTATGATCAAGCAAGTATGAAAGTATGGATGAATGTAGGGGCAGTGATTCCAAAAAAAGGAACTCCCTGGGAACTGATAACAATGGGCATGTTTGACCGTGACCCAAACAGGCAGTGAGATGCCTGGGAATGTGTGAACTACCTGTGGCCTCATTGCTCCTAAACAACAATCTCGCAATTTCCCAACTTAGCCACACGTCAATGTAGGAAATAGGGCTGTGTGTAAAAAAGCCGAAGTCTAAGTTATGTGGATGCCACAGCTCGTAGCAATGATTTGTTTGAGTGGGCAGCTGTTGGACTCCTGGGATGGTCTGTGCGTAAGTGTGAAGGTCATTCCATGCAAGAGAACTGCGAGCAAGGACTTCTGTGTGTGGGGTGTGTATACGTTGGTCTTTGGTTAGCGCCGTGCGTAGTGTGGGAGTCGACATCAGCTGCTATGGTATCTCTCAGGGGGTGCCGGGTGCATGCAATTCCAAGGTCGGAGGTGCAGGTGTGCTACCGCCTTCTAGTTCAGACAAAGGTGCTTACATCCCTAATGTTAGTTTGTCATCTGCTTGCATTCTGGAAAAGTGATGTGGGTTTGGGGGGGATGTCATTGCTTCGCCTTCAGGCACGGTCGAACCCTAACCATTCATGTACGTGCCCTCACGGTCAGTTTTGCATGTTCAGATGTAGCAGTGGGGTTTGGCTGCAGTCCGACAGTGATGTGTACAGGTAGCTGTGAGGAGGCGCGTCACAGCTACCTGTACACCTTGCATCTATTAGCGACACTGTTCACTACTATTGATGGATGACGTCTGTGCACACATGTGATCTGTACATGGCACACATGACCTAGGTGTGTTTCATGCAAGGCATTCCTGCTGGCTTTTTGGCTGGCGTGCATCTCCCATGTTGCTGAGGTGTTCACTGTGCCCCCATCCCCCTTACGTCCATGTTGCACATGTTGTGGGACTTGAGTCACAGGGTGCATCTCTGCATCAGGGTGGTTCATATTTGACCCCAAATGACACCCGCAATTCCATATTGGACCCCAAATGACACCCACAATTCCATATTGGACCCCAAATGACACCCGCAATTCCATATTGGACCCCAAATGACACCCGCAATTCCATATTTGACCCCAAATGACACCCGCAATTCCATATTGGACCCCAAATGACACTCGCAATTCCATATTGGACCCCAAATGACACCCGCAATTCCATATTTGACCCCAAATGACACCCACAATTCATATCTGACCCCAAATGACACCCTGTTGTCTTTTTTTGAGCACCAATGACAGCCTTCATGTCATGTTATTGTACACATGTGATACGCTGATGAGTGGGATTACATACTACACTTGACACCCTGAAATGGCATTTCGAATACGTGACACCCTAAACAGCCTCTCTGTAGAGAGGTGATATACCCACCATCTATATGCTAATTGTGAGATTGTTAGCACTTAATGTTGCACTTACACTTGTCAGAGTGATGTGCTAATGCGGAGGACTGACATGCACATAGGGAATGTGTGTTGCAATGAATTTATTTGCACATGCTGTTCATGTGGTTATTTTGTACTGTTACATGATTGCTAAGGACAGTCAGAATGTGACGTGCTCATGCGAAGAAATTGCTAATGACTGTGTTCCTTCGGGCTATTCCTGCTTTCCTGCTGCAGCTACAGTGGGGTGTGGTCCACCTGCCTCATCTTCCTCATCATCGTCCGGTGCCTCTGGCACTTGGATCCATGGGGCATTGGTGCGTACACATATGTTGTGCACTACACAACATGCAATGATCATCTTGCACACTATTTCCAGGCTGTACAGGAGTCTTCCACCTGTGATGTCCAGGCACCTGAAACGTGACTTTAACATGCCAAATGTGCGCTCAACAATGCCCCTGGTGCGTTTGTGGGCCACATTGTACTGCCTCTGGGCCGGGGTGTTCGGGGCTCGGAGGGGTGTCATCATCCACGGGCAGAGTGCATATCCTTGATCACCTGTGAGAGGTAAGTGAGATTAGTGTAAATTGGTGGTTCAGCATGCTGTGTTGGCAGACTTACAAGTTTTGTGGTGTGTGATTTGTGCGACTTTGGGATTCATGTGTGCCATGTATTGCTTCTGGCTAATGTGCGGGATCAATGTGCATTACGTAGCCTCACAGCTGCTCGTCCCTCTCCCCGAGCCTATTTACTTGTGTGCGCTGCGCGGTTGCATCACTTGCACTCCTACGGCACACCATTGTCATGCCTGTCTGCGCATGTCCGCAAGCCTGACAACAACACTGTAATGTTGGCCGTTGCACCTTTTTTAAATTGGTGGGCTGAGGTCTTGTGTCCTCGTTTCAAACGATATTAGTTGTAATTCCGGCTTTTATTTATTCAATTTTTTCAAGCGCTTTTGGTGGCTTGCCGTTGACCTTCTTGCTCGCTGGTGCTGTCCTGGTACTTGTTTTACTACTTCCTAATGGCTTCCCTTCATGTGGTACTCGATCATCCAGTCCAGCTGGAGCTGTACCGTAGCCGATTGCAGGAATTCCTTGGTTGCCTGCCTATGGCTGTTGTGGGTGCTGCCTACAATGTGACTTACAGATACGCATACCTTACATGCGTCCATCCAGTTTTTTGGTGCCACGACTGTCCTTTCTCCTGGGCTTTGGATTTGTGCCTCTCAAATGCCATACGGCCTTGCCCTGATTACGACCTGTTGCTGTGGCCCCTATTGCGTCATGATCAATCATGTGCAACTGGTACCCGTATGCTGATGGCGGCCGTGAATGGAGTGCTGGCACAATGGGACATCTGTGAAGGGGCGTCGCGCCTGCTGCACCACAGCTACATTGAGTACGATACAGGATGTACGACCATGCTTTTTGAAGCTATGGATTATGATGAGCACGTATGCTCCTTCGAGTTGTTGAATTGGATGTTGTCCCTCCTTGTCTCTGAGGAGGGGGACCGTCTTTTGGAACACCTTGCCTTCCAAGGTTCAACGGATCTCATATGATTCCGATGATTGATGTTCAACAAGACATTTTTTTTTTTCTTCTTCTCGTATTTTACCACTAATCAACATTATAATGATTTAGATTTTTTGGAACTTTGCCCCTGCTATGCTCAGTGCTTTGACTCTGCTTGCGACTTGGACCTTACTTTTTCTATTCTTCTGCAACCTGGCCAGGGGGAGGGTGTCATGTGGATTTAAGGGACCCCGTTGGCATCTTTAGATTAGAATGGGTCCGGAGGCCATGATGCTGCTTTTGCACAGGACACTACAGGCTTATCCTTATGCAAGAATGTTTTCGCTGGTCACCTGCGACCCGCTGGCTGCGCTGGTTCCCTGCTTGTTCCTGGAGTTTAGTATGACCATCGTGAGCAAGGTCAAACAACACCGTCCCTTGCTATTTTGATCTGGTCAGGCCCTAGCACATAGACGAAACATACCCTGCAGCTGCTGTTTGTGGGACACGCACCTTTTTTTTATATTAGGAGAATGCATGTTACACACAGACACACTAGAGGAGAGACTTTTCAAGAATGAAGAGCTGTATGGAGCTGTGATGTAGAGACACGATCTATGTCTTAGAGGTATGGGGTCTGCTATACAAACCCAGAGAACTTCTATGATATCATCTTAGTTTTCCCGTCCATGGGGAGGGAGAGTAGGTTTTATAGTCCTGTCTCCAGAATCAATATACAATGATTCCTCCTTTTGTAATGTATGGACTTGCTACAATGCTGACAATGTTTGTATTATGCATTCTGATTTTAGTAGTGGCTCGTATACTGCATTTTAGAGCACGTTAGTTAAAATAAACATTTTAAACTCACTCAGTGACTCTGTCAATCTCTTGTTGTGGATGAGTACGGGAGTCTGAGTGAAAGGGAATGACCTGTTACCACGATCCCTGAGTGATTAGGGGAGTGTTGTGTTCTGGGTTGTCTTAATGCCTGTTTCTCTATCTGTGTATAGGAGGGCAGGTGGGACACTATAGCTAGCCGGTTGTGGGCTCGTGGGTACTAAGGCTGTAGGAAGGCGTAGCACCTAGATACCGAAGTCCCGCTTTGCTGTGCATAGTTCTGTGTATGTGCAGAATCCCTACAACACTACATTGCAACATTGTCGATTGAGGGCTGGGTGGCGCCGACACCACAACAGAGACACACGCCATAGTCACTTTTGTGGACAGCCCGGAACTGAACCACGCCCAGAGCCCAGAACTGTACCACGCCCAGAGCCCCGGGCCATTTCTTCACACTCCTACGCTGGACTGGCGTATGCCGGCCCAGCCCACTACGCTTACGCTTACAGGGGGGGCGACATAGCTATATGTCCAAGGTCTTCCCCACTGCCTGAGGTAACATGGTTGCGTCCACTGTCCACAACACTGCAAACACCAGCAGTATATGTCCACATGGATATGTCTGTGCTCTGCATACTCAAGGCTGTCCAGCACATCACCGCCACACTTGGCATTGTGTACATTCATATTCATGGGTCCATTGCCTCCTTCGCACATTGTTGGTTCCCACCTCTTCCCACATTCTGCAATTGTGTGTCAGAGGGGCTATGCCTTTGTGGATGGTTTGTCTACATGTCTGGCCCCTGTTACCACAGTTCCTTGTGTTGTCGTGTCTGGTAGGTGGGCATGTTGGTTGGCATGTTGTATGTGATTTTGTTACGTGTTCATTCCCACAGTTGTGAGTTGTATGATTGTGGAGTTGAGGTGTGTTCCGTTGGTACTTACCAACGAGCAGTGCATTTCCATAGGTGCCATCCTGAAAGCGCTGGTTGATGATGGACTGTCGGAAGATGTAGGAATCATGCACACTGCCTGGGAAGTTGGCAACGACATTGGTGAACAGTCCCCGGTGGTCCACTATTGCCTGCACGTTGATGGAATGCGTGTGCTTTCTGTTGCGGTACTTGTGTGCAGTGTCAGCAGGGGGCACAAGTAGGACATGTGTGCAGTCAATTGCCCCCAACACGTGCGGGAAGCCAGCTATGGCGTAGATGCCATGCTTAGTCTCCAGCTGTTCCTGCGCAGTGTGTGGGAAGTGAAGGTGCTGGGGTATGAAGTTGATGATGGCATCCATGACAGGTGTGAGGAACTTTGATTGGGCTGGCTGTGAGACTCCTCCGACTCTGGCAGTTGTTGGTTGGAAGGTACCAGAGGCCAACAAGCGCAGCACAGCCAGCAGCTTTGTCTGCGGAGGGATGTTGGTTGTCCGCTGTGTTGATACCGTCAGCCTGTGGGCAATGTGGGTCAGGATGCAGAGGATGGTTGTCCTTTTGAGCCTGAAGTGGGCAATGTCATCCTCTGGCATTGAGTCTCTGAGGCTGGTGCGTTTTCGGAAGGTCTGCGGTCTTGTTCTGCGCTGCCTCGGTGGTAGTCCAGGGGGGGGGGTGGTCCTGGGTGCGGGGGTGGTCCTGGGGGTGGTGGCGGTGGGTGTTGTGGCCCTCTTGGGTCTCCAAGCTGCATGATTAGTAGCTCCATGGCATATGTTGGTCTTCAGATGTGGCTCTGGGCTGGGCTCCCTTTATACTGCAGGTTTTTGTCCTACTTAAGACCAGAAAAAAGCAGGTCTTGAGTCCCTGCTGCTAACGCGCCTTATCGCCTGTTTTTGGACCGCATTGCCGATCTGGCTGGTCATTGAGAATAATGCGAAGTGGTGTTATCGTGAGTTTTTGGACGGGAACGCCTACTCTGCATATCATTAGCGTTAGTTGTCGCTGTCAGCCTTAGCGATGTTTTTTGCGGCAGCTATCGCAGGTAAACTGGCAATGTCGGCTGTTAGCACAGGCTTGTGAATGGGGCGATAAATCTTTCGCCACTTTCGTGGCGGAAATGTGCCGCTAAATCGGCGATGAGTCCTTGAGAATATGCCCCACTGATTGAAGACAGGCAGGTGGTGTAATTTTGTTAAGAAAGAAAGCCCATTTCTAAGCAGAGCAGTATAGTGTTGCTTGGCATAATCAGATGCACTGATTGGTGGACAGCAAGACCTGCTACACTATATTCCCACTATTTTCCTGAAGGTGCCATGTCCTTGTTTCTGTGCTTCTCATGTTCAAAAGCATGGGAGATTCAGAATGAAGGTTATTGTAACTTTTAGAAGTGCACACAGAATAGAAGGACATGCTTATGATTTTCAGGTAGTGGGGGGCACATCAGAGAAACATCTCTAAAAGGGACTTCCAATAAGTTCATTGACCTCTCTGGGGAGCTCTGTTAAATATACATAACTAATTGACCACTCGGGGAAGGTCGGTTAAATATGCATAGTCACTGATGGCTGTTCCCATTTTCTCAGGGAAACCAACAGCACACAAACAGACCTTTGGGTGATTAGCTCCTTCCTGTGACTCACAGAAGGACATTGCCTTTGATATAGTCACTGCCTGAGAGGCACAGGGTGCCGTGGTGATTGGGGCCTTTTATTCTAGCTTTCCTGGGGCCCAGCCTACTATGAGCTCTAAGCAACTGGGCCAAGCCCTACCTTGTCAGCACTTGACTCTCAGTGGTAGTGTAGGTCGAGCAGTCCAAGGCTTTCGACAGGGAGGCAGAGTGTCAAAGTTTGCGTAAACACACAGCTTAACACCCCCTCCCCCCAGTAACCCCAACAAATCTGGTCCAACCCAATACTGAGTTTTATGGAAAAACAAGTATTTATTATACACAACAGTTCAAATCTACCATAGTGAAATAATCAACACAAACCCTTGCAGAGCCACTTCTTGTGCTTCTGGCGAATCCACCTGAGTCCCTCCCATCATGGTCCACTCCCCTGTTCTGAAGAGCCAATTGGTAGTAATCTCCTACTAGTAAAAGCCACCGGACCCTCTCTACCCTTATCATATAGTTGAGCTAACACTGCCCCAACTCCTTTGTCAGAAGCATCCTTCTGCACAATGAAATTCTGACTGTAATCAGGTGCTTTCAGTACAGTAGCATTGCACAAAACCTTCTTCAGTTCCTCAAATGCCCTTTGACACTCCTCAATCCAACTCACCCTCCTGGAGTGCTTCTTTGAGGTCAATGCAGTCAATAGGGTGACTATCCTCCATAGTTGGCCGCAAAGTTCCTGCAATACCTGTGAGTCCTAGGAGGCCATCATCTCAGTTTGAGTAGTATGCACCTTCCACTCCATCACAGACTGTATCCTGGCATCCAACGGGCAAATCTTCCTGTTGTCTACTTCATTCCTAAGGTAAACTATAGAGGACTGACTCACCTGCCACTTGGTGCCCTTGATGGTCAGTTCTGCCTCCTGTATCCCATCCACCACCTGTCCTAGGTGCCTCAGGCGGGACTTCCATAAATTTGCTAAACACTGCAATGTCATCCAGGTATGCCACACAAAACTCTTGCAGCCATGCGGGAACATGGTTCACCAGGCCCTGGAAAGAGGCACAGTATTTTTCAACCCAACGGGCATTACCTTGAACTGATTGAACACCTCTGGTTCATCAAATGCTGTATTCTCCTGTCCACTGGATGCTAACGTGATCTGCCAATACCCACTAGTTATATCATAGGTGCTCAAATGCTTTGCAGCACCTAACCAATCCACAAGCTCATCCGGTCTCGGCACTGGATGGGCATCGGTCTTTGTCACCTCATTGATGGTTTGGTAGTCCACACAGAGCCAAAAGTCTGTAGACCCTTGCTTAGGTGCTAGTACCATTGGACTAGACCATGGGATACACAACCTCTCAATGATCCCGAGGTCCAACATCTTGGCAACCTCTGCCTTAAAGCATACCTGAACCCAATAGACTGTCCCCTGTGTTCATCACATGGACACTGACTGGTGTAAACACTGGCTTCAGTGTGAATAGTTTGAAGAACCATCTCAACACCGCCCTACACTCGTTCTGCTGCTCGGGTGTCAACTCAGAGGCTAATTGGGCCTCGTCCACAGTGTCATCTTTCAGGCCACTGTGCAACAAGTCGGGAAGAGGCTCACTGTCTTCCTTAACCTTCTCCACAATGCCAACACACTGACTGTATAACCTCTCCAGAGGTAAGGCTATAGCCTGTTCACATGGAACACCCTCTTGAGCTCCCTGGTAGCTCTTGTGTCCACCAAGTAGTTCGCCTCAAAAATCTTCTGTACTATGTTGTATGGCCCACACCAGGGGTATATGTCAAGCCCATATCGCCACCACAATGTCACTTTTACCGATGTTGTGGTGGCGATAGGGGCTTTGCCTTATTTAGAAGGCAGTGTTAAGCCACTTAAAGTGGCTTAACGCTGCCTTGTAAATAAGGCCCCCTTTCACGCTATGGTTAGCGTGAAAGGGGTGGGCAGTGGGTGTTGCGGTTGGCGTTCCACTACAACACCCATTGCTTTTGCTGCTGCCCCCTATGTACAAGGGTGGCGTACATAGGAGGCAGCGCCAAAATTAAGACCAGGGAAAACCTGCTCTTAACTTGGCGAAACGAGGAGAAATGCATTATTTCTCCTCGCTTTTGCTTTTTCTATGTGTGCTGCCTTGTGCAGCACACATGGAAAAAGCAAAATGCCATGGGTTGTTTTTGTACAGGAAGGTCCCCCTTCCTATACATAAACAATCTTTAAAAAAATGCCATTATGTGACTTTCATGTGTGCTGCATTAAGCAGCACACATGAAAGTGACAAAATGGCATTTTGGGATTGTTTATGTGCAGGAAGGGACACCTTCCTACACATAAACAATCCTCCCCTGCATGCAGACACCCTTGCACTATGGTGCAAGGGTGCCTGCATTGGCGCTAAGTTGCAAAACATAGCACCATCACAGGGGGAAATGCAAGGCTGCACCACATTCTTGTAAATATAGTGCAGCCTTGCATTTCAGAAGTGGCGGAGAGAGCCGTTAAGCCAGGAAGGCTAACACCTCTCTCCGCCACTTCCTTGTACATATCCCCCCAGGTGTTCTCCAATGCCTTAAGACAAATGGGCTTCAGCACTAACACCTCCTGACCTTGCTGGTACCCAGTCAGCGTTGCTTTCTAGTCATACTATCCCTTCATAAGCTCTTGGCTAGCCTGAAGGATTTCCTTTGCCTGACTCATGGATAACGCGATCAGCTTCCTGAGGCCAATCACATAGTCTACCACATCTTTCTGTGGAGACTCCGAGGTCCGTTCCCACCCATCTCTGACTAAGGTGAGTGAGTGGTCCCTGCACTGGGTGACCATACAGAAGTTCAAAGGGACTCTACCCGACCACCTTCAGCGGAATCTCTGAGTAGGCTAACAAGAGACATGCAGGAGAAGATTCCACTTCCCCCTTAGGTTCTCTGGCAGAGTTCCCATCATGCCCTTAGGTGTCTTGTTTTACCACTGCACCAAACCAGTGGTTTGTGGGTGGTACTCTGTGGAGAAGTGGTATGTCATACCAGCTTGCTCCCACATCTCTCTCATGTATGAGGACATGAAGTTTGTTCACTGGTTGGAAATCATAGTCCTTGGGAAACTGCTCCTTGAAAAGATCCCCAACAGGCCTCTATCTACCACTTTTGCAGTCATGCTCCTCGAAGGTACTGCCTTTGGATACCTTGTGGCATGATTCACCACCTCCACCAGGATATAATTATTTCATGACAATGAATGGAGTTGAATGGACCAACAATGTTTATCCCTACCTGCTCAAATGGGACACCTACAACTTGTAGGGGAACTTATAGGGCCTTAGTACTCCTTCTGGCTTACCACTCAGCTAGTAAGGCGTGCATTTCCTACAGAACCTCTGTGTGTTTCTGTGCATTCCTGGCAGGAGAACAGAGGATCCAACCTGTCCTGGGTCTTTCTAATGGCTAAGTGTTGTGCCAAGAGCAATCTGTGGGCTAGTGACAACAGGAAATTCCTGTGCACTAATGGAACCACTAGTTTCTTGCTGGTTTCTGGCTCAGGATTTACCGGTTCACTATACATTAGGCAATCCTCCGATCCAACATAGTGTTTCCCAACCACTTCTTTGCTGATCTATTCCTGGGCTTCCCTACGAAGTCCCACAAGACTAGGGCACTCTTCCTGTGCCTTGTGGAAATCCTCCCAGGTAGGTCCTCCAGCAGCAAGCAACTCCTGCAGCTCTAGCAGTGACTCCAGCACTTCGTCTGCTTAGGGAGCGCCATCCTCCCCTCCCTCAAGAACAGAAGCGCTAGTCTCCACAGCCAGTGCCTTCCTGAAGTCTGCACTTTCCTGCAAACTACTTTTCCTGGTTTCTCGAGAGACTGCTTTGCAGCCTGTACTGTTGTCAGTACAGCTGACTGCATCCGAGCCATGGAGGTTTCAAGTCCTGACACCAAACCAGGGGCAATCAAGTCATTGCCGTGTAGACAACCAGCAACTTGCTTCTCTTTCACCCCTACATCTACCATGGCCACATTGCCATTGATATCTACCTCAACTCGGTCTAATCGATACTCCATGCCCTCTCCACTGGCTACCATACCTGGATCCTTGGTACTGTGGAGATTTTCCTTGGGATTAAGATACTTCCTCTCAACCAGTCTTAAAAGCTCCAGCATCCCTCAGGGCAGGTACCTTCCTCCCATTGATATGGACTTCCTGCACAAACCCTATCATGTTTGGATGCACGAGCCTCAGAATAGTGGGATCCTTCTCCCATATGTGCATAGCCACTATCTTGAGTGCAACGGGCGCCCATGGGTCTCTTCACCCACATGTAGCACACTAGCTATCATTGGTGACACTGGTACAGGGTTTTTCACCTGACAGTCTCTTTTATAATGTCCCACCTGAGGCACTTATAAGAGAACACAAGGAGATGATGGACAGAGTGCTGAAACTTTTCAGACACTCACACCCAGTCACAGATCTGGGTTAAATCCATCATCGTTCTTTAGCTCACTTTGCCACCCAAGTACAGACCCAGCCATATGCAAATCAGTCTTGACCCTATTCCTCATGGGAATAGTCCAGCTCGAACTGCCAAGCTAGGTCTTCCCTGGACCAGAAACAAGCATCCTGGGACCGGGTTCGGGGTAACACCCCTCATCAACCAGGCTAGCTTGAATCCAGTGGAAAAATGAGCAAGGGACCCACATCTGGGCATACCCTGCCAACTTAGGGCGAACAAAGCAAACACAAGGAGATGATGGACGGAGCGCTGAAACTTTTCAGATACTCAATCCCATTCACAGATCTGGGTTGAATCCATCATAGTTCTTTAGCTCACTTCGCCACCCCAGTTCAGACCCAGCCATATGCAAATCAGTCTTGACCCTATTCCTCATGGGAATAGTCCAGCCCGATCTGCCAAGCCAGGTCATCCCTGGACCGGGAACAAGCATCCTGGGACCGGGTTCGGGGTAACACCTCTCATTAGCCAGGCTAGCTTGAATCCAGTGGCAAAGTGAGCAAGGGACCCACATCTGGGCATACCCTGCCAACTTAGGGCGAACAAAGCAAACACAAGGAGATGATGGACGGAGCGCTGAAACTTTTCAGACACTCACCGCCTGTCACAGATCTGGGTTGAATACATCATCGTTCTTTAGCTCACTTCGCCACCCCAGTTCAGACTCAGCCGTATGCAAATCAGTCTTGACCCTCTTCCTCATGGGAATAGTCTAGCCCGAACTGCCAAGCTAGGTCTTCCCAGGACTGGAAACAAGCATCCTGGGACCGGTTTCGGGGTAACACCCCTCATCAGCCAGGCTAGCTTGAATCCAGTGGCAAAGTGAGCAAGGGACCCACATCTGGGCATACCCTGACAACTTAGGGCAAACAAAGCAAGCACAAGGAGATGATGGGCGGAGCGCTGAAACTTTTCAGATACTCACCCCCAGTCACAGATCTGGGTTGAATCCATCATCGTTCTTTAGCTCACTTCACCATTTATTTAGTAAATTGGGTTTAGCGTGAGAAACCTTGGGTGGTTGCATGGGAACGCCCATGCTCCACCCTTGGAACGCCCCCATGGCGCTGAGTAATGTAAAGCAGCACCATGCGCTGCTTTGCATTACTTTTCTGTTTTTTCTAGCACTAAACAAGTTTAGCGCTGGAAAGTAAATTGGAAAAAGATTTTGCGCCAATATGCGCCACTTTTGTGACCCAAACACGGCGCAAAATCTTCGTAAATCTCCCCGAGATGTTTTAGGCTCATGAGTCTCTAAATTCCTAGTATGAGTGACAAAAACACACTGATATCCATTGGCAAAGCTTATGCATTGGTCTTAGTCCCATTTCGAACTTATCTTGTATGAAATTACTTTTGAATGCGTTATGGAGGGTTTAAAAATTAAAATATTTTCCCCTCAAAAACACCTTGTACCATGTGTCATTTTAAGTACTGCCTCATTGCTCAAGGACATTGGAAATCAAATTATTGCAGTTATTATTCTGTAGGCACTACTTCAAGGCCTTCGTAAAATGGGTATTTCATTATCGTAGTATTGTAATCAGCCATTACATGTCCATCAAACACTTAACAGCTGAGCTCTGCCACTATATTTGCAAACATGCTAATAGAGCGCGCCTCTTCAACATACAGCCCTTGACTAATTATGCATCCTGATACTAATAGACAACAACAGGTGCTTTCTGTATTTCCTGTTTCGCTGTATTAATTTAAAAGCTTTATTTAACATGCTGGCCTGAATAGAATCGTCTGGTACAAGTCCTTTTAAGATATCTACCTCCCACATCAGTAACAGTGTTTGCAGTTTTAGAAGCTTTGGGCCACATGCATCAACATAAGGAATTGCGATTCCTAAATAACAATTTTTAAGGAATCGCTATATAGGAATCGCAATTCTTATGCATGTAGGAATCGCAAAATAAATTGCGATTCCTAAACATTACCTAATAGTGATTCACAAATTGTGAATGGCTATTAGGTAATGTCACTCCATTCATTCCTATGGGCCTAAAGGCCCATAGGAATGAATGGGAATTGCATTCGCAAATTGCACTCACTAAATTGGTAATCGCAAATTGCGAATTCAATTCCAAGGGTGCCAAGGGGCCTAAGACCCCCTGATGCACTCCCCCAAAAAGGTAAGTGTGAACATGTGGCGCACACACATGCCCTAAGGGCATGTGTGTGCGCTACATGTCACTTTGAAAAATGCACTTTCGTGCATTTTTCAAAGAATTTGCAAATTACGATCAACTTGAAATTGATGGTAATTAGCGTTTCCTAAATGCACAGTTTGCATTTAGGAAAGGCTTGATGCATCGCCTTTTAGGGAATCACAATTTGCGATTCCCTAAATGCATTCGCAATTTAGGTAATCGCAAAAAATTGCCATTACCTAATTTGCGAATGGAAATGGGTTCATGCATCAGAAAAGGGCTTTTTCTGGTCGCAAACGGCCGATTCTGCGAATCGGCCCGTTTGCGATCGGAAAAAAGCTTGATGCATGTGACCCTTTGTTCTTTGTAAGTGCTTGACTTGCACTAATAAGCTGGAGTCACAAAGTTAAATAGATTTGGCATGAGTGCACAACCACTCATAAAAGGATTTATTGACAGGAAGGTTTTTATGTGAACCAGGAGTGAGTGTTCTAGGGCTGGAATGCGCAGGCAGTTTCTGCACACTTCTTAGCTTACACAATTATGAGTATTGACAATCTCTTCTCTAACCCCTTCCTACCCAAAATGAGGTTTGAAATCTAATCATCAGAAGAGTGGAAGTAAATTCATTTCAAAGGAAGGATGAGGATCGCAATATATCACAAAAATTGGTGGGGGTCTAATGAAAGGGTTTTCTACACAACGAAAAATATTTTCCTCAAGGGAAAAAAAGTAAAAAAGTTAGCAAGTGCAGATTTGCCCTGCAGACTTTTACAGGGCTAAATCTAAAGATCTATATTTGCCACACTGTAGTGCGTAATATCTCTGCAAAAGGCATCCTGGTGCTGACAATATCATATGACATTTAGAACTGTTTCCCAGGAGCATGCCTGCAAACCTGTGACTGTTGCAAGTTTTCTGGCATAACTAGGCAAATCTTTGTAAATTGTGTAAGAAAATGCCCCCTTTTCCATGGTCACCCAGAGTTTTTGTTTAATTTAATTACTGATTTTTAGACTCTGCTCACCGAGGCACTGCTATCCAGTGCAGAGTGTATGTGCTCGGGCCCCTAAAACATGTACGAAATTGGCTAATTACTGATTGCATATCTAGCTTTCCTATAAGGCCATGGTATATGGTGCAGAAATATACCCATGGCATGGAAAGGTAAATGTCGCCTGTATACTACAGCACTTATTGTGCCATTCACTAGATAGATAAGGAAAATATGGCTTCTGGCCTACCAATGTAGCCTGGCTGCTGCAGTTTAAACCTGCAGCCTGACCTGTCAAAATAACCCTTTTCACAGGGAAAAATTCTCCCTGTTAAATATTAATGTCACTCCTTTGTAAGCCTTGTATCCCACACGGTAGGGTGCATGGTATTTAAAAGTGTGACATGTAGAAATGTAATGTTACCATGTCTCTCCGTTGATAAGGACACAAAAGCTATTTTCACTGTGGAAGACTCTGGCTGTCCTATGAGGAAAAGAAGAGAACAGGTATTTCTGCTATCTTGGTTTTGGGAATGGCTAGAAACATTGTTCAACCACTATTGTATTATTTGTTAAAAATACAATCTACTTGTGAAGTTAGATTTTTTATAAATATGTAGGACAAGTTATTTTTTAGAAAGTTACCTTTTCTCTGCCTGAAGCTCATTGAGACGCATTTGCATTTGCCTAACGTCAGCTGCTTAGCAGTGCTTGACTTTAATAATGTAAGAAAACTGCTTCCAGAGCAGGAGCAATGGACTTGGTGTGGGGAGGTGTATTCTTCGCCATGAAGGAAGACCAGTTTGGGGGGACCCAGGAACTTCATTATCGTATAAAGGGCCTGTCCTTTCACAAGTAAATTTTGGATGAGATCTGGGGAAGGCAAACCTTTGTTCTCCTAGACAGGCTGGCTCCAAACCCTAGTGAGAGGGAGGTTACCCCCAGTATCAATTTTGAGTGACCACAAAGGTAGGAGCTACTGCTTTCCATGGGCACACCTCTGGATGGGCACACAGGGGAAAGGGTTTCCCCATCTTGGATTTTTATAGCAATGTACATTGTGGGATTGTTTGTAGTAGGGCAAACAGGAATTGCTAAAAAATTGGTTAGGGGTTCTCCTGGGAAATCAACCATAAATGTGTTACCCTAAGGCACCATCCTCATCAGACTTTCTAGACCCGTGGAAGAACAGAAGAAGGGCTACACCTGCTGTTTGAGACCTGTGAGAAACCTGAGAGACTAGACCGGCTTCCACTTTTACCCAGGACAAAGAAGTACACTCGAAGGGTCAGTTGACTGACCTCCTGTGTGGCTACAGGACCACAACAAGCTGCCAGAGGCCTTTGCTTGTAGTGCCCACCTGATCACTTGCAACTAGAGCTGGACCGGACCGTTCTGGTGGCCTCTGCTGGAGTGAGACCTGACCCTGAGGTCCGGAAACCCTTGGTGGTGTCTAACTGAACTACTTCTACAATCTCTGAAAAGCTGTGGAACTTAAAAAAGTTCTGACTTCCACCCACCAGAGGACCAGGACCAACCACCCGATCCAGCCAAGATGCAACTTTACTGGGCTAAAGAACAAGGTTTCTCCTGCTTAGAGCTTCTCTGCATCAATACATTTGTTTTAACTGACCCTTGATATGACGGTATCCAGCCTCTTGGAACTCATCGTCAGATACAGCATGCAGCGTCACAGATGGCAGAAGTCCAGGTGCTGTTGAAGGATTTCAGGAAGTCTTTGATGTCTCTGGGACTTCAAAACAGGGGGCAAGCCAGCATGCCCTTGGAGTCACTCTAGGTTCAAGTGAGATGGATACAGTCCTTTTACTCGGCAGGGCAGCAGAACATAAAAGCAGTTCTTCCAGAGCAGCAGCCCAGCAGAACAGAAAAGCAGTTCTTACAGAGCAGCAGTCCAGCAGAGTGGCTGTCCTTGTAGCAGTACAGCAGTCCTTCCTTCTGTCAGAGTTCTTCACAGGTCAAGTAGGGTCTGTTTTGGTGGGGTCAGAGGCCCAGTATTTATACCAAGTTGTGCCTTTGAAGTGGGGGTGACTTCAAAGAAGGGTCTTTGAAGTGCACCAAAGCCCTTTGTTCCCAGCCCTGACTCCTGACGATCAGTAGGAGATAATCAGCCCTTTGTGTGGGGACAGGACACTACCTATTCAGGAGTAAGTGTCAGCTCCTCCCTCCCTTCCTGCCCAAGAAGGGCTATTAAAATGTAGATGTGTGCTCAGACACACCTAACCTTCCTGTGTTTGTGGCTATCTGGAGGGAATGCACAAAGTGAAGCTGTCACCCACCCCAGACATGTATTAGAGTCAGGCCGCAGGCACACGGCGCAATAAGAGCAGAGATATGTCCACTTTCTAAAAGTAGGAGAAGCAAGGGGGGGTTTTCGTACAGGAGACGCCAGGTGTGGACGTATTTTGAGAATTACAAGAAAAAGGGGAACCTGGCCGTCAGATTGTATGTCGCTATATATTAAAGCGAAAGAAAGCTAAAGGACCATCATTCATATGCTTTCTGTGTATAAATCACATATCTTCATATTTTTTTATACATTTTGTGAAATCATTTAGTGCATGTCAAAGTAAGATACATTCCATTTACATAACAGTGAAAAAACATAAATCAATTTAAGTGCAAGTATTATAAACAACGAACAAATTACATAAAGTGCAATATACAAATTTACAAAAAGTAAAAAATTACACCAGCACATATATTAATAAGCATTATTTGTTGTCTAGTAGTTCCTTAAAGTAATATCTTTAAGCTGATTAAACGGAACTACAACCACACGGGAAGAGGAAAGAATACAACTCTGTGGGGCCCATTATACATCAAGCGCCCTCTCCAGATGTACAAATTTTTCAGAATGCCCTCTGTGGCAAATTGTGGAAATTGCTGACGCTTTTCCAATGCCTAGGGTTAATCACTGGATTTTCATCAGGGCTCAGAGCACGGTGTAACCTATGGGTGAAGTTAAAAATAAATAGTTACCTAATAATCTGTCCTACCTTAACTCTATACTATGTTATTATACCACTAACCATCATTTCTAAAGTACCTGAAATGTATTGCGTTTTTTCTATCGGAGATCAAATCAATCCTGTATCAGGTATTCTTTTGGGTTGCAGGACCTGAAACAACCAGGATATTCTATGTCAGGAGCTATGAATCATGTTACTTTGTATCTCCCATTAGTCAAATGAGAAGCTTGGAAACTCACGGTTGGTTCTACTTGGGAAGACCGAATTCGTATGTCATTGCTACTCAAAATTGCGGAGTGAATTAATAAGATTTTGAACACCTCGTGAATTTTCACGTTAACTGCGAAGAAAGAAAAACAAATGAGCAGTTGTTTATTATTGCATCTCGCTAAATACATTTTAAAGGGGATCAGATAAAGTAGCAGCCTGAATGCACTTACTTGTAAGTTTTGTACACTCATTTTCAGTAAACTCGTATTGCGGCGTGTTTAAACATTGCACGCTGTGTTTCTGAAAAGAAAACACATTAAAGTTACCGCACGCGAGTGAAACGTTATACAAAATGACATTAACACGAATTGTTTCATGCAGCAGGAGGCTGCTGACTTACTTAGAAGTTATTCTGGATGGTATTTTAGACGGATCCTCCCGCTCTTGATTTCCACCAAAGGTGATTGTTGGTTTGAATTTTGGCTCATATCCTGTTCAACAGGAAGTGTTGGGCATTCATCTTTAAGGGGAATTCTGGGAGTTGTAGTCATTCAACTACAAGTTGGAAAATTAAATATTCTCAGATCACCATGATGCTTTTATACACAAACGTGGAGGTTATCATTTCTATGAAAAAAGTTTTTGAGGAAATTTATAGTGTTTAAAGAGGACTCAGCGCAAAACTTGGTGCAATTCCGCCATTTCATTTAAACCGTCTGCCACACAGTTATATTTCATAATCAGATATGTCTCTTTTTTCCGCAGTAGAATTTCGACATCACCACCTCTCGGTGGTTGTTTAATTGATGACAGCACCGTCCAAGCAAATTCTTTTTTGGAATGTTGTTTGTCAATAAAGTGTGCAACCATAGGTGCAGTCAAAACTTTTTGTTTAATTCTTGATCGATGTTGGACCATCCTTTGGTTGATTTGCTGTGTGGTTTTGCCAATGTACAACTTTGGACAGGGACATTGAATGGCGTACACAACATTCTTAGTTTTACAGTTCGTAAATTCTTTATGTACCCATTTGATAGAATTGTGTAAAAATTCAGTGCCTTCAATGGTACTAATACACGCGGAACATGTTCCGCATTTATGGTGGCCTTCCACCGGAGTCAGATTCCACAATGTTCTTAAGTCGGTTTTGGGTTTAATGCTTTTAGATCTGCTCGTATGATGTTCTCTCCAATACTTTTGTTCTTCTTCATTGCGTAGAGAGGTCTTTCCATTGGACATTCTAAGCCCATAAGCAAGTGCCAATTGTTTAGAATGATTTTACGGAACTTGTGAGTATGAGGGCCAAATGTGGATACACATACCAGTTGTTCCAGTGGTTCCTTGATCTTTTTACTTAAAAGTTCCTCTCTAGGTGTGTACCATGCCCTTTTTGTGGAGTGTTTTAGCATTTTTCTCGGGTACCCTCTTTCTCTTAACTGATGGCATAGAATTTCTGCTTGTATCATGAAGTCTTCTTTTCGAGTACAGTTACGCCGAATTCTCAATAGTTGGCTGTACGGGAGATTATCTTTGAGACTTCGAGGGTGGAAACTGGAGTAGTGTAGGATGGTATTTTTATCTGTAGATTTGTGATGAAGTGTTGTAATTAGCTTCTCATCTTGTACAAATACCTCAACATCTAGAAAGGTTAGGCGAGTCTGGTTTTTGGACATGCTGAATTTAATGTCAGGGTGTCTACTATTTAGCCATTCAAAAAAGGAATGAAGTAGATCATCTGTGCCCTCCCATAGGCACCATACGTCATCAATATAGCGATGCCATGACTGCAAATTGGCACGGTATGGGTTGTTGTCATAGATGAACCGTTTTTCAAACAGGGCCATAAAGAGCACCGCCATCTCTGGGGCATAGGGACACCCCATGGCAGTGCCCTTCACCTGCATGAAGAACGTATCCTCAAACTTGAAATAATTCTTTTTCAAGGCTATTCTTGCCAAATCTAAGATAAAGTCAGTAGGGACTCTTTGAGGTTTTGGTCTTGTTTCTAAGAAATATTCAATAGATTCCAAGCCCTCATCTTGAGGAATCTGAGTGTATAGGGAGTTGACATCCAATGAGACCATCCATTGTTGCTGTGAATCAAAATGGAGGCCCTCAATCGTTGTGATAAAATCAGTAGTATCTCGAAGATAGGATGGTACTTGTTCTAAGAAAGGTTTCAAAAAGACATCCACATACTTCGCTACCGGTTCTAATACCGAATCGCACCCAGAAACAATTGGTCTCCCAGGCGGTTGCTGCAGATCTTTATGAATTTTCGGAAGAAAATAAATAACAGGGATTCTCGGATGTTTTTTATTGAGAAAATCAAACTCCTTTGGACCAACGATTCCTTGTTCTAATCCCCAGGTGATTTTATTATAAATTTCACTTTGTATTTCTTTAGTGGGGTCTTCCATTAATTTTCTGTACCACGTTGGATTGTATATTTGGCTGTTTGCTTCTTCCCGATATTTATCTTTGGACCATAAGACAAGAGCTCCCCCTTTGTCAGCGGGTTTCACCACAATCTTATCATCATTCTGTAAGTCCTTTAATGCTTGTTGTTGCTGTCTGGTGATATTTCTTTTAAAGAACTGTTTTTGCTTGGATAGTTTTGTGATGGATGACAATACTGCCTGTTCATAAGCCACTACTTCTTTTGGAATACTTTGTGGTGGCGGAATGAAGCTTGAGCGATTCTTTAGTCCCGATGGTTCAGGGTATTTCAAATTCTCTCTATCATGGAAGAATGTCTTGAGTCTAATTTTACGACAAAATTCAAGAGCTTCAATCTTCAAGTTGACAAAATCCGTATTAGTCGTTGGCACAAATTTAATTCCCAACTCAAGAACAGACTGTTTGTACTTAGTTAGATGTTTGGAAGATAAGTTCACAATAGTTGTTTCCTTTATGTTTTGTAAAAGTTCTTCCGGGTTCGCATTTCCCATGATTGTGGTTGGGGCTTGAATCGTACACGATTTCTCGGCGCGTCCTTCTCTAAAAAAGAGTTTTTTCTATTAGATGGCCCTTCACGAGGATCCGGATCGCCTGACGAATCTGAGGACGAGGTTTCCGAAAATGTGAGAAATCTATTTCTTGATCGACCTTGATATTGAGTTAAGGCTCTTCGCGCCTCCGCCTGTATGTAGTAGTCTTCTTTCAAAAAAGGATACACGGTTTCAATCCTGAAATTTTTAAGATCCTTTTCAAATTTGGCCATCTTGAAATTAATGGTGTTATCTTTAAAAGTGTGAATTTCTTTTTCTACTTTTTCAATTAGAGTTTTTGCTTCGGATACATTGTGATTATCATGAATAGCTTGAATCAAAGCATCGAGTTCTTCTGTTTCTTTAAGACAAATCCTCTGTGCCGTTTCTATGGTGTGCACCATCAGATCACGACTACATTTGGTTAAAATGAAACTGAAACCTTTTTTATACACTGGGTCCTCTGTAAAAATCACTGGTATGGTTTTAACTTGCAGGCCCCATGGAATGGTGCCTGCTTTAAGATGTTCAAGCAAAAAATGACCATGAAGTTCGGTCCTGATGTGTTTTTTATGTAGCCTGATTATTTTATCAGATTCATTATGTTGTTTCGCTGTGGTACTAAGCGCTATAGAAGAAAAGGAGGATGGTCCAGCTACTAAAGCTTGAATGTGAGTTTCTGTAAAGGACAATGTATCTTTCTCAGACATTCTATTTCAGGCTATCACAGCCTGTTTCTTATAGTTTGTTATTTTTTGACATAAGAAATTAATTCAATACTGAACCCTCGCGGGAGTTACCCGCACAATTAAGGAGAAGCAAGGGGGTTTTCGTCCAGGAGACGCCAGGTATGGACGTATTTTGAGAATTACAAGAGAAGGGAACTTGGCCGTCAGATTGTATGTTGCTATTTATTAAAGCGAAAGAAAGCAAAGGACCATCATTCATATGCTTTCTGTGTATAAATCACATATCTTCATATTTTTTATACATTTTGTGAAATCATTTAGTGCATGTCAAGTAAGATACATTCCATATACATAACAGTGAAAAAACATAAATCAATTTAAGTGTGAGTATTATAGACAACGAACAAATTACATAAAGTGCAATATACGAATTCGTATATTGCACTTTATGTAATTTGTTCGTTGTCTATAATACTCACACTTAAATTGATTTATGTTTTTTCACTGTTATGTATATGGAATGTATCTTACTTTGACATGCACTAAATGATTTCACAAAATGTATAAAAATATGAAGATATGTGATTTATACACAGAAAGCATATGAATGATGGTCCTTTGCTTTCTTTCGCTTTAATAAATAGCGACATACAATCTGACGGCCAGGTTCCCCTTTTCTTGTAATTCTCACTTTCTAAAAGTGGCATTTCTAAAACAGTAATGTTAAATCCAACTTTACCAGTTAAGAAGATTTATCATTACCATTTCAACGATATAAAACATGAGAGAGCTACTCTTTTCTAATCAGGAATTACATCTTAAAAGTGTATTAAGGAATTAGCAATGTTAACCTATTAGAGGAGTAGGCCTCACAGGAGTGAAAAACGGATTTGGATATTTGTCACTACCAGGACATGCAAACACCAATGTTACCATGTTTAAGGGAGAAGCACATGCACTTTAGCACTGGTCAGCAGTGGTAAAGTGCTCAGAGTCCTAAGACCAACAAAAAGAATCAACAAATGAGGAGGTAAACAGACATAAGGATGCGGTCACATGTACCTGGAATTGCACACTCTGTGGATGGAAATTCAAGGGAACACATTGTTGCTTGCAATTGAAAGCATGCTGTACAAGATGGAGGTTGTAGGTGGCCTGGCAGGCTAAAACTGAGAACTGCTAACATTCCTGAAGCTTTTTGCAGCATCAGAATCTGAAGTGTGGCGAGGATGGAGACCGGGTTTGCTTTAGAAGTGCTGAAGTAACAATTGCTGTGTTCTCTGTTGTGTTCTTTCCTGGAGCCCATTGATCAGGTGGAGGATGGATGAAGTCTTCAGACAGTGGGATTTTCTGACACGCAAAGATAGCCTTTTTTGTCCAGTGGCTGCCCCATTTCTTTCCTCAGAAGTGCCCCTCTCAAAAAGTTGATGGGTGTCAGTTGGGATGACTTCTCTGCTCTTAATGCCCTTGTTCTGGGTTTGTCCTAGTGGTGACTCCCATTATCACCCATTGTTTGCCATCTCCTGGATACAAACAGTGTTTCTACTCTGGATGAAGAGGAACAGACAAAGTGAAGGAACCACCTCAAACATGTTCCAGAACAGCAAATCTGGAACACATAACCCATGTCTGGGAGAGGACTATAACAGAAGCACTGAAATGCAGTGCTCAATAAGTTCTTACTGACTACTATAGGCGACAGCGTGCAGAGTGTAGTGGAAATATTCTGAGATCCTGAGGGGCTTCACCTGAATGAGTGTCAGGATTCTTGCCACAGCTCACTTCTCTTGACTATCACAATATACCGGCATTACTCATATCATTCCTCCCAACACTTATGAATGAACAAACGTCTTGTACCCTGAAGTTTGACCATATTACATGCTGTTGGTAATAGCTAGCTGCAGTTGGTATTCCCTGGTTTATTTGAAAAGGCTTAATAACTTTTACAAATGTTTTACCGTGCATATACAAGGTCAGGCCTCAGGCGCCACGGAAACATCCAGAAAATCCACCAGAATAAGCATCAAGCAACTGGCATAGATTACCTCAACGTGAACCTATTGGAAGACAGCCCTCATCAAATTAATCATCTGCACCTGTTCCTTGCTATAAGCAATTAGAACATGACCTTTGGGAACATTCTAAAGCACCTTTCGGCTGGAGTATTAATGTTCAATGCTTTTTTATATTGATGAAAATAAAGAAATCATAATTTTTGCAAATACAATTGACTATTGGACTTTGTGTGATGCGCACGCCCTTTGAAAGTGATTAATTTTCTGATCTGGAGCACAGTGACGCCACGCAACGGTTGGCGTAGGGGCAGATTTGCGCATCAAAACTTTATTTTTTGGAACTGGCACGAGGTGCGGTACCTGTGGTCCGCCGTTGTTCAAACTGATACTTACCTTCTAGAAGGCAGCCTCATCAAGTTAATTATCTGCACCTGGTCCTTGTTACAAACAATTAGAATGGGACCTTTATGAACGTTCTAAAGCAGTCTTATTTAAAGACTGTCCACACTCCTCCCCTTCTCTTAGCCTCTTCGCCTGCCACTTACCTGTTTCCCAGCTTCTAGGACTCTGTCTTGCCAGCTCCCTTGATCCTCCTGCTTCAACCTCACTGCAAAGAATGTCCTGCATTAGTCTTGCAACTGGATGGAAAAAAGAATAAGAAGAAAAGGAGAAACGCATTAACAGACTTGATTTCACTACGCGCTGAGCTCAGTTACAACATCGTGCTGCAAACAAAGGCAACCATATTTTTTGTTCACCTTGCACATACTGTTGGCAGGGCTCTGCCAGAGAGGACTTGGATGAAGCTAACCGCGTCCAAATTTGCTTGTGGGTTTGATGCTGAAATCATACTCACTACAATTTCGAGAACTTTGATGAAGGGGCCTCTACGGACAATCTAAATGAAAACAAAACAACAGCAAAACTAAAGGTTGGTTGAGATTTGAGAAGCTTTCGTGAGGTGATACCTTAAGAGCTAGAGTTAATACTAGACTAAAGCCTTATTATTTGTTTGTTTATAGGTACCATATCTGCCGGTACCATTCATCAGACTGGTGTGAATGCCTGCTGCAGTGTTGCTGTTGAGTAGACGAGCCACAGCATATTTGACTCTACACACTCTCTCCATCCCAACCCCCTTCCCCTTGGGATTTGCCACCAGAGCAGTTTCTCCTCCTGTAAACCGAGGGCAAGTCTCGGGAGGATTCGGGAACTAGCGTCGCCTCCCCATTGGAATCATTTGGGATCCAGGTAGGTGGCTAATGACAAAGAGAGTACATCACTCTGCAGGAAAAGCTATGGATCTGCTTGCATGAGTGTTAGACCTGGCACCATTGGCGTGAGTCTCCCTTCCATTTTTTCGCTGTGCCTCCTCTGTTTTTTTCTGGTGATAGATGCTCTGGGCGCTGCGCGACTGCTATTCAGTGCCGCAGCGCGGATGCTCCCTGTATAAAGATGACATATCAATTGATGTATCCCTGATTGGCTTATTTGGTCTACCTGTTAGTCCCTAGTAATGTGGCCTGTGTGTGCCCAGGGCTAGTGAACCAAAATGCTGCTGGTGGGCCTGCAGCACTGGGTTGTGCCACCCACAGAAGCAGCTTGTAAATTGTGTCTCAGACCTGCCACTGCAGAGTCTGTGTGCAGTCCAGAACTGCCATCTTGGCTGTGAAGTGCACCCACTTCCCAGCCCCTGAACCTTCCCTTGGCATCATGTAAGTCCCCCTTATGGTAGGGTGCATTGTATGTGTAAGGTAGGACATGCCCTGGTGTATGTAGCATGTCCTGGTAGTGAATTACACCCAATTTCGTTTTTCACTACTGTAAGGCTACTTGTTCCCCATAGGCCAGAATGGGCGGTTTGACTATTACACCCTATAGTCCTAACTGAGCCCAGGAACATGGTAGAAAAACGAATTTAGTATGCCTGAGCTCAGAATATTAAAATACATCTTTTAGTGGAGTTGATTTTTATATTCTGTGTTTGAAAATACTACTTTTAGAAAGTGAGTATTTTCTTGCCTAAGCCTTCCAGTGTGCTGTCTTGTGTATTGACTGTCTGGTGTTGGAGGGGCAGGGCGGGCTGAGTCAGACCTGGGTTGAATAGAGAGGTCTCCTTCCTGGGTGAGGGGAGGGGCAGCTGCTTGACCTGAATAGGGCTGTGCCTGGCAAGGTGAATGCTGGCTCCACCTCCTGCTGTGTGTCTGATAGCAGGCCCCCTTTTCTGAAAGGGAAGATGCAGAACTGGTTCTGGCTGGGTTCAGTGCCTGGTAGCTTGGAAGAACAAAGACTTTTGGGGTATAAATAGTTGTGCCCAAAACCCTACAATTGGTATTGCCCCTGGATCTCAAGACCAACCTCTGTCCGTGGAACTGAAGGAAGCTGCAGGAGAGGACTGTCCTGGTGTTGTGTGCTGTTCCCTGGATTGGCCTGCAGTAGTTGTCATTGGACTGGAAAGAAGAGGGAAAAGGAGCTGTAAGAGAACTTTTAATCTTGAACCTGCAATCACCCAAGGGCTAGAGAGAGAACTAGCCTCCTGACTGAAGTCTCAGGCCCAGTAGACTTAATTTCGTCGCTAAAGCCTGTTAGCGAGCCGCCGCAGCCGAGGAGCGTCAAGAAATCCGTCGCACTGCTGCCGCTGAGTGCTCGCTGACCAAATCATCGCACCGCACGCTTACAGATCGCCATTTTGTCGCTAACGCCCGTTAGCGAGCTGCCGCAGCCGAAGAGCGCTCGGAAGTCCATCGCGCCGCTGCCGCTGAGTGCTCGCTGCCCAAAGTCATCGCCCGCACGTTTGCGGACCTTGGAACCATCGCTATCGCCCGTTTGCGAGCCGCTGCAGCCGAAGAGCGCGCGGAAATCCATCGCGCTGCCGCCGCTGAGTGCTCGCTGACCTAATCATCGCCCCGCACGTTTGCGGGCCTCGAAACCATCGCTAAGGTCCGTTTGCGAGCCGCCGCGACTAAGAGCGTGAGGAAAAACATCGCTATCACGCCTTAGCAGCATTTTGTGGATTATTGACACCACATCCAGGAACTGTGAGTAAAAGGGTCGCAGAGACCACTGCCCTGAACTTTGCATTCCCCATTTGAACTATTTTTGCAGCATCAAGAGAGTATTATTTTTGTACAGTATTGTGGCTTTCTCGTTATTTGGTCTTGTGATAAACCTATATATAAAGATAACTATTTTTGATAACTACCTGTGTTGTGTCCCTTTGTAGTGTTCCTCACTGTATTACTGTGTATGGTCATAAATACTTAACACACTGCCTCTGAGATTAGCCTCACTGCTCGTGCTACGTTACCACAGGGTGGAGCAGGGGTTGTCAAAGGGGTGCAGCCCTTCACTCTGACTTAGAAAGAAGGGTCCCTGCTTGGACAGTGGCCATCCACTGCCAACCAGAGACCCCCATTTCTAACATTGGTGGTCAGCGGTGGGGATCTGGACTTGCGTTTGTGACCGCATACAGTAATTATAGTGTACACTACTAGTGAGTGCAGACCATAACGTACCACATACATATTTGAGGATTTTTTTTTTGTTTGAGTCTATTTTTGATTAAGAGTGCCAGTTATTGATACAATGGCCAAGCCCAGAGCCGTTGACCCAGAAGAGTACTCCTGGGAAGAGGAGAAGATAGATACCTACACTTCCAAGGAGCTCAAATTTTTTGCGAGAAATTTACAGTCCCTACCACAGGTTTCACCAGGAAAGAAGAGTTTTGCAAGGCACTGAAGGCCTGGCTAGCAGCCAGGGATGCCCCTGGGAATATGGGAGAGCCTGTGGTGGAGGGAGAGAATGTGGATGAAGTGATTGATGTAGTAGGTAATAAAGTGCTTTCCAGCCCGGGCACGAGTGTGTCGGCGAGGGGTCTGTCCCCAGAGGAGATGGAGGACAGGGAAAGAGAGAGACGCCATAATATGGAGATGGCTAAGATGCAACTAGAAGATCAGAGGGAGAGAGACCGCGAGAACAGGAAGCTAGAAGCTGAGAACAAGAAGCTAGAGTTTGAAATGATGAAAATGAAGCTTGAGCATGAGAGAGCATTGAGGGAGCTGGAGATTAAGGCAAAGAGTGGAGAGACCTCCAGTCCCTCTGGTGGCAGCATACCAGTAGTACAGACGGAGAGCAGAGTATACATTCCTAAAGAAGTTATTAAAGATTTCCACAAGAGTGAGGATATTGGGCAATGGTTTGCCGCTTATGAAATAGCCATGGTGTCCCACCGGGTCCCTGAGAAGGATTGGGGAGCGGGGTTGTGGGGACGGTTTGTGAGTGAGGGGAGAGACACCTTGTTGGATCTGCCCCCAGAAAGGAGAATGGTTTATGAACCCATGAAAGAAGCGCTGATGACCCGCTATGGGTTGACCCCTGAGATGTACAGACAAAGGTTTAGGTCCTGTAAGAAGTTGGAAGGTACCAATTGGGTTGAATATGTGTCTTTTTTTTGCAGAGCAATGGAACGCTGGGTAAAAGGTAGCAAAGTAGAAACTTTTGAGCAACTATATGATTTGATTGCGTGGGAGCATCTATCTGATAAGTGTTTTCCTGAGCTACGCCAGCACCTCATTGATTGCAGGCTGACTAACCCTAGGAAGCTTGCTGAGGAGGCGGACCGCTGGGTCAGCACCAGGGTTCGCAAGGGTCCAATGGGAGACTTCGCCAGAGGTGGGCAGGGTCCCCAGCAGAGAAGTGGGGGGGACAGGGGTCAACCAAGGGAGTTCCGCGGAGGGCCCCAAAGTAATGCCCAAGGGAACCAAGCAGTGGTGTCCCAGCCTCCCCAAGAAAGGAAGCCAATGCCCCCGACAGGTAGGCCTGTTCACAGGGGGCCCCCTACTTGTTATCATTGTGGCCAAGTGGGCCACCGGTCCTTTGATCCCCAGTGTCCTCAGAGGGCTACTGCCGCACCCCCCGTGCGCCACCCCGCCAGATGGCTAGTGTAGCCTTGGAAGGAGAAGAGATGGATGCCCAAGAGGGGTGGGACCCTGTACAGTTAACCCTTGTCTCCCTAGGAGACTGCGAGATGGTCCCTAAACCTGCACTGCCTGACAACACTAAGAAATACAGGCAGTGGGTGACCATCAATGGCCATAAAGTGGAGGCTCTCAGGGACACAGGAGCCAGTATAACTGCTGTCAGCTCCCGGTTGGTGTCCCAAGAGCAGATTATTCCCCATGCCTTCTGCCCAGTAGTGTCAGCCGACAACTCAGAGAGCCAATGTGAGGTGGCTCAGCTTCCCTTCGAGTGGGGGGGGGGTCTCAGGAACTCTTCAGGTAGCTGTGAGGCCCGCCATGCCTGTAGACTGTCTGTTGGGCAACGATTTGGAGAACTCCCCGTGGGCTACGGTGGAGAGGAGTTCTCACTTGGAAATGCTGGGTCTGCCTGAATGGGCGTGTGCCACCACTCGGTCCATGGCAGCCAAAAAGGGTGTTGAGAAAGGTCTGGAGCCTGAAAGTATGGCCCAGATCCCTGCCTTAGAGAGAAGGAGCAGGGGCGCGGGAAACCAGCCCCCTTAGTTCCCACGGCCCAGGAAGGAGCAGACCTTAAGGGGGATGCCCTGGAGCCTATCGGGGAGCAAAGCACCGACCTGGGGGACCTGCCTGAGCTGACCCATTGGCAGCAGGAGGGGGGCCCACCAGGGAGGACTTTTGTGAACAGCAGAAAATGTGCCCTTCTCTTGAGGGTATGCGGCGTCAGGCTGCAGCCCAGGCAGCAGGTGATATGTCTGGTTCGCATCTGATCTATTGGGAGAACAGTCTCCTGTATAGTGAGCCTAAGGCTGCTGAGCCGGGGTCGGCCCGTGTGCTGGTGGTACCCGAGTGCTTCAGAGCCTTCCTACTGGGGTTGGCTCATGACATTCCGTTGGCAGGACATCTGGGGCAGACCAAGACCTTTGAGAGTCTGGTCGCCCACTTCTATTGGCCCCAGATGCGCAAAAGTACAGATACTTATTGAGGGACCTGTGAGACTTGCCAGGCAAGTGGGAAGAGTGGGGGGAAGATCAAGGACCCACTCCAGCCCTTTCCAGTTGTGAGTACCCCATTCGAGCGAGTGGGAATTGACATTGTGGGGCCTCTGGATCCCAAGACAGCCATGGGCAACAGGTACATCCTGGTCTTGGTGAACCATGCCACCCAGTACCCTGAAGCCATCCAGCTCAGGACAGTGATGGCCCCCGTGGTGGGACGTGCACTGATGGGGATCTTCTCCCGTGTGGGGTTCCCCAGAGAGGTGGTGTCTGACAGGGGGACCAACTTCATCTCCCAGTACATGAAGTCTCTGTGGGAGGAGTGTGGGGTAACTTATAAGTTCACCACTCCTTACCACCCCCAAGGAAATGGCCTGGTTGAAAGGTTCAACCGGACCTTGAAAGGTATGATTATGGGCCTAGAGGAGCCCCTGAGGCATAAGTGGGACGTCCTCTTGCCATGCCTGTTGTTCGCCTACCGTGAGGTGCCCCAGAAGTCCTTAGGGGTCCGCCCCTTTGAACTACTCTATGGTCACCCGGTCAGAGGGCCTCTGAGTCTGGTCAGGGAAGGCTGGGAGCAATCTCCTAGGAAACCTCCCCAAGACGTATTTAGCTACATCTTGGCCTTTAGGAACCAGACTCGGCATTTCAGAAAGATTGCTGAGGCAAATCTGGAAGCCAGCCAGGAGGAGATTAAACATTGGCACGACCAGAATGCCACTCTGGTCGAGTTTCAACCTGGTCAGAAGGTTTGGGTACTGGCCCCAGTGGAGCCCTGCGCGCTCCAAGATAAGTGGACCGGTCCATTTGAGGTGGTGTAGCGCAAAAGTCAAGTTACCTACTTGGTGGACTTAAAGTCGCCCAGGAACCCCCTGCGGGTCCTGCATGTGAACCGCCTGAAGCCCCACTTTGCGAGGTCTGAAGTGGGCATGTTGCTTGCCTCAGATGCTGGAATGGAGGAGGAGAGTGAGCCTCTTCCTGACCTCCTGTGCGCAGAAGAGAAGGATGGGTCAGTTGAGGGTGTGGTCCTCTCCACCACACTGACCCCTGAGCAGCAGAGAGATTGTCACCAGCTGTTGGGACAATTCTCAGATTTGTTTTCCCTAGTGCCTGGTGTCACTGACTGGTGCGTCCATGAGGTAGACACCGGGGACAGCCCCCTGTCAAGCATAAGGCTTACCGGGTGTCTGACAGGGTCAGGGCCTACATTAAGGAGGAAGTCTCCAAAATGTTTGCCCTAGGGGTGATTGAGTCCTCTAGCAGCCCTTGGTCCAGCCCAGTGGTCTTGGTACCGAAAGCTGCCGCGCCTGGTGAGGCCCCTGAACTAAGGTTCTGTGTGGACTACCGAGGTCTCAATTCGGTCACAAGGACCGACGCGCACCCCATCCCCAGAGCAGATGAGCTCATTGATCGGCTAGGGGCTGCCAGGTACCTCAGCACGTTTGATCTGACGTCTGGGTACTGCCAGATCGCCTTGACTGATGGGGCAAAGGAGAGGTCCGCATTCTCCACACCAGATGGGCACTACCAGTTCCGTGTGATGCCCTTTGGGATGAAGAATGCCCCTGCCACCTTTCAGAGGTTGGTCAACCAGGTGTTGGCTGGGCTGGAGGATTTCAGTGCCGCCTACCTGGACGACATTGCAGTGTTCAGTTCCTCCTGGGAGGACCACTTGCGCCACCTCTGGGAAGTGTTGATGGCGCTGCGCAGAGCAGGCCTCACAATCAAGGCCAGTAAGTGCCAGATTGGGCAGGGTTCTGTGGTGTACCTAGGACACCAAGTGGGGAGTGGCCAGGTGGCACCCCTGCAGCCCAAGATTGAGACCATCCTGGCTTGGGAGCCCCCAAGGACCCAGACGCAGGTGAGGGCCTTCTTAGGACTCACGGGGTACTACAGGAGGTTTGTCAAGGGGTATGGCAACATTGTTGCACCCTTGACTGAGCTGACTTCCAGGAAGCAGCCAAAGATTGTGAACTGGACTGACACCTGTCAAAGAGCTTTTGATGCCCTCAAGACTGCCATGTGTACAGCGCCCGTACTCCAGGCACCCAACTTTGCTAAAGAATTTATTGTCCAGACAGACGCTTCAGAGCATGGGGTGGGGGCTGTTCTGTCACAGATCAATGAGGAGGGACTAGACCAACCTGTAGCCTTCATCAGTAAGAGGTTACTGCCACGGGAACAGAGGTGGAGTGCAATTGAGCAAGAAGCATTTGCTGTGGTCTGGGCGCTGAAGAAACTGAGACCATACCTGTTTGGGACTCACTTTCGGGTTCAGACAGACCACAGGCCCCTCAGATGGTTGATGCAAATGAGGGGTGAGAATCCCAAGTTGTTGAGGTGGTCCATTTCCCTACAGGGGATGGACTTTACGGTGGAACACCGCCCTGGTACAGAGCAAGCCAATGCAGACGGTCTGTCCAGATTTTTCCGCCTTAGTGATGAGAACTTCCCAGGGGATGGGTAGTTCTCCCCACATTTCAGCTGGGGGGGACACGTGTTAGACCTGGCACCATTGGCGTGAGTCTCCCTTCCATTTTTTTGCTGTGCCTCCTCTGTTTTTTTCTGGTGATAGATGCTCTGGGCGCTGCGCCACTGCCATTCAGTGCCGCAGCGCGGATGCACCCTGTGTAAAGATGACATATCAATTGATGTATCCCTGATTGGCTTATTTGGTCTACCTGTTAGTCCCTAGTAATGTGGCCTGTGTGTGCCCAGGGCTAGTGAACCAAAATGCTGCTGGTGGGCCTGCAGCACTGGGTTGTGCCACCCACAGAAGCAGCTTGTAAATTGTGTCTCAGACCTGCCACTGCAGAGTCTGTGTGCAGTCCAGAACTGCCATCTTGGCTGTGAAGTGCACCCACTTCCCAGCCCCTGAACCTTCCCTTGGCATCATGTAAGTCCCCCTTATGGTAGGGTGCATTGTATGTGTAAGGTAGGACATGCCCTGGTGTATGTAGCATGTCCTGGTAGTGAATTACACCCAATTTCGTTTTTCACTACTGTAAGGCTACCTGTTCCCCATAGGCCAGAATGGGCGGTTTGACTATTACACCCTATAGTCCTAACTGAGCCCAGGAACATGGTAGAAAAACGAATTTAGTATGCCTGAGCTCAGAATATTAAAATACATCTTTTAGTGGAGTTGATTTTTATATTCTGTGTTTGAAAATACTACTTTTAGAAAGTGAGTATTTTCTTGCCTAAGCCTTCCAGTGTGCTCTGCTGTCTTGTGTATTGACTGTCTGGTTTTGGAGGGGCAGGGCGGGCTGAGTCAGACCTGGGTTGAATAGAGAGGTCTCCTTCCTGAGTGAGGGGAGGGGCAGCTGCTTGACCTGAATAGGGCTGTGCCTGGCAAGGTGAATGCTGGCTCCACCTCCTGCTGTGTGTCTGATAGCAGGCCCCCTTTTCTGAAAGGGAAGATGCAGAACTGGTTCTGGCTGGGTTCAGTGCCTGGTAGCTTGGAAGAACAAAGACTTTTGGGGTATAAATAGTTGTGCCCAAACCCCTACAATTGGTATTGCCCCTGGATCTCAAGACCAACCTCTGTCCGTGGAACTGAAGGAAGCTGCAGGAGAGGACTGTCCTGGTGTTGTGTGCTGTTCCCTGGATTGGCCTGCAGTAGTTGTCATTGGACTGGAAAGAAGAGGGAAAAGGAGCTGTAAGAGAACTTTTTAATCTTGAACCTGCAATCACCCAAGGGCTAGAGAGAGAACTAGCCTCCTGACTGAAGTCTCAGGCCCAGTAGACTTCATTTCGTCGCTAAAGCCTGTTAGCGAGCCGCCGCAGCCGAGGAGCGTCAAGAAATCCGTCGCACTGCTGCCGCTGAGTGCTCGCTGACCAAATCATCGCACCGCACGCTTACAAATCGCCATTTTGTCGCTAACGCCCGTTAGCGAGCTGCCGCAGCCGAAGAGCACTCGGAAATCCATCGCGCCGCTGCCGCTGAGTGCTCGCTGCCCAAAGTCATCGCCCCGCACGTTTGCGGACCTTGGAACCATCGCTATCGCCCGTTTGCGAGCCGCCGCAGCCGAAGAGCGCTCGGAAATCCATTGCGCTGCTGCCGCTGAGTGCTCGCTGACCTGATCATCGCCCTGCACGTTTGCGGGCCTCGAAACCATTGCTAAGGTCCGTTTGCGAGCCGCCGCGACCAAGAGCGTGAGTTAAAACATCGCTATCACGCCTTAGCGGCATTGTGTGGATTATTGACACCACATCCAGGAACTGTGAGTAAAAGGGTCGCAGGAGACCACTGCCCTGAACTTTGCATTCCCCATTTGAACTATTTTTGCAGCATCAAGAGAGTATTATTTTTGTACAGTATTGTGGCTTTCTCGTTATTTGGTCTTGTGATAAACCTATATATAAAGATAACTATTTTTGATAACTACCTGTGTTGTGTCCCTTTGTAGTGTTCCTCACTGTATTACTGTGTATGGTCATAAATACTTAACACACTGCCTCTGAGATTAGCCTAACTGCTCGTGCTACGTTACCACAGGGTGGAGCAGGGGTTGTCAAAGGGGTGCAGCCCTTCACTCTGACTTAGAAAGAAGGGTCCCTGCTTGGACAGTGGCCATCCACTGCCAACCAGAGACCCCCATTTCTAACAATGAGGATTCTACCTGGCCTGCTGAGAGTGGGATGCTGAAAGTCTCCCTGTTGGAGAAAAACTGCTTTAAGGAGTGGCCCAGCCTTGGTTGACAATGCACCTAGTGTAACAGTGGCACTGTTCAGAGGGTTTCACTGTTAGCCCACAATGAGCTAGCATACTACATTGATCCTTTTTATGGCATGGGAGAGATGTGGGGAGTTTCCAGAGAAAGAACAGAAGGGCACCAATGAGAAAGACTCAGAAACAGGTCTTGTGCACCTGTGTGCTACACACTTCAAGACTGCATCCGTGATAACAACTCTGTCCATGATTGCAAGTAAAACATTTGCAGTGCTGTGCTGAAAAACTGAAACTGCTCCCCATGGTTAAGAAGAATGGAGCTGCATGTGGCTCGCTGGCCTAAGTATCCGAGACCCCTGAGGGACTATTGTGGCACTGTCAAGCCCCAAAAAGTCTCAGTGACCCTTGTTACACCATGTGGGAATTGTAGAGCGTGGACTCAAGGCTCAACTATAGACCTCCATTGTATTACTGTGGGTGAGCTGATCTCCATGTTGGGTGAGTGGTTTGCCTCACACTTGAGGAACACCTCAAAATCTCCCCTGTTCAAGTGCGGCCTGTCTGGAAGGCTGGACATCTTCTGGAAGAGTCAGGGTTAGAGTCGAGTGGACCACAAACTAAATCCATCTGTGGTGGCCTCAAGCAGAGTAAACCTGGTTTCCTCACAACGAAACCCCCCCACATTAGATGGACACAGCAGCAGATTAGATTTGTGGGCAACTAAGCAATATAGCACATTACAGAGACTGACTCTTGGGTAACTAAACTTGCAGAAAGCTCCTCAACTTGCATACCATGCTGCATCAGCCTAGAATTTCCTCTGTGTGCATATTTCTTTACATCCTAAATAATAGCATACTAGTAGTGTCCTTGTATTCTGGTGTTCCATATCTTTGTGCAGCAATTTGTAATGGTCTATTATAGCACTTTTTTCTGATCATGTAAAATCACTAGCTGGACACTGCATGAGTGGGCACTATTGGGTGCATTGTTTTGTTCTGAGTCTCCACCTCACAACACCTTCCTGAGTGAGCCTTAGTTTGCTTGCCTCACTACCCTAAGAGTCAATTATTAATGGAGTGTACTTGGTACTCAGTTATCAGTTAACAACTGTATGCCCCAGTACCCCTGAACCAGGTCTGACAATAGGCTTCTCTACAGGAAGCCTTCAACTCCTGGAACCAGGGAAAGACTGGCAGATAATTAGATGTGCCAGAAATTCTTAATGGAGCTGGCCCATGAAATTAATTTTTCTGGATACCGCAATGAGGCTTTACTCTAATTTCTTTGAGCGCTATTGACCTCTTCTGTCCTACTTGCCTGTTGAATGGTAATTCTTGACAATAGATAAAGGTACGTTGACTACCTTTGACAATGGTAGGTGTATATTTTGAGAGGGAAGGAATTGACGCTGTAGGGCCTCAGCACCATCTATGATATCTGGCTATCTTGGAGGTCTTGGATAACACAACAAAGTTCCTAGAAGCAATTCCATCAATAGGAGCACAACTGTACCTATGGTAACCAAAGCCTTGATTGGCCTCCTTTTTGTGAGTTAGATACTCTAGAATCAGTGAGTTTTGACCAGAGAGCAAATTTATGATGACATACACAAAGGACACATAGAGCAAAGTTTTGTTGCTTGTAAGTGTTCTACCTCATACCATCCGCAAACCCATGGACTGTTCAGCCGTTCAGTAAGACACCCAAGAGCATGATGGGTGCTTTAGAGCAACTATTTAGAGACTTCCTCTTGCAACGCTTACATTTTGCATATAATTTGAAATGAAATGCCACAGAAGTAAATCTTTTTTAGTCCATTTGAACTTTTGTATAGACAGCCTGTTTATGGCCCGCACTCACTGGTGAAGGAGACTTTGGAAGAAATCCCAGTGGTCATCCACACACAGCATGGTGAACTGTGTGCTTGGCCTCAGGTGTAACATGGCACAACTGTTGCACAAGTTACAAAGCAAATCTGAAGTTGGTGAGAAAGTGCTGAAGAAGAGGTAGGCCAGATTTCAATGTTGACAGGACCAGAAAGGACAAGAGGACTTGATTATAAAGCCTGTGAATCCTCAGCTCTTGAGTACCGATGGTCTGGACCCTTCAGTGTCAGTTGGTCTGGACCCCTCAGTGTCTGATCTATCAGTGAAGTCAACTACTTATTTGATTAGAGTACTTGCCATGATCTCCAGAGCGGGTATCAAGTGATCAGGCTTAGGTTATTCCTAAGATGCTGGAAATGACAGAAATCTACTTGGTAGGAAAAAAAAGATGAGGAACACAATGAGCTACTTCAAGACTTGCTGTGTGGAGACTGCAGGGAAGGCCCTGTCAAGGGAGTTAAGATTTTTCTCTAGCTCTGGTAGCTGTGCCATTAGATGAGTGTTTGTATGCATGTGATGTACTTTTGTGGTTTTTATTTACCCAAATAAAGTATCTATTGATTGATTGAGTGCAGAATTGTGCTGAGAAAACATTTAGGCCTATTCTCACTGATGCCAGGTATGATGCCGTTGGGCAGACCAACCAACACTGAGGGCAGTCTTCCTGTAAAGAGTCATATCTGCAGGTTATCAAATACATGTCGAGTTGGTGGGCCAGCGGCATTTCGGGAGTCCGAGGAGAGAAGACATGACTGACTAAAGCGCAACGAAGGGCAGTCTTACAATAATACTGGACTCTGCATAGCCGTCACAATAAAAACATTGGCTCATTTATCTCAGAGTGGGCAGTATTTATATTGCCAATGAGTCACCAAAAGTAAAGAGTACTAAAGACCTATAAGTGAATATTCAAGTTGGAGCAACTACATCATATGGGAACATTCTCACCAATCGAAAATACCCCCGGAGGCATTTATGTCGGGTATTTGGGCCTGCCATTGTGTAATCTAAATCAACCAGACTTGATTTATCGATCCCCCATCCAACCTCCGCTGCATTAATTTAAAGAAATTTAAAGAAAGCAAGCAGTCCTGAGGAAGGTGGATTCATGTATATTTATCCACTGAAACGTGCGTCGGCCTGATCACTTTCCAGCTGGCGGCATAACCATGGATAATAATGAAGGATTTTCGCCATGAGTTTCTTGTTGCAAGCCATATTCAAGCTGGAAAATAATGAATGTGATGTGTGTATGTGTATGTCTGGTATGCAATGACTGTATGTGAGGTTAGTTTATATGTGATAATGGTAAGGGGACATGTTATTTTGTATGTATAAATTGCACAATTATGCTTTATTTGCACATTTAAGAAAATTGTATTAGTGTTAAAATATTTATGACCTGCACTGTATATATGAACACAGAAAAATTATGGTTTTATAATACCTAAAAAAATACAAATGAAAAATATGGTCTACAAATTTCGCAATATACCTACAAAGGAGGACAACAAATAAAGATATGAATTAATGCATCTCTGTTGTACCTATTGATATTCACAGCAAAGGGACAGCCCGTTAGAGCCTAATATAGCCATTGTATAATATATGTTGGTCGAGTGGGAGGTTGTGTATATATATAGATACCACAACAAGGAAAATGTGGAGTAGATGGTAGACCTGAAGGTCAATGAGAAACTGCAAAGACCACGGCCAACCCTGTGGTATTGGCCTCTATGTAAGACACCATAAACAAGAGATTGTGCATGAGCTGCCATGGTCCCAACAAGATTACTACTGAAAGGCTTTTTAGCATCTGTGATCTCACCAGTGGCTTCTTGCATATTGCGCTTACCCCTAGCACTAAGGTGACAATTTTATTTGCAATCTCAAAGGGCTAGTTCTGTGTCATGCCATTTGGAGTGAAGAATTACCTGACAGCTTAAACATCAGATGAATGGTGTTCTCATTTGTGTTGATTACTTTAAAGTTACCTATTGTGCTGACATAATGATCTTCAGGGCTTGGTGGAAGGACCACCTGAGCAAGCAGAGAAAGGTTTTAGTGGTGCTTCAGAGAGCGAAGCTGAAGATCAAGGCATGCAAGTACCTGGGCGGGCAGAGGTCAGTGCAGAGAACATTCATATATTTATGGTTTATAAGGCACATAGCTTCCTAACCAGGGCTTCCCATCTCTACCTCAATACCACTAGAACACGAATAGTGCCTTAGAAAAGCCAGGTTTTTAGCTGTTTCCCAAAGAGAACTTTGTTAGTACTAAGACGAAGCTGAAGGGAAAGAGAGTTCCAAAATTTAGAGGCTAGGTATTCAAAGGATGACCTCCTGCTCTTCTAAAAATAGGCTGAATTACCAAATGAAAGCTAACTGATATCAGTGCTCTAGTGGGGGCATCTAATGGATTATGCGCCTGACAAACATAGGACCAGAGTCCAAACAGGCTCTACATACATGGCATATAGCCTTGAATTTGATCCTCTTCACAACAGGGAGACAATGAAGAAATGGCAACTGAGAGGAAACCAGTTGTTACTTCGGTATGTGCTACTGCAACCGTGATGATGCATTTTGGACTGTCTGCAGTCATTTGATGGAGGACCGTGTAGCTCCCAGGTAAAGGTCATTCCCATAATCCAGGCTAGAGATGATAGTAGCCTGGACTACAGTCTGACTATGGTCCAGCAGAGCCCAGAGAATCTTTTTTAGGCTCCATGGGAGGCCAAACAGCAGCCAGACAGCTTTTTAAATTTAGAGGTCCATGGGCAGACCACTATTAATCCAAATCCCAAGGTCTTTCACTGCAGGTTTCAGAGAGGGAGAAGGGCCAAGATCGACTGGTCACAAGGCAGCGGACCAAAGATAATGCTGATTCCCTACCACCAGAAACCCTGATTGAGCTGCAAGCAGTTCATCCCCATCAAGTTGAAGACAGCTGATAGGCAGCTTGTTAAATGTTAAATGTTCTCATAAATTGCCATACTCAAGAGATAGAGAAAATGGCCACTGTGTATAATTAGTCTATGAGAATAGAGTGAAGCCAAAGGATTCCACCAGGTCTGCCAGTGCCCGGACGCAGATATTATAAAGAGTCAGATTCAAGGACAAGCCCTCCGGATCTCCACATTAAATCGCTAGAGTTGTGGAAAGTAAATGTTTATCCCTGACCTGACAACTGGGATCTTGTAAGAAAGAGGAGAGCCAATAGAAAACTTTAGCCCTTTTCCATAGCTGTGCAGTCGTCTAAGTAACATATTATATGAGACGGTGTCAAATGCCGCACTCGTATCTAACAAAATAACAGTTTCGTATCCACCTTGATCCAGCATCCATCTAAGTTCTTCTGAAGCTGATAGCCCAACTGTGAGGCATGAAAAAGTGTATGAGCCTCCAAGTAAGCGGACAATTGATGATTGATGCGTTTTTAATGGCCTTGTAGGAAAGGGCAAGAAGGAGAAGGGCCGAAAATTCTCTGGTTTGGAAGCACTCGGAATGGCTTTTTTAAACCTCTACAAGCCAAAGTCCAAGCTGTGTTGTCCTTGGAGATTCCTAAGCCCTAGTTGAGGATCTTTCTAGGGTTCATTGGAAACTACCACAAATCACTACAATAGAACGCTACAGGTCTGTAGTTACTCCACTGACCGCCTTAACTTCCAAAAAGTAGCTGAAGAGGGTAGTTGGGCTGCTTAATATCAAGAGGCCTCTGATAGATTCAAGATGGTTCTGAGCAAAGCTCCTGCATTTTAAACACCTTACTACTGTAGGCGATTAATAGTGCAGATGGCTATCTCTGTGTCTGTATCATTTTGGAACAATGGAATGAAATGGACAAACAGAATCTGGTGGATTTCATCGGGGATCATCTTTTACCCAGAAAACAGACTTTAGTAACTATTAAGAGAGAGACTTAGGAATTCTTTGAGCATTAAAGAGGTTCCATCCATGTTTCATTGGATATACTCCACCATTTAGGTGGAACACAGTCTTGAGCATTGGCTGATGGCCATAATATGTGATGAAGGAAGTTGCTTTTGTGGTGGGTTTCCTTGCAAGGATTAATACTTTACCAAAGAGCACAAGGCTGAATGTGCCTCGGGATTGTTGATACACTTTCCCAAATGTTTACCCCAGCAGATGACACTCATCCCCCTGGATAGTAGTAGTGTCCAGCATGTCTGATTTGGAAATGAAAGCTAAGGAGTACAAGAGTGGAATGTTGGGGCCCAGTAGCCATGTATCATCCTGCTCTTCATTTTCTCATTCTGACTGCACCTGTGTGCTTCCCTATGCCAAAGATTTCTGTGACAAGTGCCTTGGCAGAAATTCTACATATTTTGTTTGTTGCTCACCTGTGCTCGACTCTGTTGGGTGTAATAGTTACATTCAAAGTAGTTCTCCTTATTTCATGGGTGAACACTGTACCCACAAACTGATCACAGCATGACATGACTAACAGTTGGTATACGTTAAAAATCTTTTCATTAACATAACATTAAGGCACAGACATGCTGATGCTATTTGTAGAGACAATTTATGATATTCATGTTTAAGATTAATATAAGTAATATAGGCCTGAATTTCAAAAAGTGCTAATGTTGGTTGCCATCTTTGCTTTGTGACACTTGAACATAATTTCAATTGGCGTCCTAATGATGTTGATCACATGTTCTTTTTCCTTCTTTCCCATGTGAAGGAAACTTATCTTTTCTTTGTGATTATCGTGAAATGTTTTAATGAATAGTGCCTCCAAGAAGACACCTAATTTATATATAGTATTGATGCAGCATGATTATTTAAGTATGATTCTGCTTGGTCAAATCCTGCTCATTGTGTGTGAATTACTACATGTACTTAAACCTGACTAACATTTGTGTCTTGTTGAAACACTGATAGTTTAAAAACTGCATTGTAAAAGCATGCAGAAGGGTCGCAAACTGGTTTGAGATCAAGATACTCGTGACCGAGGGAGTAGAGAACTTAATAATGTGTTATGATGAAAAGTAATAAATACAGTTTGTGCTTTAGCGAGTAATGTTTGAAAAGAAATGCATTAATGAAAAGTTTCCTGCTAAAAAGTTTTCTTTCAACACCTAAAATTTGAAACGGCAGAATGTTGTTTTGCTTATTTAATGAAATATGAGAAGAAATTAGACAGTGCTTGTAGGAGCATTACTTTCTTATGGGTTTAAATTTTTCTTCAAAAATGCCTTAAAGTTAGTATGCTTTTCTTAAAAGAAAATAGTGATTTTGTGTGGTTTTCATGTAGCCTCAAAATGTATTTTGACTTTCCATTGCAGGCCTCAGAAATGTATTTTGTCCTTCATTATTTCTTTCAATGTACTAGAAAGGCTGACTTGATTACTTAGCAGTGAATGGTATCACAGAAGTTTCTTTCCTACTGTTGAATGTTCGCTTGCTGTGTATAAAAAATGACAACCTTGTTGCAAGCTAACTCGGAAACGAGCGCGTGAATGTGGTAAGTTGCAAGTGTGCTTCCTAGTTCCGAGGTGAACAGATATTCCCATATCCTTTGAAAATAGCAGCCAAAAAGACAATGATGTTACGTGAGAGTTCCGGATGATTTGTGCTGAAGAATGATCATTCCACGATCACACCATAAAACTTAACCAATACAATCCATACAAACTGTGCAAAGGATACTTTGTGGGCAGGAACTAAGAACATTGGTGTATAATTGCCCCGTGGGAAAAGGATGTGCGCTGGCTATTTTCCTTGCAATTCCTGGGCATGACATGCTGTCAGTCTGAACTCTTATTTCCCTTGAACTCTACTGATTTTCCCCTGCACTTCATCAGCTCGTGAAGTTAAGCAGGCTAAGCCTTTCGGCTGAAGGGTTGACTACTCTGACTATTGCACACTGTGCTCTAGACTATTTTGCGTAACGGTCCAGATACATCTACAACCTACTTTGGTTTGTATGATTACTGAATTGCATACTTTATTTCCAATATGTTTCTTTCTCTCTCTCTCTCTTTTCTCGCCAGGCATTGATTTATGATGTATTCTTGTTTTGAACTGCAATAGAACTGTGTTTTCCCTTTATACATTTGAATAACCAATGATTAAATGATTTCTAATGTATTTTCACATTTGACCATTTCATCTTGAAATTTAGATAAAGGTACCTCGATAAGTATTTTGAGTTTGTCTTTTTTTATTGATGTTATTATTGACAGTGTATGGTTTTTGAGAAATTGTTGTTAGATAGGCATTTCTTCATTACAGGTCCTCACGAAGGGGTGTCTTCCATCTCTAATTACCGGAGTCCCTATTAGCTCTTACAAAGATCTCTCGGAGGATCTCATAAATTGTAAGTGATCAATGGGCCCAAACTCTGTGTTATTGAGAACTGGTTATCGTTTTATGATTAGGTTGTGGTGAGTAATCAGTAATCACTGGTTTATGTTTACAAATTTTACACAGCTCCCGCTGGATCAGTTATCTGGTAGCAGAGGATGGTTATTTTGACTAAAATATACTAGGTAATGAAGAGACAGAGTTAAAAGACATTGATTATCAAAAATCGTACCTTTATGTTTTATGTTGTGGTCCGTCATTGACCTTAATGGAAGTAACAGGTCCGTCGTTGGCCTAAGTTCCCGGGATAAAGCCTAAGGGCAGTCTTAGTGTGGCATACACTAAGGGGGATATTCTCAAGAACGTGCGATAACATCGCCAAAATAGGTTAACGCAAGTTTTCATATCGCCGTCTATCGCGGGAAAATAACTCTGTGTTAACGTCGTATTCTCAACACAGCGGTAACATGCGATAGTCCCCCGACAACGCCTCAAATGTCCGCGATAACATCACCGGGACGGCGATGAAAATCCAAACCTGAACGCGAAAAAAGTTGCGATGGGCCCAACCTCGATAAGACAAACAACAAAAAGCAGCGCCAGGCCTTAAAATCACACACGTCAGGCGGGAAAAATCACTACAAAAGCAGAAAAAAAAACACAAACAAAAACCGAACTACAGCAAAGCACAATGGAGGAAGCTGGAGCAGGTACAGAGGACGGCCAGAACCCCACAAGCCCCCCGGAGGAGCAGCCTGGGACCTCGGGGACAGGGAAGGGCAAGGACAAGAAGAAGAGGAAGACGCGGTTCAGTCCGCAGGAAAACAGGATCATGATCACGGAGGTGATAGAACACCATCAACAACTGTTCGTCACCTCCACTGTGTCATTGTCAACAAAAAATGCAACATGGCAGTCCATCCTGGACAAAGTGAATGCAGTCGGAGTGCTGAGGAGGACAATGGAAGAGCTCAAGAGGTGCTGGAATGATGTGAAGCGCAAGACCAAGCAGAAACTCAGCAACAACCAGAAGGCAGCAATGCAGACTGGAGGTGGGAGTCCAGTGCCACAGGAGGAGCTGGATGAGATGGAGGAAATGGTGTCCACAGTCATCAGTGGGGAGACGGTGGCAGGAGTTGGGGGACCGGACACTGCTCAACATGACCTGACACAACAGCAACAGGGTGAGTAATGACCAGGGACTGGGGGGACGGGGGGAGATGGGCACAATGGCACACATGCACAATTAAGTACAGCACAGTGCACACCCACAATGACTCTAGATCATGTCCCTTATCCACTTGGCACACTGCAGCACACCTAGAAACAGCAAGTAGGCCCCCATCGACTATGTGCCCAGAGGGGGCCCTTCCCACACATCACCAATCTCACAACCAACCCATGCACATGTGCTGAACCCATCAAAGCTGCGGGTCGGTGAGCCACACTGACAATGCAAGTGACACTGCATGACGATTAGCATGGCTGCAGTCCAATCATCATGACATGGTGCACGCCACCACACTGAGGTGGCTGAGTGTGGACCACATCCGTAAAGGAGCAGGTCACACTCTGACACATCCACCTGCACAAACAACCCCTGACGCCAACTCCCACCAAGACCCAAATTCACCCAAGTCAGCAACATCTCAGTACTGTATGGGCACAGAAGTCAAAGGCACACCGCCTGAAATGGACAAGGGGCAGCAAAATCAGAGCTGCAGGGGCGACTCTCCCAAAATGCAGCACACACACATGACATTCAGAGCACATCAGCATTGACAACAATGTGGTACAAACTGCAAAACGTTTACAACAGGACAGAGGACACAACAGGTGCCGCTTGTGTGTAGAAACTGGCCAATCACATTTGGCATAGCAGGGAAATGTGAGATGTCAATGTACTAGTACAAACACATATCCATGATGTCGACGAAATGTCCACTGCCCCGCATCAAATAGGCAGCTCCTCCTAAACAGTCACAATGTACATTGTCATGCAGTCTGCATGTGAACTTGTACAATGCGACAACATACATGTGAACACAATGTAATACTGCATCTCCCCTTCACATTGCAGAGGGAGCATCAACACCTCCTGCAGAGCAGCCCCAACAACTCTTCACTGATGACGATGAGGACATCCCCGACATGGACCCCGAAGCCCTCCAAACCCTCTTTGACAGCTTCGGCACCCCACCTCCAGGAGCAGGGCAGCCCAGCTGCATCGAGGAGACCCCACCCCCTGCACAGACCACACAGCAGGAAGCACCTACCACCCCGGCTGTCTCCCAGGACCCCCACGAACAACACATGGCCTTCCAACGCCGTGTGTTAGAGGTCCAGGAGAAGATGGCTGATCAGGTGCTGGTGGGGTTCGACCTCATGGCAGCAAAACTGGATGCCATACATGGGTGTCTGAGCACCATCAGGGACCACTTACAGTCCCTAACGGACACCCACAGTCCGCTCCATGCTCTCCAACGATCCATGGCTGACATCGCTGGAGTCATGATGCTGAGACAAGAACAACTGTCCAGTCAGAGTGGCTCCAGCGATGTCAGCCGGGAGTTGGGACAGATGCAGGGGCTCATGGAGAACATGGAGCGGCTGATGGCGGAAAGAATTGCTGCCATGGCTGCACGCCAGCGAGATGTGACTGGGACCTTCCATGCCCTGCAGCACATCGTTATGGCATTGCTGCCTCAAGGCCTTGCGCAGATGAATGCTGCTGCTGCTTCTACATCCACATCTCCGCCCCCTGATGTGTCAGTGCCTCACAGTGCAGCAGGCAATCCACCACCACCCACGTGTGAGGCACATGTGACATCAGAGGACGAAGATGCGGGTGAATCAACCTTACTGGTAAGGAGGAGGCAGTAGCATTCATCTCCGCCATATGGCCTGTTTCTGCTTGGTTCTGCCCTTTGCATCATCACCTTCCACTGTCCCCCGATACACTCTACGACACTAACCTTGGACCTCGACATGGACTGCCATTTTCTGTTTGGTTACCAATGACACAGCGATCAGACTGCGGACTGAACTCTTCCTCTTCCGATGTACTTGTCATTCCCTGAAGGACTCTGGCTGGCCCTCCACTGGCCAATAATGTGAAGTGGGATTTGCATGGCCCTGTTCTGCTCCAGCTGCAACACTCCACTGGATGTGAATTAAACATTCAGAATTGCACAGATGTGTCATGCCTTTGATCCTTCAAGTATGAGAGTATGGATGAATGTAGGGTCAGTGATTCCCCCTTACGTCCATGTTGCTCATGTCGTGGGACTTGAGTCACAGGGTGCAAAATTGCCGATTGCGGTCCGGGTGGCGTAGACACTACAACAGAGACACAAGCATCAGTTACTTCCATGTCCAGCCCAGAACTGAAGCACGCCCAGAGCCCCGGGCTCATTGTTCCCACCCCTACGCTGGCCTGCCATACGCCTGGCCAGTCCACTCCACTTACGCTCAGAGGGGGGGACGACAAAGCTACATGTCTCAGGTCTTCCCTGTAGTGATCTGCTGATCACTGGTCTAGTTGTCAGCATGCCACAGCCACTCCCTGAGGGCTGGTTCACACCCACACCACACCCATCCAGCACAGGCATCACAGGACATGTGACCCTGCCAATAAAAGGGGCCTAGCACATCACATTCCCCACTGCCGGAGATGACATGATGGCGTCCGCACCACGCGACCCAATCATGAAGGGTCCATGACTTGTGGCGCACTGAGTTGGTGGCACCCGCTGCACTGCGGCCGGCACGGGCCTACCGCCACAGGACGATGACTTGCGGTGCACTGAGTTGGTGGCACCCGCTGCACTGCGGCTGGCACGGGCCTACGGCCACAGGACGATGACTTGCGGTGCACTGAGTTGGTGGCACCCGCTGCACTGCGGCTGGCAGGGGCCTACCACCATGTGACGATGACTTGCGTTGCACAGGGTTAGTGGCACCTGAAGAGCTGAGCGGGTGTGCAGCCTGCGATGATGCGTAGGCCTCGATGAGCCATCCTGCTAACCGTGGTTTGATTTGAATTGTGAGTCCTGCTGGACCGTAGTGCACGCCGAAGGCAGCAGTCAGCACACACATGACTTTGCGGTGTGGTGCCGCAGGGTGCGCTGGGGGCCTGTGGCGTGGAATCCAGCGATCGGCTGAGGAGGATGCACCGGCACGTGGTGGGCCCTCTTGGAGACACGCCGGTGGCGGCAGGTGAGCATTGAGGCCTGGGTGCGCAGGGGCGGCCAGTCATCGCTGGGCGGAGGACCGGTCTGGGACCAGGGCTGGGGTGCATCAGGCACACAGGATCGCGCAGGCACCACCGGTCACGGCGGCAGACTCGTGGCTGGGTGGGGGGCGCCGCCCTTGCTGACACGACCCTGCATGCGATGATCGTGATGTGCGTGAGTTGGTTTGGGACGTAGCCACCTCGTCTCCAGTGTGAATGTGCCCGTTGAAGGTGGTCGGCCACGTGTGTGTAGGCCTATGGGCAGTTTGTGGCGGAGACTGAGACACACGCAGTAGTCACTTTGGTGGTGGATTGGTGACGTGTGCATTCCCACAGTTGTGAGTTGGGGGATTGTGGAGTTGAGGTGTGTGGTGTGTTCAGTTGATACTTGCCGATGGGCAGTGCATTTCAGTGGGGGCCATCCTCAAAGCGCTGGTTGGTGGCGGACTTGCGGACATGTGGGGATCATGCACCCTGCCTGGGGAGTTTGCGACGACATTGGTGGACAGGCCACGGTGGGCCACTTTTGTATGCACAGTGATGGCATGCTTGTGGTTGCTGTTGCGGTGATTGTGTGCAGTGTCGGCAGGGGGCACAAGTCATACACGTGTGCTGTGAATTGCCCCCAACACGTGCGTGACGCCAGCTATGGCATTATTTCCCTTGCGTGGTCTCATGATGTTCCTGCGCAGTGTGGGGGGAGTGAGGGGCAGGGGTATCCAGTTGACACACACCGTGATGCTTTCAGGTATGATGAGTCCTGCATGATGTGACCGTAACAGCAGTTCGCGTGGTCGTTACCTTCCTCTTCATTCCTATGACGGTTACGGCCACACGTAGTTCTGTTACAGTCTTCTCATGCATGGTTTATCAGGTCTGTGAGCATTCCGGTTTGTTTAAGTGCAGTACACTGTACCAGATTAGGCATGTGACTATACGGAAGTTTGACCATTGTCACCATTTCTCCCACAGGTTTATGAAGACACGTTGCCCTGTTGAGGTTCCCCGTTGGGAATGGGATGCGTTGACTGAGCTTTTCGTTTTGTTGATTTATGTATTTGTAATAAAGTTCTGTTTTTACACTACTGTTGACAACTGGACTTCATGACCTGGCGCACCCACATTTCGGTTACTACGATCTTGGGTCTGGGGCACGGAGGCGTCTAGCACGGCTGGCGTTGGGGTTGGTTGCACAGGTACACTACGAATTGGAACTATCGTGTGGTGCGGATACAGGGGCCCGCCGTTGCTTTTGTGGACATGCATCCATGACGTGTGAGGGAGTTTGATGGGGCTGGCTGTGTGACTCCTCTGACTCGGGCAGTTGTTGGTTGGAAGGTACCAGGGGCCAACAGGTGCAGCACAGCCAGCAGCTTTGTCTGCGGGGGATGTAGATTGTCCGCTGTGTTGGTACCGTCAGCCTGTGGGCAATGTGGGTCAGGATGCGGAGGATGGTTGTCCTTTTGAGCCTGTGTTGGCCTATGGCTTCCTCTGGCATTGAATCTCTGGGGCTGGTGCGTTTTAGGGTCGTCCGCTGTCCTGCACTGCCTAGGTGGTAATCCGGGGGTGGTCCGGGGGGTGCCTGGGGGTGGTGGCGGTGGGTGTTGTGGCCCTCTTGGGTCTCCGAGCTGCATGATCAGTGTCTCAATGGCATCTGTTGGTCTTCAGATGTGGCTCTGGGCTGGGCTCCCTTTCTACTGCAGTTGGTCGTCCTGCTTAACACCAGTAAAAGGCAGGTGTTAAATCCCTGCTGCTAACGCGCCTTATCGCCTATTCTTGGTTCGCATCGCAGATCTGACTGGTCGTTGAGAATCTCGCAAAGTGGTGTTTTCGTGTGTTTTTGCACGGGAACGCCTACTCTGCATATCATTAGCGTTAGTTGTCGCACTCATCCGTGGCGATGTTTTTTGTAGCAGCTATCGCTGGTAAACTGGCGATATCGTCAGTTTGCACCAGCTTGAGAATAGGGTGATAAATCTATCGCCACTTTTGCGGTGCTAAAGTGCCGATAAATTGGCGATGAGTCCTTGAGAATATGCCCCCAAGTGTGTTGTCTGCTGCGGAAGTAGTGCCGAGCAAAAGGTATTGCCAGTGCTACATAGGGAATCTTGAAGTTTGACAATGGAGGATTCTTGAGGTTGCTTCAGAAAGCGCATCTTGAGAGATCTCAGAGATTTTCATTTTAAGTGAGGGCGAAATCGCACTGGTCGAGATTTTGCTTGAAGCAGAAGAAGTTCTTGGATTGTTTGGTTCTATCGTTTTTTCTTTTAGTTGAGCAGACAAGTTGTTTTATGTTGTTTGTTTTGTTGAAGACTTTGTAAAAGACGCTGATGCTGATTTTGTAATGGGAGGGTCAGTCGCAGGAGTTAAGCTGACGTCATTAGGTGTCGCGCTGGTATTGGATGGTTGGTGAGAAATTGTCACTAGGTGCTGCGCTGGTATTGGTCGGTTGGTGTGAGTCGCGCTGGCAATGGACAGCGTGATCGGTTTTGATTGGTGGCAGAGAATCATAACACGGAAAGGAGGCTTTGTATAATTTTTCTTGTAAGGGTTTGAATTTTTAGTGTAGAGAATCATGACGTTTTTTAAATTGTTGAAAACTTTGTTTAGTAAAGATGAGCTGATACCAATTAGAGGAGGAGTTCCTATGGCTCCTGAAGGGACCCATGCTTCATTTATGTCATTAGAAAGGGGTTATCACATGTGTACGTGGTTGGATAATTGGGTGAAGTACACTTAGCAAGATGGTAATTTAGCCTTTCCAGAAAATGGGACTTTTAATACTAGGATTTTAGAAAGTTTAAGGAGATGAATGAATGAATGATGAATGAATGATTTGAGACCAGATCATAGACCTATGCAGTATGAAGCTCTTGAGGAGTGGGAACATGAGGCATACAAATGAGAAAGAGAAACGTTTCAGTCTAGATGCAGGAATGCTGTGAGTAGATATTCAGAGGCAAAATGGGATGCCCAGAAGAAAATGTGGAGAAGGGATATAGCTGAAGAAACACAGATGCATCCAGTTATGGTAGCTGGGACTGGTGAGGGAGAGAAATGCAAAGAGAAATAGAAGAATGCTGAGGAGTTAAAATCTAAAGGCACTGATTTAGTTGATGAGTGAGCTGACGATATTGATGACGATTTTTTTGGATGAGTTACTGTTGAATAGACCTCCACCTTATCATGAAGAACCGAATCTTGTGGAGTCAGGATCTTTTGCTAGTGCTCCAATGGTGCAGATAGAATCAGCACATGAGAAAACATCATTAGGGCAGAATCAGATTCCAGCTAGAAAAGAGTTGCCCAGGACAATGACATCAATGAGCCCAGATGGTTTGTCGGCCCCAGTGACTATTGGTCCTATTGTTCCATTATACAATAATGGACAAGGAGTCTCACAAGTACATACTTTAACAATTCATAATAAAAATATGAAGTTGTAGAAAAGACAGGTGTGACAAATAGAGGATCAAATGAGAATAGCGGAGCAAATGCAAGTGCTGTTACAGGAGAAGGGTTAGGACCATTAATTAGTATTTCAGAACAACAAGTAGAAACTCCAAAAAGAGGTATACATATAGATCCGAGAAAGTTGTTGCAGGTGGAAAGATGGATGACAACATCGACAGGAGGGTCGAAGACGGGTATAGTTAGTGGAGATACTCAAACATCTTTAGGACCTTACCCAGAAGAATTGGATGAATGGATAAAAGAAATAGCACCTGGTTGTAGCATACAGAATAATTGTTCGAGTATAGATGTGAGCAAATTAAAGGCGGCATTGGAAGAAATGATTTTGGGAACAATAAGTCCAGAGAGGTTAGGTAAATATCGGGATGAAGAATTATTGTTCATGTGTAAAGATATTACACGAAAAGCGAGAAATACACATGAGAAGTTTGCTAAAATTGCACAAACATATGGAGTTGACATAGAGAAGTCTAAGGCTTTACAAAAGACATATCGATTGTATTTTAGTAATAAAGATTTTGAGAATTTAAATGTTTCAGGAAAGCGGTTGCAGATTAAGGAGTTAATTAACACTCTAAAACGTTGAGTTGATGTGGATCGATGGGAAGGTAGATGGGCAAAAACGAAGGAAGATACGCAGTAACTTCAGTGGCCATACCACTATATCCTGTGAGGGAGACATAAACTGTTGTGGCAGATGCGACAGTATATCCAATGAGAGAGGTACCAGGAGGTGGGTTTGTTTATGTTCCATGGTCGAGGCAGGATATATTATCATTTATGAATGATTTTCCCAGGTTACAAGAAAAGCCAGTGGAATGGTACAAACAAGTGGAAACGTTTATCAAGGTTTCGAAAGTCTTGTGAAAGGATTTAGATGGCTTGTTTGATATTGTAATCCCAACTGATTTGTGAATTGAGCTTAACATTGCTGTAGATTGGCCAAAAGAAGAATATCCTAGAGATCCAAAGAAGGAGCCCCATCAGAAGAAGTCATGAAGAAATATAATCCAGTTATTACGTATTTGAAGGGGAAAATCTCACTGATTGGGTGAAAATAGACAGGACTATACAGCAATTGAAAGAGTCAGTGCATGCGTCTTATGAAAGGCTTTTGCAGGTATTTAAACAATACAGTGGTATGGAAAATGTCTCAGAGAATGATATGGGACATTTTGTATATTGGTTTGTGTATGGATTGAGACCAGAGATAAGTGCCATGATTCAGCAGCATTTAATTTGTTCGCAGAGTAAGTCAATTGATGAGATTCTTCGTTATGCGAAATATTGTAGTGAAGATATTGATTCACGTCATAAAAAGCTAAAGGAGAAATTGATGTTGGCTCAAATGAAAGCAGCAAAGAAAGGAGGATTTATGAATGCAAATACGGTTTTTACAGCAGCTTATCAGGGAAATGGTCAGACTGCTACTGTTATGAGAGGTGTAGGTCAAATGGAAATACAGTGACAAATAGGATACCGATCCCACAAGGGAGAGGTCAAGGTGGTAATATAGAAGAAATGAAGAAGAAGTTTCTGTGTCATGCATGCGGTAAGCTCGGGCATTGGAAGCGCGAGTGTAAGAGTATTGAGACAAATACAAATGATGTACAATTAATAGACACAGGAGTAGATGGAATGAGTCAGATGCAAGAGAATCAGAATCAGCAGATGTCGGTTGGCAGAGGACAAGGTCAGCAAATACCACAAGCCCCTATGCAAAATATGAATGGTCAAGTGCAAAGATATAGTGCGAATATGGGTTTCCATACAAATGATCAATTGAATTCAAATGTGCAGGTGTCTTCACAGTACTTGATGCTGTTGGAAGGAATTGATTCAGATACATCTCAATGACGGTGCCTGAGGGGGAGGAGGAGAGCGTGCTTGGTGCCCCCTTAGAGGTAGATCAGAACGTTCCCTATGTGGATGGTGAGGTTGATGGAAACACTGTTACGTTCCTCGTAGATACTGGTGCTATCGGTTCCACTGTGAGAACTGTGGAAATTCCCAACCTACCCCTCTCAGAAGAAAGTATCCAAGTTGTAGGAGATTCAAACAAATTGATTAAGACCCTAGTGACTAGACCTATGAAAGTACAGATTGAAGGATTTCAGGATTTACATAAATTTGTGGTGTGCGACACTAGTCCAGTTAATTTGTTAGGCAGGGACTTGATATGCAAGATGAATTGCTCCATTTATTGCACGCCAGTTGGAATAGATTTCCATACGAAAGATGAGGATGTAGTATTTAAAATGGCACAACAGGGAACAGAAGTGAATGATTTATAGCCTCTATTTACAGCGAATGATTTTCCAGCTGAACTGAGGGATACGGTGTTGTCTGGGGTATGGGACTTTTCAGGTAAAGACATTGGTTTAATGAAAGGACTAGCTCCAATACAGATTACAGTAAAACCAAATGCAGAATTCCCGAAAATACCGGCATACAAAATGAGTCCTGAAACAATTGCAGGAGTAACTCCTGTGAATAGATGTTGATCAAACAAGGCATCCTAAAAGAGATTTTAGAGAGTCCTTGCAATTCGCCTATGATGGGAATTCGCAAGCCTAGCGGGAAGTACAGAATAGTTAAGGACCTTAGGAAAATAAATCAGATTGCAATACCTTGTTGTCCAGTAGTGCCAAATCCAGCTGTGATTCTATACCAAATTCCTTGTGAATCAGAATGGTTCTCAGTGATTGACTTGTGTCAAGCCTTTTTCTCGAAACCCTTGCATCCGGATAGCCAATATTTATTTGCATTCTGGTTCGGGAACTGTGTCTTGGCATGGTGCCAAGTTCCTCAAGGGTATACAGAGAGCTCCGCAATCTTCAATTAGATTTTGAAGATGTGTCTGGAGTCATTGGTGATGCCCAATAATTCAGTTTTAGTGCAGTACATTGATGATTTGTTGGTTGCATCGCGAACAAAAGAGGCTTGTGTGGTTGATACGATTGCTCTATTGAACCAGTTGGCAGTAGTTGGGCATGAAGTATCACCAGCAAAATTACAATTTTGTAAAAAAGAAGTTCTCTATTTAGGACATAACATTGAGAATGGAGTCAGAAAAGTGTCTCAAGATCGGACCAATGACATTTTGCAAATGAATCCGCCGAGTACACAAAAGGAGGTTCAGTTGTTCCTGGGAATGGTTGGATTTTGCAGGCAGTGGATACCTAGTTGTTCACTGATAGCTGTGTCAGATCTTATACATCTGCATGATGAAAGCATTTCTCGAACTGCGAGACAGTTTATGTCGAGCTCCAGCCTTGGGAATGCCCGACTTCAACAAGAGCTTTGCGTTATTTTGCAGTGAACGTGATGGTTGTGCACTTTCAGTTCTAACGCAAATGCATGGTACAGCTCGCCGTCCAGTAGCATATTTTTCTGCTACGCTGGATCCTGTAGGCTGCTTGACCAGGATGTTTAAAAGCAGTTGCAGCTACTTGTATGAGTTTGGAATAGAGTGAGACGATTGTGATGGGACATCCATTGAAAGTGTATGTGCCACATTCAGTTGAGATTTTTTTAGTAGCTTATGCTTTCTTCTCCTCAGAATGTTCATCGGTGCAGAACCTCACTGCATGAGTGTTCTGTACCGAGCGTTGGAGTTTGTCAGTTGGTTGTGGTGTACGCGGCGGCTGCTCTGCCTGCGGTCGTCCAGTTGAAGAAATAAATACTTCTATCTACTTACCTGCCTCTGGAACCTTATTCACCACATCTTCTTTGGCGACGAGGATGGGCCATCGGCACGGACCTGCGTACGTGCATGGGACTGGTGAGATGTGTACCTTGCCGATCTACGTTCCTTTGTAGTTCTTTGGTGGGAGCGACTCGAACGAAAATTGACGCATAAGTGAAGAGAAGTGAGATCGGAGAGATCGGACTCTTCCACACGGCGTGAGGGGCAGAGCAGCACTTCCGAAGCACGGAAAGGGACTTGAAATGCATGAAGAGATCTGCGTTTCACCAACATTAGGTGATGTATGTCGGACGACGGCGGACTGACGTAGTCACGGAGAGCGTTTGCCAGTGTAATTGGAACGCAAGCCTTGCGTTCCAAAGGCTATATTTCCCATCTTCGAGGGTATTGTGACGTCACAAAGCTTGTTTCCATCTTTGCCTCCTTCTCACAAAGACACCATTATTTATGTACAATGGAACAGCACCATTGAGCGTGTTTAGGCATGTTTTGCTTGGTTATTTCACCATTTGAACACTTTTACTCACATTTTATGGGCATTTGGGTCCCATTGTCTGTCACAGTGTACTAATCTTGAGTTTTTTTATTTAGCCTCTCATCCACAAACCATATATATAATTGTCATCTACTCATTTATTGTTCATACGTACTTTTGTTGTTTTGCATATTTGTTTTTTGTCAAAATGCAAACTATTTCGCCTCCTCCACCATTCTTGGAAACACTGGGTGACTCTCCTATTAAGTGGAAATAGTGGTTTGATGGATTTGAAACATATCTTGGTGCAATTGGGGCCAGTCGATTCAGATCTGAAAGAAGGAAACATCTTCTTCTTCATTCTTTGGGTTTTGAAGGAAGAGAAATTTTAAAACACCTTCCTCCGTCTGTTGTTGAGAATGAAGAGTTTCTTGATGAGTACCAGGACACTGTTAAAAGACTCAAAAGCAGATTTGATGTCCAACCTAGTTTAGTGGTGCTACGACACAAGTTTTTTTTGTGCATTCAGAACCCTGGAGAGGATGTTGACACTTACATAGCTGCCTTAAGGAGGTTGGTCTCTGAGTGCCAGTTTGAGAATTTTGCAGACCAATTGGTGCGAGACCAGTACATTTGTCACTGCACTGACAAAATGATAAAACAGAAACTTCTTTCAATGGGCAATCCAACGTTGGAGGAAACTATAAAATTAGCAAAAAGCATTGAGTCATCTCAGTTGTCGGCAAAGGAACTTGAGCCTAAAAACAATGAAGCTGTGGCTGCAGTCAAGGTCAAAGATTCAAATGATTATAACCAGTTTGACAAGTCACGTTTGAGTTATGGTGAAAAGCGTAACTCATTTTGCAATCAACAAAATATCTGTTTCAGGTGTGGGTACAGGTCTCATGTGAAGGGTAACAAATGTCCGGCAAGGTTTGTTACTTGCAGGATCTGCAACAAATCAGGCCACTTTGCTAAGGTTTGTCAAGCTAGTAGAAGTAGACAGTCTTCGTCTTTCAAATGTGTTTTAGATGAAGATGTGCATGGTGATGGAGGTGACTCCATTACTAAAGAGCTTAGAGATATGATCGTGGTTGTACAAGACGAAGCAGTCAAGGTGGGAAATCCTGAACTTTGTGTTGATCCCTATGTTGAAGTCCAGATTGGGGATAAGGTCCTGAAACTATTAGTTGACTCAAGTGCCCATATTTCTATGATCACCCAAGAGCTTTTTGATAAAACATGGCCCACTAGACCTCTCCTACCTCCGGATCATAAAGCAGTTTCGTATGAAGGTAAAGAGATCAACTTGTCTGGGTACATTGAGGACATTATGGAGTTTAGGGGAGGAAGATTGCTGGGAAAGTATATGTTGCTCACAAAGGATTGAACATTCTAGAATGGTTTCACCAGGGATTATTCGGCATGGTACTTAGGCCCGGGACCAGTGAACAAGTTCTTGTAATACGGGACAATGTGGATCTCGAACAAATTATCAACAAATTTCCTCATGTTTTTTCTGGTGAACTTGGGAAGATCTGTGATTACCAACACCAGATTATTGTGAAAGATGGTGAAAGACCCATCAAACACAAGCTCAGGAATGTTCCTTTTAGTATTAGACATGATTTGGAGAAGGAGTTAAATTATTTGTGTGTGAAGGGGATCATAGAACCTGTTGACTCTTCTCTGTGGCTATCTCCTTTGGTTGTGTCACGGAAACAGAATGGTGAGTTGAGAGTATGTGTTGATCTCCGCTGCCTAAACAAGGAGATCTGGGTGGATTCTCATCCCCTTCCAAACATCAACAAACTTTTAGCAGGGTTGAAGAATGCTAAGGTTTTCTCAAAACTAGACTTGGCCTCTGCTTACCACCAGGTTGAATTAGCTCCTGAATCCAGACATCTCACTGCTTTTGTCTCCCCTTTTGGTACTTACCAGTATGTTAGCATGCCTTTTGGCCTTGCGTCGGCTGCGTCTGTTTTTCAGCGCCTAATGAATAACATGCTTAAGGGGATTGACGGTTTGTCTGTGTTCCAAGATGATGTTTTACTTTTTGCACCTTACAGGGCTGCCCATGACGTTATTCTTCAGGAGGTATTGTCCAGATTCCAATCTAATGGGGTGGTACTGCGTAGGGACAAGTATGTCTTTGTTATGGAGGAAGTTGAGTATTTGGGACACTTAATCACTAATCAGGGCATCCTTCCCAAGTCTAGTCTGGTAGAGTCCATTGTTAAGTCTAAGGCACCCTCTGATAAGACAACTCTCAAGTCCTTCTTAGGGCTTTGTAAATTTTATTCATGGTTTGTACAAGATTTTGCAACCAAGTTGAGGCCTCTTTCACAAATGCTCATGAAGGGTTTTGTGTTTGAGTGGAGTAATGAATGCCAGAGTGTGCTTGATTGGGTCAAGGAACAACTGGTTTTGCCGAAAGTTTTGAAGCATTAGGATCCTGATCTTCCCTGCACTGTGACTGTGGACGCAAGTAATGTAGGTGTGGGAGCTATTTTGAGTCAGACTAAAGGTGGTGAAGTCAGGACCATTGGTTTTGCTTCTAGGGTGCTCTCTCCTACTGAATTTTTTTTTCTGTAATAGAAAAGGAGTTATTGGCTTGCTGGTGGGCGGTGATGAAATTTAGGAATTACATTTGGGGGAGAAGGTTTTGTCATCAGACTGATCACAAGCCATTAATCTTTATTTTGAGTGGAAAAAATGTCAGAGGTTTCACTACTCGCATTGCTCGGTTGTCGTCTAAACTTCTCCAGTTTGATTTCTCACTTGAGTACTTTCTGGGAAGTAGGAATGGTTGTGCGGACTACCTTTCTCGCTCTTCTGACATAGTGGAGGATGGGTTTGTCGTGGGTGAGGAGGACAAGGAAGAGTACATTGTCGTTGCTGTTGATATTCCATAGTTGTGTGCGAACACAGAGCATGAGTGGCGGCAGGCTCTTGGTAATGAAGTTTCTTTTTTGACTGTCATGAAGTATGTGGAGACGGGTTCGCCCAGGGAAAGAAACCTCAGTTTTGAACTCAAAACATATGTACAGGTGGCGGATGAATTGTCCATTGAGGATGGTTTGCTTTTGAGAACTGATAAGCTGATTCCTCCTGTGTGTTTGAGATCTGGTATCATTGTTCGTGCCCATGAAGGACATTTGGGAGCTACCATAACAAAAAAAAGACTCTCTTTTTGGTGGCCCAATATGGACAGGGAGGTGGAAGAAATGGTCACGTCTTGTGTTGTTTGTTCCAGTTGTGACAAGACCGCTAAGTTGCGCACCCCCTCTTTCTCCCATTGAATTGCCTTCTGCACCTTGGGTTAAGTTGGGGCTTGACATTGTTGGTCCATTTCATGCGCTTGATGCCTCTTCAAGGTTTGCTTTGGCTATGATGGACTACTACTCTAAGTGGCCTGAAGTCAAGTTTGTGAGAGAAGTAACTTCTAAGTCTGTTGTAGAATTCTTAAAAGACATTTTCTTGAAAGAAGGTTTTATGGAGTGCTTGGTGACTGACAATGACCCACAATTTGTCGCTAGCGAGGTGGAGGACTTTCTTTTTAGCAGTGGGATCAAGCATCTCAAGAGTTCCCTTTTTCACCCCAGACCAATGGACTTGTTGAACGCATGAATCGAGTTCTGGGGGAATGTATACAGTGGGCTTTGGCAAATAAGTGTGTGGTTGCTAATTCTGTTAGGAGCATGCTTTGGTTTTATCGCACCACTCCTCATTCCACAACGGGTGTCTCACCTTTTGAGCTGTTGCGGGGACGAAGGGCTACCACTACCTTCTCTCCAAGTTGGATGAGTAAATGGGTCAAAGGTGGGAAGTGGTCAGATGCATGTGTTAGGAAATGGGTGAGTCTTACTCAAGAAAAGCCAAAAAATTACTTTGATACTAAGAAGAGTGTCCAAGAGTTTGAGTTGATTGTTGGCGATTGTGTTTGTGTGAAGAAACCTGTCCATGTGAGAAAGGGTGGTTCCAAGTTTAGCCCTCCTATTGAAGTGGTGGAGGTCAAGGGCGATTCTGTGAAGCTTGGGAATGGCCAGTGGTGGAACAAGTGTTTCTTGGTGAAATCTGGTGTTGTTGATGCGGTATCTGGTGGATGTAGTGTGAGTGTTCATGGGAGTCCCTCAGGTGGTAGTCAGACTGTTTTGAAACGCAGCCCAGGACCAGAAATGTTCCAGCGCATTATAGGACTTGATATGTTTTAGTTTGCTGAGTCTTTTGTTTTATTTCCTTTTTAAGCATCATTATCCACCTTTGCTATTTGTGGTGGAGCGACTGCAGGTGTTTCTAAACTTTTATGTTACAGGTAGTTTACATTGTTCTTTGTTTATATTCCCTTTTTGTCTTCTCTTCTCTTCTTTCTCTCTTTTCTGTTTCCTCTTTTGGTCTTCCTTCTTTCTTCTTTTATATTTTTGGGGAAGACCCATGTAGTAGCTTATGCTTTCTTCTCCTCAGAATTTTTATCGGTGCAGAACCTCACTGCGTGAGTGTTCTGAACCGAGCGTTTGAGTTTGTCAGTTGATTGTGGTCTACGCAGTTGCTGCTCTGCCTACGGTGGTCCAGTTGAAGAAATAAATACTTCTATCTACTTACTTGCCTCTGGAACCTTATTCACTACAATTTTGTTAATGCAAACTTGCACAAGGCATCTTACAAGCAGTCGCTTAACAAAATACGAGCAAGTGATTCTGGGAGCGGAGAATGTGTCTGTGACAAGATGCACAAGTCTGAATCCAGCTACCTTGTTACTGCTTCCCAGTTGTGAGGTGGTGATGGACGAAGCAGATCATGATTGTTTAGATGTGACTGAATTGTGTACAAAGCCAAGACCTGACATACAGGATACTCCATTACCTGAATCTGATCATGTTCTGTTCGTGGATGGATCATGTTTGAGAGATTCTTAGGGAACCTTGCGAGCTGCATATGCGATCTGTACAGTGATGAGTGTCATTGAAGCATAATGGTTGAAAGGAGTGAGTTCAGCTCAAGTGGCTGAGTTGATTTTGCTCACTAGGGCATGCTGCATCACAAAACAAACGCCAGTCACTATATTTACGGATAGTCAATATGGTTTTGGGGTGGTGCATGATTTTGGGCAGCTGTGGTCTCAACATGGATTTTTGACCTTTTCGGGTTCGACCAGACGAAACGGAGAGTGCGTAAAGAAGCTACTGATGGCACTACAATTGCCATCCCAAATTGCGGTGGTGAAATGTTCAGCACATAAACCTGGTTGTGACTATGTCACCATTGGCAATAGATATGCTGACGAAATTGCGCGTTTTTGTGCTCAAAAATCATATATGATTAATGGGGAACATTTAAAAGAACAATCTGATGAATCGGAATGCAGACTAATGTTTTCAACTGCTGAAACTTGGGAAGAAATCAGAGAATTACAAGATGCAGTTACTGAAGCAGAAAGAGAAGGGTGGATCAAAGCAGGATGTACACGCAGATCAGAAGATGATGTGTGGATTTACACGGATGGGAGGCCATTATTGCCAGATAGTTTAATGGCACCTATGGCAAGAGTCTGCCAAGGTCCGACTCATGTGGACAGATATGCTATGATAAGGCTTTTCAAACAGTCATGGTACAATACTAATTTCAGAGTCATCGCAGAGAGTCTGTGCCAGAGGTGTGTAATATGTCAACAGCAAAATGAAGGTTGAAAAACAGTTGTCAGTTTAGGACAAATTGGACAGGCAGGGGGTCCATTCATGCATATGCAGCTGGACTCCTGAAGATGCCTCCTTGCAATGGACTAAAATATGTCTTGGTGATTGTGTGTATGTTTTCACGTGGGGTTGAGGCATATCCAAGAAGGCGCAATGACAGCTTAACTGTTGCTAAACTGTTACTTTGAGAGTTGATTCTGCGGTTTGGATTTCCAGTCTTGTTGGAATCATATAGAGGAACACACTTTAATTACGAAGTAGTGTGAATGCTTTGTGCTGCTTTACAAATTGAACAAAAATTACATTGTGCTTATCGACCTGAAGCGGCAGGTGTGGTCAAACAAATAAATGGCACAATAAAGTCACAATTGGCTAAAGTTTGTGCATCCACCACACTGAAATGGCCTGATACATTACCATTGGTGTTGATGAGTTTGAGAAGTATTCCAGACAGAAGACAGGGTTGTCCCCACATGAAATTATCATGGGGAGGGCTATGAGACAGCCAACAGTCCCAGCAAATCAGCTTGAGAACATATCTTATGATTTAGTGCTCGATTACTGTAAAGGATTGGCTGACAAAGTGCGTTCTGTGTCTCACCAGGTTGGAGAAGTCGCAACTACAGTCCAACAGGAGCAAGCTCACGATTTGTGCCCTGAAAAGTGGATCCCGGTGAAAAAACATGTGAGAAAGTCGTGTTTGGAACCTCATTGGCATGGGCCATATTAAGTGACTCTGGTGACAACAACTGCAGTCAAATGTGGTGGCCTGCCTAATTGGGTGCATGCTGCACATACTCTTAGAGTCCCATGTCCACTCGAAAGTACAGAGTCAGTTGAAGGTGAACAAAGAGAACAAAGAGAGCCTGAACAGACTGAGAATGAAGTAGAGTGGGCGCAAGCTACTGGGTCTAATAATACTGTCAACTCTATTGAAACTGAAAGAGAGTTGGTCCCTGAAAGTGACAGAGGAAGAGAGAAAAGGGAATCAGCTAAGCAGAGTCTTGAATCAAGTAAAAATAAACAGTGTACCTGAAAAACGAGCGCTAAAAGGCGAAAATGGCCTGGAGGAATTAAGCAGTTCAAAGACACTTTGGGTAGAAGAATCCCAACGACTGTAGCAGAAGTATCTAGCCAATCTGAACAAAGTGATACAGACAGAGAAGAAAACACAGTACGCAGAACAAAAAGAGCACAAGTTCCAAGTCAAAAGTACGCAGCACCTGAATGGACATATTTGGCTTCCACAAGTGAATGGGAGAAAGAATTCCTTGCGTTTTGTTCTAAAGACAACTCATCGTATGAGCCACCCTAAATGAACTGTGTCTGAGAAAAGAGGGTGAGGGAAAAAAAGAGGAGATTTGAAAATAAGGCTGTGATCTGAAGCCGAGGCTGAAGCTTGAAAAGTGTGTGATGCACAAACCTAGCAAATCTAACTGATTGATTATTGTTTTACTTTTTGATTTTTTTTGCATTTTTTCTTTTGAAAATGAATAGTTATAGTTTAGTTCCGAGACTGGTAATCAAAATTGTAGTTCAAATAGACAAAAGTGTCTAAACGCTTGCTTTATATGTGTTCTTTTATTAATATTTGTATTGTTGATGTTATTACTAATAGTGCCTAAATTCATGTTTCTCGTTAAACCTACTATTGAACCTGTGGGTGCTACCACAGAATTTACTAAAATTCTTAAGGATAATGCAGAGATAGACATTAAGAAACTAAGGGGTATATTCACAAGAACGTGTGCTAAAGATCTCCAAAAAATGTTAATGCAATTTTACACATCGCAGCCGATCGCGGGAAAATAACCCTGTGTTAACGTGGAATTCACAACACGGCGGTACCATGCGATAGTCCCCCGAAAACGCGGTCAATGTCCGCGATACAATCACCGCGACCGTGATAAAAACACAAACCTCAACGCGAAAAAACATGCGATGGGCCAAAGCGCGATGAGGAAATCAGCGATAAGCAGCGAGAGGCCACAAAACCCACGTGTAATGCGGGAAAAAGCACAAGAACAGCATACAGAAAATGCCACCACAAACGAAATCAACTGCGGAGTACCACGGACGCACCCTGACCGACTGCAGAGGACAACATGAACCCCACAATCCCCACGGAGGAACACCCAGGAATACAGGGCACATGGAAGGGCAATGAGAAGAGTACAGTCTACAGGAAAACCACATGATCACCACGGATGAGACAGAACACCACCACCAACTGTACGTCACCTCCAACGTATCATTGGCAACAAAGAGGCAAAGATTGCACACCACCTCGGACCATGTGAATGCCCCGCATGGCAGAGGAGGACAATGGAAGAGCACAAGAGACGCTGGACTGATATGAATGGCAAAACCAAGCAGAAACCCGCTGCCAACACGAAAGCAGCAACGCACCCCGGAGGAGGGGGGCCAGCAGAACACCAGGAGCTGAATGACATGGAGAAGATGGTGGCCACATTCACCAGTCTGGAGACGGTGACATGAGTTGGTGATCTGACCACTGCCCAACATGACCCAACATCACATCAACATGGTGCGTAGCGACCTGGGAGTGGGGGGACGGGTGGAGATGGGTACAATGGTACACATGCACAATCAAGCAGGGCACACTGCACACCCACAATGACCCTGGTTCATGTCCCTGATCCCACGGGAACACTCCAGCACACACACAAACACCAAGTAGTCCCACGAACAGCCTGTGCCCAAAGGGGCACCCACCCAACACATCAACAGACACACAACCAACACATGCCCACGTGCGAACATGCGAACATGCACATACCTCAGCCACACTGACAATGCAAGAGACACCACATGACCAGTAGCTTGGCTGCAGTTCTATCATCATGGCAATGTACACGGCACGACACTGAGGTGGCTGAATGCGGACAACACCCAAAAAGGAGCAGGTCACACTCGGACACAACTACCTGCACAAACAACCCCTGACGTCAACGACACATCTGCGGACAAATCAGGCCCAAGAGTCACAACTCGACAAAGAGCACAAGTTACCCAAGTCTGCAAAACTCAGCACCCTGGAAGAACAGAACTGACAGGCACACCGCATGAAAGGGATCAGTGGCAGACAAATCAGAGCCGCAGGAGTGAGTCACCCACCGTGCAGCATACGCACATAAGTATAAGTGCACCTAGACATTGACAACATCCCGGTACAAACAGCAACACCTCCACAACAGAACACAGGACACTGGTGCCGCAAATGTGCACAACATGGCAAATCACATCTGGCACAGCAGGAAACGGTGACATGACAATGTACAAGTACAACCTGTAACCTGCAAATATGTTTTATTCACACATGCTGTGCTTGTGGACATTTTGTACTGTCCCATGATTGCCAGGGACGGCCACAATGTGACGTTCTCATGAGAAGAAATTGTTAATGATGGTGTTCCTACGGGCCAATCCTGCCGCAGCTGCAGTGGGATGTGGGCCACCTGCCCCATCGTCCCCATCATCGTCCGGTACTTCTGGAACTGGGATCCATGGGGCATTGGTGCGTACACAGATGTTGTGCAACACACAACATGCAACGATCATCTTGCACACAATGTCTGGGCTGTACAGGAGTCTTCCACCTGTGACGTCCAGGCACCTGAAACGTGACTTCAACACGCCAAATGTGCGTTCAACGATGCCCCTGGTGCGTATGTGGGCCGCATTGTACTGCCTCTGGGCGGGTGTGTTCGGGTCTCGGAGGGGTGTCATCATCCAAGGGCAGACTGCATATCCTTGATCACCTGGGACAGTGCAGAGAGAAAAGATTCAATACTTAGTTCGGCATGATGTGATGGCAGGCCCACTGATCCAGTGACGCCTGTGCTGGCTGTGTGTGGGGTGAGTGTAAGCCAGCCCTCAGGGAGTAGCTGGTGCTGGCAACAACTCTAACAGTCATCAGGCACTCAGAAATGCAATGTCAGAACAACAAGGGAGCATGACTTGAGTCGCACAGGGTTAGTGGCCCCGGATGCACAGCGGCCAACATGGGCCTACCGCCACAGGACGCTGACCTGCGGGAGACTGGGGTAGGGTCATGAGGGTGGAGCAGGGTCTCGAATGTCTCAGAGGTGCCTTCCTCGGAGTGTCTCGGGGGAGAATGGGAGGTGTACCCCCAGGGCATGATGCAGAGGGCACATGACAGCTGTGACCGGCAACATGGTGGATATGAATGCCACAGACTCATGCCAGACACCAAGTCCGTACCTGCCCGTTGCTGATGACAACCCCCAGGCCACAGGCTCAGACAACAACGATGTCCCGCTGGAGGCTGACGGTCACTCACAGCGCACAGGGTTAGTGGCACCAGGTCCGTCCTTGCTACTGGTTGACCTCCTCCGTAACCGTGATCCGTGTTACCACCGGACTGTGACGCATCTCCCTCTCAGTCCTCCCCCTGCGTACACTGGCATGGACCCTCCCATTGATCAATGATGACTCAGTTCAGGATGCCGCCAAGGTCGCGGGCATGGGTCTTGGAGCTAGCACCGGCACGTGGTGGGCCCTCTTTGACACACAACAGTGTCTGCAGGTGAGCAGTGCGGCCTTGGAGCACTGGTGCGGGCATGCCTGGTCTGGGTATCAGCGTCTTGGGGTGCAGCAGGCACACAGGCTCGCAGGCCCGGCTGCTCACGGCGTCGGCCTCGTGGCGGACTGCGAGGCGCTGCTCTAGCAGTGATGTTGGCCTTTCCGGGAGTGAACCACGCTCTGCGCCACAGGGTTTTTGTCCACACCCCTGCGCAGGTCTGGCATACTCCGGGCCCACCCACTACGCTCACAGGGGGGGACGCAGCGAGCGACATTTCCGCGAACTGACCCACCGCCTGGGGTGACATGGTTGCGTCCACTGTTCACTACTCTCCAGTCACCAGCAGTTAATGTCTGCATGGACATATCTGTGGTTTGCATGCACATGTCTGTCCGGCACATCCATGCCTCACTTGTCATTGTGTACATTCCCAATCACGGGTCACTTGCATCCTTCGCACATGGCTGCATTCCGCATCTCCACACGTTCAGCTGTTGTGTGGCTGTGGTGCCATGAAATGGCTGTATTGTGTGCAGGGGAAGCCCAGGATCCCCATGGAGTTGTGTTGTTGTATGTGGTAGGTGAGCATGTTGATTGACATGTTGTATGTGGTTTGGTCACGTGTGCATTCCCACAGTTGTGCGTAGTGAGATGGTGGCTTTGAGGTGTGTGGTGTGTTGATTTGGCACTTACCAACGAGCAGTCCAGTTCCATAGATGCCATCCTGGAAGCGCTGGTTGATGATGGACTGTCGGAAGATGTAGGAATCGTGCACACTGCCTGGGTAGTTTGCGACGACATTGGTGAAAATTCCCCGGTGGTCCACTATTGCCTGCACATTGATGGAATGCGTGTGCTTTCTGTTGCGGTAGTGGTGTGCAGTATCCGCAGGGGGCACAAGTGGGACATGTGTGCAGTCAATGGCCCCCAACACGTGTGGGAAGCTATCAAAGGCGTAGAAGCCTTGCTTTGTCTCCAGCTGTTCCTGCGCAGTGTGGGGGAAGTGAAGGTACTGGGGTATGAACTGATGATGGCATCCAGGACAGGTGTGATGAACTTTGATAGGGCTGGCTGTGAGACTCCTCTGACTCTGGCAGTTGTTGGTTGGAAGGTACCAGAGGCCAACAGGTGCAGCACAGCCAGCAGCTTTGTCTGCGGAGGGATGTTGGTTCTCCGCTGTGTTGGGACCGTCAACCTGTGGGCGATGTGGGTCATGATGCGGATGATGGTTGTCCTTTTGAGCCTGTAGTGGGCGATGTCTTCCTCTGGCGTTAGGTCTGTGAGACTGGTGCATTTTCGGAAGGTCCGCTGTCTTACTCTGCGCTGCCTCTGTGGTGGTCCGGGGGGGTGCGGGTCCGGGTCCTGGGGGGGTGGCGGTCCTGGGGGTGGTGGCGGTGGGTGTTGTGGCCCTATTGGGGCTCCGAGCTGCATGATGAGTAGCTCCATGGCATCATTTGTTCTTCGGGTTTGGCTATGTGTGGGGCTCTGTTGCCTACTGCAGGTAGTCGTCCTGCTTTACACCAGCTGAGGGCAGGTGTTAAATACCTGCTGCTACAGCGGCTTATCGTGTGGTTTTGACTCGCATCACAGTTCTGGCAGTTCGTTGTGAAAGTGGTGTAGTGGTGTTTTCGTGTGTTTTTGCACGGGAACGCCTACTCTGCATCTCATTAGGGTTAGTTGGTGGTGTCCACTGTGGTGTTAAATTTTGGGCCAGTTATCGCAGGAATACTGGCGATGTCTGCAGTTTGCACCCACTTGTGAATGGGGTGTTAAATCTATCTCCACTTTTGATGAGTTAAGGTGGAGATAAATCGGAGATAAGTCCTTGTGAATATCCCCCTAACAGTGAATGACTTACACCAAGATAAACCGATTAATGACTTTTCGTGGAATGTTTTTACTAAGCTGTTATATGAGTATGTTGATACTATGGGTGCAAGAGATTGTTATGTTTGCATGCAATTACCTGAGTCTGTGATGGAAGGAGTGACTTATCACCACCTTCCTTTAACATATGGATTTTCTTGTAGTGTACTTACAAGTTTATTCTATTTCAAGGAGCAGTTTCAATATTTCTACTCCAACTGCGATTTAGGGGCATATTCTCAAGAACGTGCGATAATCATCGCCAAAATAGGTTAACGCAACTTCTCATATCGCCGTCCATCGCGGGAAAATAACTCTGTGTTAACGTCTCATTCTCAACACGGCGGTAACATGCGATAGTGTCCCGATAACACGTCAAATGTCCGCGATACAACTACCTCGACGGCGATAAAAAAGGAAACCCGAACGTGAAAAAAGTTGCGATGGGCCCAACTGCGATAAAAATCCAGCGAAAAGCAGCGCCAGGCCCTGCAAGTCCCACAAGTAAGGTGGGAAAAATCACTATAAAAGCGGCAAAAATGAAATACAAATAAAACACAAACAACTGCGAAGCACCATGGAGGTAGCCGGAGCAAGCACAGAGGACAACCCGAACCCCACAACCCCACGGAGGACCAGCCTGGGACCTCGGGGTCAGGGAAGGGCAAGGAGAAGAAGAAGAGGAAGACGCGGTTCAGTCCGCAGGAAAACAGGATCCTGATTACGGAGGTGACAGAACTCCATCAACAACTGTTCGTCACCTCCACTGTGTCATTGGCAACAAAAAATGGAATATGGCAGTCCATCGTGGACAAGGTGAATGCAGTCGGAGTGCTGAGGAGGACAATGGAAGAGGTCAAGAGGCGCTGGAATGATGTGAAGCGCAAAACCAAGCTGAAACTCGCCAACAACTGCAAAGCAGCAATGCAGACTGTGGGTGGCAGTCCTGCGCCACAGGAGGAGCTGGATGAGATGGAGGAAATGGTGTCCACAGTCATCAGTGTGGAGACGGTGGCAGGAGTCGGAGGACCGGACACTGCTCAACATGACCTGACACAACAGCAACAGGGTGAGTAACCACCAGGGACTGGGGGGACGGGGGAGATGGGCACAATGGCACACATGCACAAGTAAGTACAGCACATCTGCGGACAAACCATGCCGAAGAGTCACAACTCTGACCAAGAGCCCAATTTGCCCAAGTCTGCAACAGCTCAGCACTGTATAAGCACAGAAGTGAAAGGCACACCGCCTGAAAGGGATAAGGGCCAGCCAAATCAGAGCTGAAGGGGCAAATCACCCACAATGCAGCACACACACATAACACTCAGAGCACCTCAACATTTACAACAAAGTGGACCAAACTGCAACACTTTCACAACAGAACAGAGGACACAACTGCTGCGGCTTGTGTGTAGAAAATGGCCATTCTTATTTGGCATAGCAGGAAACTGTGAGATGATAATGGACGAATACAACCTCACATCCGTGATGGTGGCGAAATGTCAACTGTCCAGCATTAAATAGGCATCTTCACACAAACAGTCACAATGTACATTGACATGCAGTCTGTTTGTAAACTTGGCCAATGCGACCTACACACCATCGACCCCGACGCCCTCCAACAGCTCATGGACACCCTCAGCACCCCACCCCCAGGATCAGGGCAGCCCAGCTGCATCGAGGAGAACCCACCCCCTGCACAGACCACACAGCAGGAAGCCCCCACCACCACGGCCGTCTCCCAGGATCCCCACGAGCAACACATGGCATTCCAACGCCGTGTGTCACAGGGCCAGAAGGGGATGGCAGAGCAGGTGCAGGTGGGGTTCAACCTCATGGCAGCCAAACTAGATGCCATACGTGGGTGTCCAAGTCCCATCAGGGACCACCTACAGGCCCTAATGGACACCCACAGTCCGCTCCATGGTCTCCAACAATCCATGGCTGACATCGCCATAGTCATGACTCGTAGACAAGAACAACTGTCTAGTCAGAGTGGCTCCTGCAGTCTCAGCCGTGAGTTGGCCAACATGGGGAGGAACATGGAGAACATGGAGCGGATGCAGGCAGGAAGAATGGCTGCCACGGCTGCACACCAGCAAGATGTAGCAGGGATCTACCATGCCCTGCAGATCCTCATCATGGCAGTGCGGCCACAAGGCCTGGCACAGATGAATGCTGCTGCCGCTACTCCCTCCACATCACCGCCCCCTGATGTGTCAGTGCCTCACAGTGCGGCTGACAATCCACCTCCGGCCCCTGATGTGTCACTGCCACACAGTGCCGCAGACAAAACACCACCACCCACATTTGAGGCACATCACACATAGGAGGACGATGATGAGGATGAATCTGCCATTGGGCTAAGTAGGAAGCGGTAGCATTCATCTCCGCCATATGGCCTCTTTCTGCTTGGTTCTGCCCTCTGAATCACGCCCAGGAATAACACCCTCCACTGTCCCCCTTAACACTCTGCGACACTCACCTTGGCCCCCGACATGGACTGCTACATTTGTTTAGGCAACCAATGACACAGAAATCAGACTGCGGACTGAACTCCCTCTCCTACGATGTACTTTTCCCTCCCCAAAGGACCCTGGCTGGCCCTCCATGAGGCAACATTGTAAAGTAGCGTGTGCATGGCCAGGTACTGGTCCACCTTCACCACTCCACCGAATGTGATTAAGACATTCAAATTCAAACAGATGAGTCATGTCCATGATCAAGCAAGTATTAAAGTATGGTTGTATGTAGGGGCAGTGATTCCAAACAACGGTGCTCCCTGCGAACTGATTTCAATGTGCATGTATGTCCGTGACCCAGATAGGCAGTGAGATGACTGGGAATGTGTGAACTAGCTGTGGCCTCATTGCTCCAAAACAACAATCTCACTATTTCCGAACTTAGCCCCACGTCAATGTATGAAATAGGGCTGTGTGTCACAAAGGCAAAGTCAAAGTTATGTGGAAGCCACAGCTCGGAGCAATGATTGGTTTGAGTGTGGAGCGCTTGGACTCCTGGGATGGTCGGTGCGTAAGTGTGAAGGTCATACCATGCAAGTGAACTACGAGCAAGGACTCCTGTGTGTGGGGTGTGTATACATTGGTCTCTGGTTAGCGCTGTACGTAGTGTGGGAGGCGTCAGCAGCTGCTATGGTATCGCTCAGGTGGTGCCAAGCGCATGCATTCCCAAGGTCGGAGGTGCAGATGTGCTACCGCCTTCTAGTTCAGACAGAGGGGCTGTCATCCACAATGTTTGTTTGCCATCTGCTTGCATTCTGGAAATGTGATGGGGATTGGGTGGAGGGGATGTCACTGCTTCGCCTTCCGGCATGGTTGAACCCTTACCAGCCATGTGCGTGCCCTCACGGTCAGTATTGCATGCTCTGATGTAGCAGTGTTGTTTTGCTGCAGTCTGACAGTGATGGGCGCAGGTAGCTGTGAGGAGGCAGTTGACCACTCACTTTGCACCTATTAGCTGGCACTGATCACTACTCTTGATGGATGACGTCCGTGTACACATGTGACCTGTACATGGCACATTTGACCAGGGGACACCTTGGTGTGTTCCGCGCAAGGTGGACCTGCTGGCTTCTAGGCTGGTGTGCATCTCCCAATGTTGCTGAGGTGTCCACTGTGCCCACATCCCCCTTACGGCCATGTTGTTCATGTTGTGGGACTCGACACACAGGGTGTATATTTGCATCAGGCAGGTACATCTCTGACCACAAATGGCACCCTGTTGTCTTTTCCTGAACACCAATGACGGCCTTCATGTCATGTTCATGTACACGTGGGACGCTGATGAGTGGCATGACGTACTACATGTGACATCCTGATATGGCATATCGAACACGTGACGCCCTAAACAGCCTCTTGGTACAGAGGTGACATACACACCATCTCTTCTTGCAACATATGCGAATGTTAGCACTCAATGTTGCACTTACACCCGTCAGAGTAATGTGCTAATGCAGAGGACTGACATGCACACGGGGAATGTATGTTGCTAAGATTTTATTTGCACATGCTGGTCATGTGGTCATCTTGTACTGTGCCATGATTGCTGTGGACAGTCACAATGTGACGTGCTCATGCGAAGAAATTGTTGATGATTGTGTTCCTTCGGGCTATTCCTGCTGCAGCTGCAGTGGGGTGTGGTCCACCTGCATCATCTTCCTCATCATCGTCCGGTGCTTCTGGGACTTGGATCCATGGGGCATTGGTGCGTACACATATGTTGTGCAATACACAACATGCAGTGATCATCTTGCACACTATTTCTGGGCTGTACAAGAGTTTTCCACCGGTGATGTCCAGGCACCTGAAACGTGATTTCAACACACCAAATGTGCATTCAACAATGCCCCTGGTGCGTTTGTGGGCCACATTGTACTTCCTCTGGGCCAGGGTGTTCGGGTCTCGGAGGGGTGTCATCATCCACGGGCAGAGTGCATATCCTTGATCACCTGTGAGAGGTAAGTGAGATTAGTGTTGACTGGTGGTTCTGCATGCTGGGTTGGCAGACATACAAGTTTCGTGGTGTGTGATTTGTGCGACCTTGGGATTCATGTTAGCCATGTATTGCTGCTGGCAAATGTGGTAGGACAATGTGTATTACGTAGCCTCACAGCTGCTCCTCCCTCCCACCGAGCCTATTTACTTGTGTGTGCTGCGTGGTTGCATCACTTGCACTCCTCCGGCACACCATTGTCATGCCTGTCTGCGCATGTCCGCAGGACTGACAGCAAGACTGTAATGTTGGCCGTTGAAGGTGGGCGGCCACGTTTGTGTAGGCCTATGGTAAGGATAGGGCGGACACAGATGTGGAGTTTTGGCCTGGCTGAACTCACGCTGATATTGAGGCTAGGCCTTCGGTTCAGGCTGCGGCAATGTAGATACACACACAACAGTTGGCATGTATGAGCCGAGACCCCGAGCGGTCTCGCGCTCCTTTATTAATCCATTCGGGCGAGGCTGCCCTCCTGGTGCATGCTACATTGCAACATTGTCGATTACAGGCCGGGTGGCGCAGACACTACTACGGAGACACACGCCATAGTCACTTTTGTGGCCAGGCCGGAACTGAACCATGCCCAGAGCCCAGAACTGAACCACGCCCAGAGCCCTGGGCCATTTCTCCATACTCCTCACACGCGGGTAGCCCCTCGGGACAATGACTTGCAGTGCACTGAGTTCGGCCCACCGGAAGAGCTGAGCGGGTGTGCAGCCTGCGATGATGCAGCAGGCCTGGTGGCTGGACGGTGACTTGTGGTGCACTGAGTTAGTGGCACCTGAGGCCCTGCGTCCGGCACGGGCCAACCGCCATGTGGCGATGACTTGCGGTGCACTGAGGTAGGCCCACCGGAAGAGCTGAGCGGGTGTGCAGCCTGCGATGATGCAGCAGGCCTGGAGGGACGGACTGGAAAGGATGTGTCTGTTACTTGCTGTACCGCAGTGTGGTCAGAAGGCAGCAGTAGCCAACTTGCAACTCCGCGGTGCAGTGCTGCTGGGTGCGCTGTGGGCCTGTTGTGCAGAATCCAGCGATCGGCTGAGGAGGCTGCCAAGCTTGCGGAGCTTGGCCTTGGAGATTGCACTGGCACGTGGTGGGCCCTCTTGGAGAGACGCCAGTGGCAGGAGGTGAGCAGTGAGGCCTGGGTGCGCAGGGGCGGGTATTCACCACTGGGCACAGGTCAGGTCTGGGGATCAGCGGGCTGGGGTGCGGCAGGCGCACATGATCACGCAGGCACCACCGGTCACGACGGTGGCCTCGTGGCAGGGTGAGGAACGCTGCCCTGGCAGAGACGCCACTGCAGGCGATGACGAGATGTGCGCCGGGTGGCGTGAGACATAGCCACCTCGTTGCCGGTGTGACTTTGCCTGTTGTAGGTGGTTGGCCACGTGTGTGTAGGCCTATGGTTAGGATATGGCGGACACATAGCCACACGCAGTAGTTACTTCGGTGGCCGTCCCCGGAGTGAACCACTCTCTGAGCCCCGGCCTATTTAGTCACTCCCCTACGCTGGACTGGCATGCGCCGGCCCTGCCCACTACGCTTACGCTTACAGGGGGGCCGACATGGCTACTTGTCCAAAGTGTTCCAAACTGCCTGCGATGACATGGTTGCGTCCACTGTCCACGACACTACAGACTCCAGCAGTATGTGTCCACATGGACATGTCTGTGCTCTGCATACTCAAGACTGTCCAGCACATCACCGCCACACTTGGCATTGTGTACATTGTTAGTCATAGGTCCATTGCCTCCTTCGCACAATCGTGGTTCCCACCTCTCCCCACATTCTGCAAATGTGTGGCAGAGGGGCTATGCCTTAGTGTATGGTTTGTCCACATTTATGACCCCTCTTACCACAGTTACTTGTATTGTCTTGTCTGGCAGGTGTGAATTTTGGTTAGCATGTTGAATGTGATTTTGTTACGTGTCCATTCCCACAGTTGTGCGTTGTGTGATTGTGGAATTGAGGTGTGTGGTGTGTTCCGTTGGTACTTACCAACGAGCAGTCCATTTCCATAGGTGCCATCCTGAAAGCGCTGGTTGATGATGGACTGTCGGAAGATGTATGAATCATGCACACTGCCTAGGAAGTTGGCAACGACATTGGTGAACAGTCCCCGGTGGTCCACTATTGCCTGCACATTGATGGAATGCGTGTGCTTCCTGTTGCCAGGGCCGGCGCTAGGCATGGGCAGTGTGGGCAGCTGCCCAGGGCCTCGCGCCTGTTAACTTGCAAGAGGGGCCTCGCACAGTGCTTTTTAAGAGATCCTGTTATGATGGTGCTGCAATGCTGTGAGGACCAAGGGAGGGGGCCCCCTTCCCTGGGCCTCGCAGTCATTGTTTGAAAGGCCTTCAGTAACCTAATCGCTGCATCTGCATAACAGCGATTAGATGGGTATGTAAAGTGACCTTTTGTGTGAAGTAAACCCTGACCCTGCATGAATGAAAAGCAGGGTGCCCTGCTGGGCTCACCATAAAAGACAGAAACGCATCACAATGAACAGTGCTCCCCTTAGGGTTGCATGCATTCAAAGACAACAAGCATTGGCATAGCCAATAGGTCTCGCTTTTGGGACCTTATAAGTATTTAGTTATGCAGCACAATATCCTTGGTGCAACAACATCAACTGCAGATAACTTCAGATAACTGCTGTGGTTCAGACTTTTGGACAAACAATAGTCTGGTGAGCCAGCTAATGCTGGCTCAAAGGTCAGAGCTAAAAATTACTTTCACCAAGAAGTAAATCTTATGTGAAAAATGTGTTATTTCACCATCTAGGACTGGATGGAGGCCTCCTCGTAAAAGCAAAGCATCTGTAAGACCATGGAAGCACATTTTCTTTGTTATAATTACCTTTTTTCAACTGCACTCTTTAAACCAGAGAAGCAGTACATTTTTCAATTGTAATATGCAACTAACAGCCAGTGACAAAGCCAATAGTCCTGGCTTGTTGTAGGTGTAATGTGACTTGTATCATATATGTGGATGCTGCCAGAAACAGAAAAATGCCAGAAGTGTGGCACACTATGCTAAGCACAGATTTTTAGCTTACGTGTTTTAAGCCACACCCTTTATTAGACTGGCCACGCCCCTTTGAGAGACTTCCCCCCCCCCCCAGTTTCTTCATCTCACTAGTCAGAAGTGGAGGGAACAGTGCCCAACACAAAAACACAGCACAGAAGTGGCCAGAACAGGGCAGCGCAAAACTGGATAGAACAGAACAGCTCCCAACAGAAAAAGCCAGCACAGAAGTGGGCAGAACAGGGCAGCACATAACAATGCAAAATAGAGCAGGGCAGCACAGAACAGTGCACAACAGAACAGGGCAGCACATAACTGGACAGAACATTGCAAAACAGAGCAGTGCAGCCCAGAAGAGGGCCAACAGAACAGAGCCCAACAAAACAGGGCAGAATGGAACAGGGCAGCACAGAACTGGACAGAACGGAACAGGGCAGCACAGAACTGGACAGAACAGAACAGGGCAGCACAGAACTGGACAGGGCAGCACAGAACTGGACAGGGCAGCACAGGGCAGCACAGAACAGAACAGGGAAGAGCAGAGCAGGGAAGCACAGTGAAGACCAGCAGAGAGCAGAGCGGAATAGAACAACCAACACCTGCGGAGAGCAGGGCAGCAAGAGGGATGTAATACTTTTAATTGGAAAGTACCGGCACTTCTCAGAAACGAGCAGGTACTTTGGTACAGGGTACCTGCACTTCTAATTTTCCATTTCAAGCACTGAGCGAGATCCTCATGCGATTTTACCAGACGGATTTCATAACAGGTATAATCAGTCCCTGTGTGCCCGCACGCAGGACAGGTAGGGAAACAGTTGGCCAGTTCTAATAAGGCATCCGTGGTATGCGCTCCGCCCAACCTGCAATCAGGACCTTTGTCGGACCGCGTTTGATTACTAATGTTGACCTGAATTTGGTATTTCTAAATAACTTAAGTGCGCTTGATATCTGTGTCTCACAAGTCTGTTGCCAAACGAAAATGTGTACATTTATTTGGTTATTGGTATATTGCTCGTAGTGCGTGGGTCTCCAGGCTCAGACACATAATAACAAACAAAAAACACAAGCCTAAAGAGTGACGGCCGATGGATGCCCTCCCTGAAAGCGCGAGCACTCCTCAACTAGGGGTGATAAGTGATAACCCCTGAAATAAAATGATAACACTTAAATTACAGTCTAAAAGCTTTAGAAAACAAATACTTTTACTGCCTTCTTATCTGCACCTCTGGGTCTGTGCCCAGGCAAGCAGTACATTAGGCTGTCAGAGCAACGGAATCAGGTTTCTCTACTTGAAAAGTCTCCGCCGCGTGCATTCCAGCTGGACGCGTCAGAGGAGGCGCTCTTTGACCTCAGTAAAGGTGCAGAGTGAGTTCTGGTCAAGAGTTAAGTGCGCTTGGCAAGACATGAGGGGAATTTTTTATGGGGTGTTCAGACCCTCGTCAGACATGCACTGCATGAGATCTCTACTCCCTTTTGTAAAGCGTCATCTGAAGGCAGGGAAGTTAGGACAGAATGCAATGGCGGCAGTACACAAAGCGCAGACAGGACAGGACGAGGAACGGGTGAGCACCATTTAATAGTCTATCATAAATTACAGCTTGCTATTTTCACACAGCAACGCATGGACTATGACGTATAAGAACGATCATTGAAACATCCATACAAAAGCGATGACAATAAAAAACAAGCACAAGCGCACGCGCCTCGCGGGAGCGAGCAGCAAGGCACGATAATTGATAACATATGGCGCCAGCTGCTCGCTCCCGCAAGGGAATCGCCAAACGTGCACGCGTTGCCATTGAAGGCAATGGAACGTGTGCGCGTTTTTGGCTGAAAAGCCGAAGCGATTCCAAAAGGTCTTTTTGCCTATGCGAGACCTAAAAATACCGGCCATTTGTTGTTTTTTAGGAGGCTGCAAAGACTTAGACGTTAGACTAAATTGGACTCTAAAATAATAGTATGTATTCAATTGTAACATGGCTTTTCTGCCTTTCTTTACTTTAACTATTAGTCAGGTACTGTTAATGCATCTCTATAGCATATTTAAAAGTATTTTCTATTTATACCTGTTGTTTGAAGTATATACAGGTAAGGGTTAAAAATACAGGCTTTAGAGGTAGAACACCGGCTTGTGGCAACCTTGTTCCCCTAGGATAAAGAAAGAGGGTGAAAGAAGCACAGAGAATGGAGGTGCAGTGCATATAAAGGGAATACGACAAAGGAAAGAGCTAAGATAAGAGGTGGGTGTGAGAGATGATTGAGTAAAAGTACAGCAGAGAGGTGGCAGACAAAGATAATGGGGGCAGAACAGCAACAAAGAGCAAGAAGCTTGGGAGAAGAGGAGCAGCGCATGCGACAGGATGAATCGGTGAGAGAAGGTAAGAGTCTGGGCAGGGCCGGCTCCAAGCATGGCAATGTGGGCAGCTGCCCAGGGCCCTTTTCTCAGGTTGAAAACATGGGGCCCTGCTTCCGTGTGAAATGCCACACTATCAGTCAGCCCACCTTCCGATCACATCACAAATGTATTTTTCAAGGGACGTGTCTTGACCTCCCTCATCCAAGGGCATGGTGGCATTTCTGTGGGTGCAGGGGTGAGGAAAGGAAAGCGGTGGGTGGGGAAGTGGGCAGCAGTAAAGCCAACAAATGTGTTGGCTCGCAACCTCAGGAGCAGGGTGTTAGGAGCCGGGCAGCACCTCACTTAACAACCTGCCCTGAAGCCTTGCCTGCCTTTTCTGTTTTGCGTAGCCAAGGGCCCCTTTGTTCCAAGGACCAGTTGGACATTATCAGGTGAGGAGAGGTGGATTGGAGAAAGAGGAAGCACCCAGAAAAGACTGATATGGCAGGGCAGGATTCAGCACAGCTCAGTCACGTGGGCCTTGAAGCGCTGCATCAGGCTGCAGGGTCCAGGTATGGGGCCCCTTTCCCTGGGCCTTGCTGCTGTTAACCAGTGCTGTGTGGCCCGGGCAGGGGGCACCCCTCTCCTTGGCCTAAGTGCTGTGAAGCCCAGGGGATAAAACTCCCTCACCTGGGCCTCGCAGCACATGGAGTAGTTTAGTGGAAGTGGGGAACCAGGTACAGGTCCTGGCGTTAGCTCAAAATCCTGAGATTCTGGACAAATCATTAAACCTCCCCATGTCTAAAAAACCCTGACCTTTTGTAATGGGATTGGTACTTTTGTAAAGCGCTCCAAAGACTTTGGGCTGAGTTTGTGCTATATAAAAGTGCGAAGAAAGGAACCACAGCGCCATGTCACAATCACCTCACATTCTGGCACTATCCATCATGCATGACACGTGAACCCCCTGCTCATTGGATGGGTGGAAGAGTGGGTGGATGGAAGTGTGAAAGGGATGATGGATGGATGGAGTGAAAGGGTGGGTGGAGTGAAAGGGTGGATGGATGAGTGAAAAAATAGATGAGTGGATGGATGGATAATCAAAATGGTGGCTGCAAGGATGGATGGAGTGAAAGGATGGAATGATGGAATGAAAGGATGGATGGAAGGATGAGCGAAACGATAGGTAAATGTGTGAAAGCATGAACGGATGAGTAAAAAGGATGGGTGTAAGAATGAACAGATGAGTGAAAGTGAGGGTGGAGAGATGAAAGGATGGATGGATGGATGAGTGAAAGTGTAAATGGATGGATGGATGAGTGAATAGATCAATGAATGGATGAGGGAAAGGATGGATTGAAAGTGTGGCTGAATGGATGAGCAGTGAGATTGATGGATGATCGAAAAGATGGGTGGATGGATGAGTGAAAGGGTGGATGGAGGGATGGATGAGTGAAATTATTGATGGCTAGGTTTGGATATGGATGGGAACATGGGGATGGACAGGCACACAGAATGGTGAAAGACTGAATGATTGATGAAAGAATGAATAGATGACAGAATGCAAAGGGGAAATGGTGGATATCAGTAGGTGGATGGGAGGATGAAAGCATGACTGTATAGATGCTTAGATGGAAGAGACAAGAGTTCTTCTAGGGAGGGTTGCAATGGCTTGCTTGGTGCCAAAAAGGCTTTGGCACAAAGTGGGGAGTATTTTAATTTAATTTTCTGGCTATCCTGTGCCTATGTGTGACATTTCTGTATTTGCCCTATGTTTACTTATGGCATATCTACATCATATGCATGACATTTTGAATGCCACCCAACATCTACTTGAATGTTACACTAGTAATTGTAGATTAAAGCATGTTTTGTTTTAAGTATGGGGTTCTAAGGAAAGCCTTATAGTGCCACGAGCTGTGCTTGAGGTGTATATTATGCTTGTAGCAAAAGGCAAGGTGTCCAAAATAAATAACTATACTAGTGTAACAAACACACACACTTGCGTGAACACACTCACACCAAGGCTGTCCACTGCCTTAGCCTCACAACTGGCTTCACTAATGGTTCCAGAATAAGGGCATCATCAAACTTTTTTCCAGTCACAGTGCAAGGGATTTATGTGAAACCTGTAACCAGCACAGACTTCCACCAGAGGAGGCCTCAAGTTGCTTTTTTAAATCACATGTAAGCAGTTTTGCTGTTATTTTCTTGCATTCTGGCACTTGAGTTTTCATTTTTCTATCATAAATGCAGCAGTACAATATCCAAATGAAAGGAATAAATCAAATCACGTATACGTTTGGGAATTGTAAAATCTCACATTTTCAACAGCCTTTTCAGTACAGGGGTGACTTTAACCCTTCTATGATGCAGCCTCACATGGATGCATGGTGCTCGTGACTACATGCTTTGCTTTGTTTCTACATTACTCTGCTGCCCTTTTAGTTCTGACCTGTGATTTATAAAGCTTTCTAATAAAAATGAAAAGGTACATGTATTCAAACTCAACTTTATTTCGCTATATCCGGTTGCATAATTATTACCATAGTGATGCCATTCAAATAAGATTCTGCAGTGCTCTGGACCTTTTATCGTGCACTAAACTGGAAACAATCAGTTAACATTGAGTAAGGAAGTCCATCTTTGTGAGACCTGTGCCTAGCTTTTCCGTTCAATGTGACAATCCACTTAATACAGCTTTAAAATAGACGCACCTGTTTCATTTGGGTGTTTATCTTTTTATCCATGTGACTGATTTGCACATATAAGGTCCCTTGGCGATACCAAAGAAGATTAGAAGTCCCGTGATGTCACTTTCTGTGATGTCACTTCTTTTGATGTCACATGCAAATTAGAGGGGCCTCACTTCTTCTTTTTCGCCCGGGGCCCCAAAAGTCCTAGGACCGGCCCTGCCTGTTGCGGTAATTGTGTGCAGTGTCAGCAGGGGGCACAAGTAGGACATGTGTGCAGTCGATTGCCCCCAACACGTGCGGGAATCCAGCTATGGCGTAGAAGCCTTGCTTGGTCTCCAGCTGTTCCTGCGCAGTGTGGGGGAAGTGAAGGTGCTGGGGTATGAAGCTGATGATGGCATCCAAGACAGGTGTGAGGAACTTTGATAGGGCTGGCTGTGAGACTCCTCCGACTCTGGCAGTTGTTGGTTGGAAGGTACCAGAGGCCAACAGGTGCAGCACAGCCAGCAGCTTTGTCTGCGGAGGGATGTTGGTTGTCCGCTGTGTTGGTACCGTCAGCTTGTGGGCAATGTGGGTCATGATGCGGAGGATGGTTGTCCTTTTGAGCCTGTAGTGGGCAATGACATCCTCTGGCGTTAAGTCTGTGAGGCTGATGCATTTTCGGAAGGTCCGCTGTCATGTTCTGCGCTGCCTCAGTGGTGGTCCGGGGGGGGGTGGTCCTGGGGGTGGTGGCGGTGAGTGTTGTGGCCCTCTTGGGTCTCCAAGCTGCATGATTAGTAGCTCCATGGCATCTGTTGGTCTTCAGATGTGGCTCTGGCCTGGGCTCCCTTTGTACTGCAGGTTGTCGTCCTACTTAAGACCAGTAAAACGCAGGTGTTAAGTCCCTGCTGCTAACGCGCCTTATCGCCTGTTTTGGTCCAGCATCGCAGATCTGGCTGGTCGTTGGGAATATCGCGAAGTGGTGTTTTCGTGTGTCTTTGCACGGGAACGCCTACTCTGCATATCATTAGCATTAATTGTCGCTCTCATCCGTGGCGATGTGTTTTGCGGCAGCTATCGCAGGAAAACTGGCGATGTCGGCAGTTTGCACCAGCTTGAGAATAGGGCGATAAATCTATTGCCACTTTTGCAGCGCTAAAGTGCCGATAAATCAGCAATAAGTCCTTGAGAATATGCCCCTTAGTGTTTTCAGAAGTCCCCGTTAAAAAGAATACGAATATAGTGTATTCTTCAAAGAATGCTGAATATATGGGAGAATTGTTTCATACCACTAAGCCTATTGATACTGTATATGCACATAGAAATAACCTAACATGTAGTTTACACAGTTTAGAAATAGAATTTATAAATACTATAGAGGATAGATGCTAAGAGTTTAAGAGAAAATCTTTAGAGCAGAAAAGTAGTATACCTCCATGGGCTCATAGGGAGGGTGATTATATGAAAGGTGAGACTTATGCTGCAATCACTCTGTATTGGCATTACAAGGGAAAGCTTTACTTACTAAGACAAAAGTCTGAATATAATATTTACTTCATTGGTTCCAGTGAGTGTGAACACACCTTCCTAATCACGGGGGGGTGGGGATTAAGAAGTGGTTCTGATCCAGTTTTTCCAGGGGTGTACTTTGTGTGTGGTAAAAATGCTCATTACAGGTTGCCTAAACATTGGTAGGGATGCTGTTCTGTAGGGATTGTTTTCCCTCAGATTTATCATGTGAATGATCATGGAACCAATGAAAAGAACCTAACAGAGTAAAAGGGGAATAAGTGCTGCAGAATGTGGGTGATATTTTTGGTGCATTGATACCTTCAGTTGGGGTGATTTTGAACTCATAGAATTAGAAAATTGTCTACAGTGGTCGATCCTTTATCAATGGACAATGCTGGTGGGTTCTTGATCATTGGTACTGAAATGGTTGCTATCAGATCGATGGTTTTACAAAACCGTCTTGCCCTTGACGTATAATTGGCAAAAAAGGGCGGGGTCTGTAGCATGCTGAAAATTTAACAATGTTAAAATATAGCACTTATATCCCTGACAAAAGCAGAGACTTGGGGGTGATATATCAGTAACATTACTAATTTGCATAGTGATTTAACAGACCTAAACGTTGATGGTGCATGGGAGAAACTTGGTAAGGGTTTTTTCTCGGTGGGAAATGGGTTTACAGCATTGGGTAACAGCTTAGTAGGGCAAATACTAACACCAATAATTGCTATTACTATCGGCATAATTATCATAGTACTTCTGTATAGATGTTGTAAACGCAAAGAAGAAGAAACAAAACGAAGAGGTAAGAAAAGAAAAAGAGACGATATAGAGTTAAAAGATAGAAAGGGTGCTTATTATGAGGTTTTAAGGGATGTTGATGGTGTTAGGCTGAAACAGATGAAAACTAGTGCATTCTAAGATAATCAGATTGTAATCAGACTAATGAAGATTGTGTGATGGCTTGATTCGTCATCAGAGGAGGGATTGATGGAGCATGATTATGTAAGTATGATTCTGCTTGGTCAAATCCTGCTCATTGTGTGTGAATTACTAAACGTACTTAAGAAACCTGACTAACAATTGTGTCTCGTTGAAACACTGAGGGGGATATTCACAAAGAAGTGGCGGTGAGAGGCGTTTGCGTCCTTGGATTAACGCCGCTCACCGCCACTTCGTAAACGCCAGTCTGCACCCTATTCACAAGAATGTGGTGCAGACTGGCGTTACCCACATCAACGGCGATAAATCTCACGATTTATCGCCAAAACAGGCACCCTTGCACCAGAGCGCAAGGGTGTCTGCGAGCAGGGGGGTTTGTTAATGCACAGGAAGGTGTCCCTTCCTGTACATTAACAAACCGAAAATGCCAGTTTGCTTTTTCCATGAGTGCTGCTACATGCAGCACACATGGAAAAAGCAAAAACGAGGAGAAATAAAGGCTTTCTCCTCGTTTAGCCACCTTAAGACGGGAAATTTCCCGGTCTTAAGTTTGGCTCTACCTCCTATTATCGCCGCCCTTGATAATAGGCGGTAGCATCAAACTCAATGGGTGTTGCGGTGGTACGCCCACCGCAACACCCACTGCATGCCCCCTTTCATGCTAAGTTTAGCATTAAAGGGGCCCTATTCTCAAGGCAGTGTTAAGCCACTTAACGTGGCTTTTAGCCAAGTTAGGTGGGTTAACGCTGCCTTGAGAATAGGGCTCTGGCCCTATCGCCACGGGAACGTCAATAAAAGTGACGTTCCCATGGCAATATCGCCTTGAGAATATGCCCCTGAGAGTTTAAAGACTGCATCGTAAAAGCATGCAGAAGGGTCGCAAACTGGTTTCAGATCGAGATACTCGTGACCGAGGGAGAAGAGAACTCAATAATGTGTTTTGATAATAATGAAAAGTAATAAATACTGGGGCATATTAGCAAGACCCACGTTAAAATTATCGCCGTTTTAGCGGCAGGAAACTGCCGCTAAAACGGCGATAATGGGCTTGCTAATATGCGTTATGGAATTCCAATAGAAGCCCAGGTTAGATGTCCTGCACATCTAACCTGGGCTTCTATTGGAATTCTATAACGCATATTAGCAAGCCCATTATCGCCGTTTTAGCGGCAGTTTCCTGCCGCTAAAACGGCGATAATTTTAACGTGGGTCTTGCTAATATGCCCCACAGTTTGTGCTTTAGCGAGTACTGTTTGAAGAGAAATGCATTAATGAAAAGATTCCTGCTAAAATGTTTTCTTTCAGCACCTAAAATCTGAAACGGCAGAATGTTGTTTCGCTTATTTAATGAAATGTGAGAAGAAATTAGACAGTGCCTGTAAGAGCATTACTTTCTTATGCATTTATATTCTTCTTAAAAAATGCCTTAAAGTTAGTATGCTTTTCTTAAAAGAAAATAGTGATTTTGTGTGGTTTTCCATGTAGGCCTAAAATGTATTTTGACTTTCCATTGCAGGCCTCAGAAATGTATTTTGTCCTTCATTATTTCTTTCAATGTACTTGAAAGGCTGACTTGATTACTTAGCAGTGCATGTTATCACTGAAGTTCTTTCCTACTATTGAATGTTTGCTTGCTGTGTATAAAAAATGACAACCTTGTTGCAAGCTAACTCGGAAATGAGCATGTGGATGTGTAAATTTACAAGTGTGCTTCCTAGTCCAGAGGTGAACGGATATGCCAATATTCTTAGAACATAGCAGACAAAAAGCCAATGATGTTACATGAGGGTTCCCGATGATTTGTGCTGAAGAATGATCATTCCACGATCACACCCTAAAACGTAACCAATAGAATGCGTATAAACTGTGCAAAGGATACTTTGTGGGCACGAACTAAGAACATTGGAGGTATAATTGCCCTGTGGGAAAAGGATGCGTGCTGGCTATTTTCCTTGCAACTCCTGGGTATTGCATGCTGTTGGTCTGAACACTGATTTCCCTTGAACTGAACTCTCCTGATTTTCCCCTGCACTTCATCGGCTGGTGAAGTTAAGCAGGCTAAACCTTTCGACTAAAAGGGTTGACTACTCTGGCTATTGCACGCTGTGCTCTAGACTATTTTGCACCACGGTCCAGATAAATCTACAACCTACTTTGGTTCGTATGATTCCTGAATTGCATATTGTATTTGCAATATGTTTTTCCTCTCTCTCTCTCTCTTCTCTCGCCAGGCATTGATTTATGATGTATTCTTGTATTGAACTGTGATAGAACCGTGATTTACCTGTTTAAATTTGAATAACCAAGTATTAAATGATTTCTAATGTATTTTCGCATTTGACCATTTCATCTTGAAATTTAGATAAAGGTACCTTGATAAGTATTTCGAGTTTGTCTTTCTTTATTGATGTTATTATTGACAGTGTATGGTTTTGAGAAATTGTTGTCAGATAGGCATTTCTTCATTACAGTTCCTCATGAAGGGGTGTCTTCCGTCTCTAATTATCTGAGTCCGTATTAGCTCTTACAAAGATCTATCGGAGGACCTCATGAATTGTAAGTGATCATAGAGTTTTGATGGACCCAAACTCTGTGTTTTTGAGAACAGGTTATCGATTTATGATTAGGATGGGGTGAGTAACCAGTAATCACTGGTTTATGTTTACAAATTTTACACCGCTTCCGCTGGATCAATATCTAGTTACAGATAGTCTAAGCTTGAAGGACACAGAGATAAGCTTGCTGTGGAGGAAAACCTTGAGAACCTCTTGAGTATTTAATTGAATCATTTTGCTTTAATCTGATTGGACAGTTTTCCTGAGAACTGTGTGTAGTTTTGGTAAATGTTAGATTTCTGAGTGTTTCAGGCAGACTCTTAGAGGGTTCTCTCGGAGAGAGGACTGAATTTACTATTCTTTGACATTCCCTTTACCTTGTTTGAGCTGGCCCCATGATGGACTGTCCTCTGATTTATAAGACTTTGATTTAACCTGATTTGCATAATAATTGATGCTAATGCATTTTTGATAATCAACTGCTGCTAACCTGATTTTTGCTTTCAAGAAACATTCATGGTTTGGAACCAAAACTGTTATCTGTTCCCCTGGTGGAGCCTAAGGTGCTTCACGTATTATCAAATGTTTTTTGATTTGGTGATGAGGCTCAGGTGGGGAGCACCAAAAATCCTTATGAGATTAACACTGTTCCTGGTCCACCAAGTGAAGCGCTATATAGCTCTCACAATTGTCACCAAACGCTAAAACAGCTGATTAATAGCCATATGTGCTGGACCTGACCCTTTCTGCTGGGTTATCCCCAAACTTTTTGCCTTCCTGCTCCCTTTTTTCTGACCTTCTTTTTATTGACTTTAGGATTCTGGGCACTTTTCTACTGCTGACCAGTGCTAAAGTGCATGTGCTCTCCCCCTAAACATGGTATGATTGGTTTACACCTATTTGGCATATTCGATTTACTTGGAAGTCTCTTGTAAAGTGGTATACCATATACCCACGGCCTGTAAATTAACTGCTACAAGTGGGCCTGCAGCACTGCTTGTGCCACCCACAGAAGTACTTTTTCAAACCTGTATCAGGCCTGCAACTCCAGGGCCTGTCAGTGTAGTTTACAGCCAGTTTGACTTGGCATTTAAAACTTCTTGTCAAGCCTTAAACTCCTCTTTTATTACACATAGGTCACCCCTAGGGTAGGCCCTAGGTAGCCGTATGGGTAAGGTGGGTGAAAGGGAGGACATGTACTTTTATGTTCTGCATGTCCTGGTAGTGACAAACAGCTTGTTTCATTTTTCACTGCTGTGAGGCTTACTCTTCTCATAGGCTAGCATTGGGAATTCTCTTAGATACTTTTAAGTGGAAATTCCTGATCAGAAAGTAGTAGCGTTGCCATGTTTGGTATGTTTAGAATAGTAGTGATAAATCCTACTTACTGGTGAAGTTGAATTTCGCATTACTATTTTAGAAATGCCACTTTTAGGAGTGGGCATTTCTCTGTGCTGATAACTCTTTGTGCTTTGCAGCCTGTCCCCAATACACATCTGGGCTGGTTGACAGCTACACTTTGTGCGTTCTCTCCAGACAGCCACAACACAGGAAGGGCTGGGTGTGACAGGGGATACATCTGCATTCATCTGCATACTGATAGTCTTCCTGAGCAGGGAGATGGCTAGGTGGTTCACACATACATTTGAATAGGTTGTGTCCTGCCCTCACACAAAGGGCTGCTTTACCCCCTACTCATCGTCTGGAGCCAGGGCTGGGCTGAAAGGGATCTTTGCAAACGTCTGAGGGCTCCTTTGAAGCCACCCCCTACATCAAAGGCATTTTTGAGTTTACGTACTGGGGCTCCGACCCCCTAATTTGAGATACTGTATAGGAGTTGTAACCAGACACTGCTGGCTCTACATCTGCACATTGCTGCCAGGAGAAACCACCATTCCTGCTAACTGCTTTGCTATGTTGGCCTGCTACCTGCTGATGGCTGGGCTGCAGGTGGGACTACCACTTTGCAACGTATCTGGATGAGCTGGCCTGCTGCTTGCTACCTGCTTTTGTGCCCCTCCTCAAGTGTTCTCTAAGGACTTGCTAGCTTGCCCCCCTATTTGTGTTGAATCTCAGGGACCTATAAAATTTCATTTGTCAAACTAACCTAGTCGTGGGACTCTGACCTTCGTGAGTCCAGCAGCAGCCCTCTTGCCCAGGAGCCGTGATTGCCGCTCCTTGATTCACCTCTTACAGAGGTCAGCGGGTGTGGAGCGCTTGGGTTTGCTACCTTTCTGCGTGCCTTTGGAGCAGTGGTTTTTTCACCCGATCAGCGAGGGTGGAGCGCCCTGATTTAGCCAGCACATATTGAGCCCTTCATGCTTCCCCTGATGTTGCACTCTCCAGGAGGTCGACAGTAGCCGTGGTGCCAGGAAAAGTTCCGGCCTCGTAAGGCCAGGAGTGGAGAACTCTGCTGATGTTAGCTGTGGGTAGGGCCCAGCCGCCAGAAGGAATTTGCTGTGCCGAGGAAGAGTGCTGCAGCTAGGAATAGCCAGGTCTGCACATACAGTCAGTGCCACAATGCCTGCTGATGTTGTGAGTCCCAGTGTCACAGACTCTGGTCTCCATGACTGTCAACCATGTAGCACTTGGATCACAAGTTATTGTGACCGTGTAGCTGCCCTGTGCTCTTGCAGGCAATTGGACTGAGAGCCCGGTATGGAGGGACCAAGCAAGGTCTCTCGCGTGACCCTTAAGCGGGTGCCCCCCCACCTCTTACAGGATTTGGAGGCATTGTTCCGCTTCTGCAGCATGGAGGGGAAACCTCTGTGGGCAACCCCAAGAGTGGCGTATTGCCGCTGGTAGAGACTGAACTGCTTAAGGGGGCAGAAATTACCATAAATATTCTAATAGAAGTGCAGGTGCTTCTCTCCCTAATGTTTACTTGATGCATCTAATGTTATACCTTAAAATTGCATACCTCGGAAACTACTCAGGTGTTACCTTCCTTTAAGGCGATATTTATGTACCTTGGAAAGCACTTATGTGTTACATGCATTAAAAGTGATATTAGCATATCTCCAAAAGTATATATTGATACAAGTCGTTTTGGTTTTCTTGTTTTATGCACAATATAGAAAGCTATTTTTATATAAACCTGTTCGGAGTCTCTTTTGTAGTGTATTCATTGTGTTGCTGTGTGAGTGTGTTGCACAAATGCTTTACACATTGCCTCTGTAGATAAGCCTGCCTGCTCAGCGCCAAGCTACAAGAGGGTGAGTACAGGTTATCTTGGTGTGTATCTGACTTACCCTGATTGGAGTGGTGGTTCTGCCTGACTTGAGTACTAGAACTAGTAAGAGCTGTTGTTTCCCATTTTCCTGGCTATCCACTGCACTACTCTTCTTTCCTCCACTTTCCTATAGAAATCACCCTAAAGCCAAGTGTATGTGTCTGCATGGAGATAATATTACCTTGAAAAGAGCAGGAAGGACTATTCTAGAGAAGGGATAGGACATAATCTTGTATTTTGAAGTTACAAGAATAAATTCACCTGCCTACAACATGCAGTGAGCAAAATACATTGGACCATAAAATGATAGTGACATAAATAATGGATACAAATATAGACAAAAAACAAAAACATTGGGGCATATTAGCAAAGGCTTTATCGCCGCTTTAGCAGCACTTTTTGCCGCTAAAGCGGCGATATTTTTAACGCCCTATTAGCAAGCTGTCGCTAACAGGCGTTAGCGACAGCTTTCAGGCGTTAGAGGCCGGGAATTACATCGCCTTGCATGTCAGCGATATTTATCGCTAATGACATGCAAGGTAGGCATTCCCAACTAAAAGCGACGGTAAACAGTCGCTTACATACCTATCGCCTATTAGCAATACCCGCGAAGCGATAAAAAAAGGCGCGCTAACCCCGATTATCGCTTGTTTTTAAGAAGTGATAAAAACATGACTTAGCAATGAAAGTCAATGGGAGGTGGATTGTAAGGTTAAGTCCCCAGAATTAGCGATAGGATTTTATCGCTGGATTTCTCGCGTTAAAGCTGGGTTTCGCCGCTATCGCTGGATATTTTATCGCAATGGAGATAAACCTTGCTAATAGCATGTTATTTCCGCGGTAATATCCAGCGATAGCCGGCGATAAAAAAAGGCGCGCTAAGCAAGGTTTGCGATATTTATCGCATGTTCTTGCTAATATGCCCCATTATGTTTCAAAAGGAGTGATATATATTCATATATACCTCGTAATGATGTTTAAATGCAAGTTCAATTTATTTTTTCAGAGTTAAATGCAATATCTAAATAAAATAAGCCAAAGGAATACGCCCATGATGCAGTGTGACTGTTTCTATAATATTAATTTGTCAAAAAATATTTGCCATTTAAAAGTGACTTTTAAAGAATTAAATGGGAGAAATAAAGGCATGAATCCACATGCTTTTAATATTTTATTGTAGTATTTAAACAGAAGTACTCAAGTCATTTCAACACATTCCTTAAATGCATCTTGGAAATATTTTCCTTAGTCGCTGGGCGACGCAACAGGCTCTACATCGATCATATAGCTTTTAAATTAACTAAAATTAATCTGTTGTTTTTTTTTGCTCACCTCTTGTAACATAGCATACATTATCTAAGTAATCCTGTATACAAAATATTTTGTCTTGCACGATTGATGCAGAAATGTACATTTTGTGGTGTATCATTTTTATTTCCTTGGTGGCTATTATCGTTTTAGATAGAGGCATAAAGATCCAAAATGAATCAGCTTGATGTAATCACACAGTATTGGATCTGAAACTCTGCACATGTTAAGTGAATGTATTATTTAATCGTTTTTTATAGCGCAAACATGAGCCTTGCGGGTATCAGAGCATTTTACAGAGTTACAGCGAGAAGAGTAGTAAAAACAGTAATATCACATTCAATACAAATTCACTAACAAACGAATATCATAGTTCCGTCATTAATAATAGCATATTGTCATAGTTCAGACCACTGCAAATGCCAGGCAGTATAGAGTAGCAGGGGGGTAAAGACTTTACTGCACGGAAAACCGCATTAGGTAGTCAGAGCTAAGTAGTCAAGTGAGAGACTGGAGTCATGGGATCTAAGGAAGACATTTTTTTTAAGGAGTTCCTTGACTTCTTTCTTGAATGATATGATTGAAGTATTCATTCTGATTTTGGGAGGTAATGAGTTCCTGATTCTTGGGGCAATCCCAGAGAAGGCAGGGTTATAGGTTTTCTTCTTGTGGAATCTGTGAGGTTGGAGAAGAAAGGTGTTGGAACTTCTGGATACTCTGGAACCGCCAAAAGGGCAGGAATGTGCCGTATCTATGTGATATGGTGCATTCTTGTCCTTTTCCCCAGTGCCGGCGCACAATGGGCTGCCATGCATCAACGCAGGCACCGTGGTGCAAGGGTGCTTGCGTTGCAGGGCTGAAGGATTTTGTGCAGGAAGGGACACCTTTTTGCACAAAATCAATCAATTCAGGCGATTTCCTCTTTCTATGTGTGCTGCAGAATGCAGCATACATAGAAAAAAGGAAAAAACGAGGAGAAATTAAAATAATTCTCCTCGTTGCGCCTCCCTGATGCATTACCAGGTTTACGATTTCTCGTAAATCTGGGAATGCTTCAAATTCCATGGGTGTTGCGTGTGAACACCCACAGCAACACCCATGGATAGCCCCTTTCAAGCGGTGTTCTGCATGAAAGGAGCACATATTTACAAGACTGTGAAAAGCCACGTAAAGTGTCTTTATGTGGCCTTGTAAATATGCCGGGGCACATTGCGCCACCGGAACATCAAAAAAGTGAGTTTCCTGGTGCCTCTGGGCCTGGAGTTATCAGGTCCAGACACTCCAGACTTGATGATTCTACTTAAGCATGTGGCACCTGTGGGTGATTAGGGAGTGATATTTCCCCCAGAAGCGGAAGATCATGCAAAATTGGACCCAGTATACCAAGCTCTGCATGTTATTCTCTGTACTTACGAAACACCCACTTCAAAATATTTAGCAAGTTACTCAATGTCAGCATTAAGTAATCATTGAGAATGTGGATTTACAAGGCTGGATCACAAACATTTTAACTGTTGCTATTTCACATCCTTGGTGGTAAGTTAAAGTAGCAGTTGCTCCAAACACCTTTTACCAATGTATTATGAAATCAGGATTCTGGAGGTGGTAATGTGTGACAAGAAAGTTTGTGAACATGTGTTGTGTAGTATTTTGTTGGGGTAATGATGTGTTCTGTTGTTTTTTGTACTTCTGTGCTGTGGTGCTGCATTATTGCAGTGTGATGTTGTTGTGTTGCACTGTTTGTTGTGCTGCATTCGGTTTTCACTGTTCGTTGGGTTGTGCCTGATATTTTTTAATGTTTTAATTGTGCTGTTATGTCGTATATATCTATCTATATATATATTCACTGAAAAAACCATAGGTTTCAGGGGCGTTATAGTTAGTTGGACATTTCACTCGTACAAAACCATAGAAATTCCCCGTTATAGTTAGTTCAGCTAACTATAACTCGCGCTCCCGCAATGCACTGCTGATGACGTCACATATTACATCACTCATGACATGGTCAGTGACATCACTCATGACATCACTGATGACATCTCAAATGACATCACTGATGACATCACTGATGACATCATCCTTGTGATAGAGTGGCAGACCTCCTCTCACCCTAATATAACCTTTGATACACACACTCAAAAATACAAACTAACATTTTCAAAACAATGGACATACCAATACCAGTTACAACACACCTATTCAGTAATTCCAAGATCTACACACACATCCACTCATTCACCAACAGTCCCTATACAGTCACTCATACATGTACTCACTCATCATATGCATGGTTCCCTCTAACCTGCGCGCCTGAGCGGGTGCGCACACCTAGGTTTCCCTCCACGCAGACACCTACAATCAGCGCGCACTACAAAGGATTCCACGCATTCAGTAAATACTTCACTGGAGCCTCTGAAGTGCGGCTCATGGTGATGCTGCTGCGCTTCCAAATGCATTTCTAAAGACGTGTTTTTCGTCTTTAGAAATACTAATGGGGGACGTTTAAATGCCTGCAATGCTGTCATTAAACAGCAGGAGAGTATTCCCAGAGCTTTCTCTGCAGCCCGAGTCCCGTTTGCAAAGTCCATGGACCTCTGGCTCCTCCACATAGCTGCCAAGGTTTCAGATTGCCATGTGTGACATCTTCGTAATTTTAGAGCAATCATGAGTGCATTTCAATGACTATGAGTGACACTGAGAATTTCATTATAAAGAAAATTGAGAATATTTTTTGCTGAAAGTATGTGAGAAATCTTTCAAGCTTTTAAAGTGAAGTAAAAGGAAGTGTAAAATATAATTAGACTGCCGTTAATCAGGACAGCGGTGCCCTTAACCGAAATCGATTACATTCAGAAACTAAAACAAAAGATATTTATCCACTATACCAATAAATATATCGATCCAAAAAATTTGTATTGCTAAATCTCTCTCATGTAACAGATAGTGATAGCATTACATGCTGTGTCAGATAAGTTGTTTTTGTCGCCCGACTGAGCTGAAAATAATGCCTGCATGTTCGTTTTTGTTTGCGATTCATTTTACTGGTCTGGCATAGGAAGTAGAGCGGTGTGAAAGCCCATGTATTTAAGATGCGACACCATACTTATTTTTTAGGTCCAATAAAAAATATAGCATCCTACAACACTGAAAAGGAAACTAGTAAAATGTGCTTTACTAGAGAACCCATAAAAATACGTTGATTTTTATATAGCATTTTTCACTGCACTTTTGGCGCTTCTCACTTCTCTATATAACAGGTGTTATTGTTTCCTAAACTAATGGCATTCAGTTTATCGCAAGCAAAATCAAGCAATGAAGACAAGGGGAACACATAAATATCAGAAAGATCACCCATTTGAGCAACAAGAAACTAAGTTAACTGCTGCAAAACGTAAGAAATATAAACGACTTCGCTTTATCAGACTCTAGCCAAAATTGCAGACAAAAGATAAGGCACACTGAAAGCTGCGTAACTCGCAGACTCACACACAGCGACATGAGCAGTAAGCACAGCTGCATTCGAAAGCTGAGAGTGGGAGACATGCATTTAGGTCACAACTAAACAAGCAGCTGTACTTTATGGGACGGCACTGAGATTGACATGATCCACACTTTACACGTACAACTGGGTGAGCATTTCACCTATGTTTGCACGGTCCGTTTCCATTAGAATAATTGCTCGAAATTCTTTGTATTTTAAGAAGATGCCCTAATAAATCGAAAGTAAACTGTGCCATTTAATTGGGCACCAAGAATAAACCGGACACAGCCTACGCTATTTTACAAGACGCTCTAATAAATATTCGTTCCCTATGGGAGATGGTTTGCTGTGCTGTGATAGCTGATCTGGCCGGCCGGGCAGTCTGAGGGTTTCTGGATTAACTAAGTGAAGAAACCACCTTCATGTGCGGTTTCTGACTTTTTTCCCTCAGCATGTGAGGAAGAGAGACCTGGCGCTGTCAAGAAACAGGGAGGGGGGGCCCTTGACCAAGAAATAAAACAGGCCACAAACCGCTTCAGATACCCGCTCTCCCAAGGCTCCACAGAGAGACACCCAAGGCGCAGCGGAATACAGGCCATGAGGATATATCAATATAAAATAAACACTGACCTGACTGGGAACACGGACAACGGCAATTGGCGGCCCCGCTGGCGGTAAGCAGTGATTATGCTGAGTACCGTGGACTGACTGGCTCAGTCCTGTGGCAATGATTCTTCTGCTCAGCCCTGATTACACACATGTATCCATGATGGCGCCGGTGGGGCTGGGTCCGGTAGCAGCTGCCGGATACCGCAGGTGTGCAAGCTACTAAAAGTAAGCCATTATTGTTTGCGGCAGTCAGCCATGGGGACGGTATCACGATTGCTCCATCAGCCAACTTTGATCTGCGTGGCGGCCCACCCGCTCCCGCCTCAGGAAGCTGGACACAGGCCCGCCTAAAGTCACTTGTCAGTCAAGACACTAGGTAGCAATTGGGCTCTGACCCGTCCTCCTCTGACGTCAGGGATATCGCGGCACGTTGGTGTATTTGTAACTTTGTAACATTGTAGCACACCACTCTGTACAGCTGAACTAAGCTATAGCTCAGCCAAAGAGCACCCTTAGTTTTCCGGCAGCAGCGCACACCGCGCGCTGCCACTGCAGCTTGTATGGTGCTTTATAATTATAGCAGCGCTCTCAGCTTTACAGCTGAGGCGCTATAATGCATGACTTTGCATTTCAGTGCGGTGATGCGGATCACCACACTGAAATGCGTTAGTCTAACGCCTGATGCGTGGTACTTGGCAGAGCTGCCTCCACCTTTTGTTTTCTCCTTCTCCTTCTGTGTCTGGCTGTGGCGTCACACAGGCTTGTCTGAGGCCTTATCAGTCTGTATGCTGGTTGGTCTCAGTTCAGCAGCCTCTGCTATTTTTGCTGGCCATTCACCTCTGCAGTGACTTGTTAAACGCTCTTCACCAGCGTGCTGCACCTTACATCACTGCCTCCGACCAGGCCACCTCCTGATTTCTCCAATACTTCTCTTTTTTTTGCACTGTGTGGCGTCACTGGCTTCACATGTGCTTTTACTGTTTGTAAGATGCTTCCATCCAGTACAGCACGTTCAGCTGTTATTGTTAGTCAGTTACATATGCAGTGACTCCTAAAATGCTCCCTACTGCATGCTGCCATTCACATTCGTGTCTCCCGCCTCAAACTGCTCAATATGTTAGTTTTTCATTCCACTTCTCGAAACTGCCAGGAGCTCTGCAGTATGTGCCGTTGACACTTAGGCAGCGATTACACACACAGCAGCAGGGCTAGTTCTAGGGTTTTTGGGGCCCCAGACAGATTAGGAACAAGTGAGTGCCCTTTTCATATCTTTTATTAGTAAAACAGGTTATTGCCAACTGTATACACATGACAAAGCAAAAGATGAACAAATAGGGCAAACATTTTAGGCTTAGCAGAGAGTACACTCTAAGTGGCCACTTAAAATACTTGCCCAGGCACTAAGTACTTAAAAGGTCATCAGGCATTTAGGGGCATTTGGGGAATGATTTCGTAATATTACTTATCTGATTATAAAAACAAACGTCAAGTACTTCGGAACTCGAGCCAGAAAGCAAGGACTGGCAGTGAACTTCCCAAACAATAGGCCTTTGCCTTTGCCCACAAACCAGTTCACCAAGTTCTCCCACTCACCTCCATTAGAAACGTTGCAAATCAACATTTTTCAAACAATCATAACCTTTTGTAAAGTATCTTTATTTGAATCAATCAATCACTCAGCATTTTTAGTGTGCAGCGCTGTCACCCCTAAGGATATCTGGGTGCTGGGATGCAAGGCCTCCGTCAAAAAGCCAAGTTTAGAGTTTGTTTCTGAACTCCGCCAGGGAAGGTGTCCTGGGGGAAGGAGGGGCGCTGGGCAGAGGGAGGAGGAAAACGGCAGGAAGAGGGCAAGAGACGAGCAGAAAAAAGCAAAACAGAGAGTAAGAAGTAAGCAGAAAAGGCAAACAGAGGGTGAGAAATGAGCAGAGAAGGCAGAAACAGAGGGCAAGAAGTGAACAGAAAAGGCAAAGAGAGGGCAAGAAACGAGCAGAAAAGACAAAAAGAGGACAAGAAACAAGCAGAGAAGGCACATAGTTCAAGAATTGAGCAGAAAAGGCAAAAAGAGGGCAAGAAATGAGCAGAGAAGGCACAAACCGAGGGCAAGAAACGAGCAGAAAAGGCAAAAAGAGGGCAAGATACTAGCAGTGAAGTCAGAAACGGAGGGCAAGAAATGGGCAGAAAAGGCAAAAAGAGGGCAAGAAACGAGCAGAGAAGGCACAAACAGAGGGCAAGAAATGAGCGGAGAAGGCACAAACAGAGGGCAAGAAATGAGCTGCTTTGTTTAACTTTATTATTGCACACATATGTCTGCCATTTTTAGCCGATAGCATGTTGTATTTTTTCTACTTTTATTCTTTCAATTTATCTTGCAAATGTGGCTCAACTTGTGTATGTGCTGTATTGTGGTTGTGTAAGTTGGGGAATGCAAGAATGAATAAGTGATTTATGGATGCACAAGTGCAAGGATGATTGACAGGGTGCATGTGTGATGACTTATTCAGTGCTTAAACCAATCAGTGACCAAGAAGTCACTTTAAATTAAAAGCAAGGCTTATTGACAGTGCCAATGCTTGTTATTTACCTATAAGTGGTAGCGGATCGACTTGCCTTGTTGCACATCTTATCACTCAGTTGCGCACACAGGCAATAAAAGAGTGCACACCAACATTCTATTGCCGCACATAAGAAAGGAAAATTAGAGGGAACATTGATCATATGTACTCATACACCTATACATCCTGTTACACACCGCCACTCATCCATAGAGTTACTCACACACATAGTCACACATGCAAACAAAGTATCAAACATCCATTTACTTGCATATACAGTTATACACACACTACCACACTTACTTCTACAGAAACTTACACATACTTACTCTCTTAAACAATCACTTATAGAAACACCTACTTATTTGTACAGGAACTCTTCCAATCTCGCACTCTCACATGTACTCACTTATACACACCAATACTCACATATACTAGTTTAAAACATATGTAGTTACTCATAAAGACACTATTGAGACAGTCATTCACTCACTAACACACCCATACACATACTCATCTACCTATACAGTCCTGCACACATGCTGTCTTCAACACATACAAACAGTGAGTCACTCATTCATGCATCTATGCACTAAGTAACACCCCCACCGAACCATGCAGACACTCAGACACTCATACTGATACTCAAAAAACCAACTAATAACCCATATAGACACTCATGTAGCTCCTCACCAACCCATGCAGCCACTTATACACAAAGTGAGACTGATACAGATATTTTCATATTTAAACATTACTCACTAACCCATGTATTCACTAAGATACACTTAGTCAGTTATACAATCAATTTTACAAAAAAAATCATCCATTTAGACACTTATATACCCATTTATTCTTCCATCGACCTTGAGATATACATATATAAAACATATTTAATTTTCAGAAAAACACACATTCACTGGATGATGTCATCAGTGATGTCATCAGTGATGTCATTTGAGATGTCATCAGTGATGTCATGAGTGATGTCACTGACCATGTCATGAGTGATGTAATATGTGACGTCATCAGCAGTGCATTGCGGAGCGCGCGAGTTATAGTTAGCTAAACTAACTATAACGGGGGAATTTCTATGGTTTTGTACGAGTGAAATGTCCAACTAACTATAACGCCCCTGAAACCTATGGTTTTTTCAGTGAATTTCTAAGGTTTTTTAAATGCTAATTTCTAACTATAACGTGCCTGAAACCTATGGTTTTTTCAGTGAATTTCTAAGGTTTTTTAAATGCTAATTTCTAACTATAACGTGCCTGAAACCTATGGTTTTTTCAGTGAATATATATATATTTATTATACTATGTATACATGTGAAAATGTCTCGGTCCCCTGTTTGCCTCGGTGGCACGGAAAAAATGGGTGGAACTGACGTCAGCACGCCGACGAGGTCCTCTTATGGCTCCGATGACGTCATACGGTGTCGCAAGCGGAGCCGTGCTATTATGACGTCCTCGTTGACGTGGGAGAGCTAGGAAAGAATTTCCGTGGAATGCTGGTGCAGGAGATATTCACCTAAGTGTTCAGGCTAGTCCTTTGGGAGCAACTGTTTATGTTGCCACTCCAGAAACCGAAACCAGTGATCCAAGGGAGAGGCCCTGCAGATGGCACACGAGGTGGGGTGCCCAGTCGTGTGCACTGGCTGGGCAGCGAAGTGACAAGCACCACAACCCACAAAAAAGGTAACGAGGGCAATGAATAACACAGGATCTTCTCTTTGTATCTGGCAGGAACAACGAAGTTAAAATGCCCTAGTACCAAAATGTAGAATTAGTGCTACAACGGTCTTCAAGAGGACCTGCGATGCCGCTTCTGCCTCCCGTACCCTGGAGGTGGCACATGGGTCACGCGGTACGGTCATACTGCGGTGGGACGCACACTCGTTGACCTCTCATGGCACTGCTCCACACTTCAGGGAGGACGCTTTCCATTAGCTATGTTTTCTGATGACATGTCGCGCCGGCCCCGTCCAACAACAGAACTCCTTTAGATCCAAACAGACTCTTCCACTCTCTCACCGGAAGTGAAACCAGGCCACGCGGACACTTTCACAATACAACAGCCGGGAATGCACTTTTCGGTAAAAAACCACATTCCTTCCTCCTAATTAATCAAATAAATGTCTCACTGAAGAACAGGGGCCAGCTTCCATCGGTAAACAGCCGTTACAACGACTTTTTTACTTTGCGATACCATTACAACGCATGCATTACCACGCATGAGTTGTACATAACGAAGTCATTACTACGCATTTTTTTAGAACGCATGGTCATTTACCACGCATGCCTTTACAACGAATTTTGTTGTAAAGGTATGTATGGTAAATGACCAAGCGTTCTAAAAACATGTAGACGATCCATGTCGTTGTAAGGAAACAGAGGCTGTTCCGTTTCCTCACAACGACGTGCATCGCCCCTCAGAGACGACGTGAAGCAGGAACCACAAGGAGAGAGGAACCACGAGGAGTGAGAGGTAAGGGGGATTGGGCATGGGGTGGGGGTTTCTTTTCTAGGGTTTAGGGTAGTGCAGTGGTGTTTGGGTGGTGTAGGGGGTCATGCTGGGGGTAGTGTTTTAGGGTTTAGGGTAGTGCAGTGGTGTTTGGGTAGTGTAGGGGGTTGTGCTGGGGGTAGTGCTTTAGGGTTTAGGGTAGTGCAGTAGTGTAGGGGGTCATGCTGGGGGTAGTGTTTTAGGGTTTAGGGTAGTGCAGTGGTGTTTGAGTAGTGTAGGGGGTCATGCTGGTGGTAGTGTTTTAGGGTTTAGGGTAGTGCAGTGGTGTTTGTGTAGTGTAGGGGGTCATGCTGGGGGTAGTGTTTTATGGTTTAGGGTAGTGCAGTGGTGTTTGGGTAGTGTAGGGGGTCGTGCTGGGGGTAGATTTAGGGTTTAGGGTAGTGCAGTGGTGTTTGGGTAGTGTAGGGAGTTGTGCTGGGGGTAGTGTTTTAGGGTTTAGGGTAGTGCAGTGGTGTTTGTGTAGTGTAGGGGGTTGTGCTGGGGGTAGTGTTTTAGGGTTTATGTTAGTGCAGTGGTGTTTGGGTAGTGTAGGGGGTAGTGCTGGGGTAGTGTTTTAGGGTTTAGGGTAGTGCAGTGGTGTTTGTGTAGTGTAGGGGTAGTGCTTGGGGTAGTGTTTTAGGGTTTAGGGTAGTGCACTGGTGTTTGGGTGGTGTAGGGGTTCATGCTGGGGGTAGTGTTTTAGGGTTTAGGGTATGGCAGTGGTGTTTGGGTAGTGTAGGGGGTCGTGCTGGGGGTCGATTTAGGGTTTAGGGTAGTGCAGTGGTGTTTGTGTTGTGAGGGGGTCGTGCTGGGGGTAGTGTTTTAGGGTATAGAGTAATGCAGTGGTGTTTGTATAGTGTAGGGGGGTTTAGGGTAGTGCAGTGGTGTTTGTGTAGTGTAGGGGGTCACGCTGGGGGTAGTGTTTTAGGGTTTAGGGTAGTGCAGTGGTGTTTGTGTAGTGTAGGGGGTAGTGTTTTAGGGTTTAGGGTAGTGCAGTGGTGTTTGTGTAGTGTAGGGGGTCATGCTGTGGGTAGTGTGTTAGGGTTTAGGGTAGTGCAGTTGTGTTTGTGTAGTGTAGGGGGTCATGTTTTAGAGTATAGGGTAGTGCAGTGGTGTTTGGGTAGTGTAGGGGGTCATGCTGGGGTTAGTGTTTTAGGGTTTAGGGTAGTGCAGTGGTGTTTGGGTAGTGTAGGGGGTCGTGCTGGGGTTAGTGTTTTAGGGTTTAGGGTAGTGCAGTGGTGTTTGGGTAGTGTAGGGGGTCGTGCTGGGGGTAGTGTTTTAGGGTTTAGGGTAGTCCAGTGGTGTTTGTGTAGTGTAGGGAGTCGTGCTGGGGGTAGTGTTTTAGGGTTTAGGGTAGTGCAGTGGTGTTTGGGTAGTGTAGGGGTCGTGCTGGGGTAGTGTTTTAGGGTTTAGGGTAGTGCAGTGGTGTTTGAGTAGTGTAGGGGTCATGCTGGTGGTAGTGTTTTAGGGTTTAGGGTAGTGCAGTGGTGTTTGTGTAGTGTAGGGGGTCATGCTGGGGGTAGTGTTTTATGGTTTAGGGTAGTGCAGTGGTGTTTGGGTAGTGTAGGGGGTCGTGCTGGGGGTAGATTTAGGGTTTAGGGTAGTGCAGTGGTGTTTGGGTAGTGTAGGGGGTTGTGCTGGGGGTAGTGTTTTAGGGTTTATGTTAGTGCAGTGGTGTTTGGGTAGTGTAGGGGGTAGTGCTGGGGTAGTGTTTTAGGGTTTAGGGTAGTGCAGTGGTGTTTGTGTAGTGTAGGGGGTTGTGCTGTGGGTAGATTTAGGGTTTAGGGTAGTGCAGTGGTGTTTGGGTAGTGTAGGGAGTCATGCTGGTGGTAGTGTTTTAGGGTTTAGGGTAGTGCAGTTATGTTTGGGTAGTGTAGGGTGTCGTGCTGGGGGTAGTGTTTTAGGGTTTAGGGTAGTGCAGTGGTGTTTGGGTAGTGGAGGGGGTAGTGTTTTAGGGTTTAGGGTAGTGCGCCCAACCAGCCACAATATCCGTGGACAAAGGGGATCCTGACTCTTTGGAACACTCCGTCAATTGAATAATTTGGGTCAAGGGCCCTACCACGTCCAAGACCTATCAATTCCTTTCTTGGGATCCCTCATATACTTGGAGAAAAAGGTACATAGTTTCTCATCAATTTCAGGCGTGTGTGCCACCTTCCCCTTCAGTGAGGGCCTGGGGCATTCTCCCTCATCCTATTCCTGACCTCCCTTTCAAGGGGTTGATGGATTTTCCCCACCACATACTCTGCCACTTTGGCGTCAGGTGTCCACTCCGCTGACCTAGGATGGTAAATTTGGGTAGGCTCGAACATGTCCGAGTGGACCCCGTCCCCAACCGGGGACTGAGAGGAGTGGGACTCTGGACGCCAGGGACGCCCCGAGTCCTTATCCTCATTGGAGGAGAAATCGTCCTCCGATACACCCTCTCCCTCTAATGGAAACTCGCCGTCGGGGTCTACAATAGTGGTGACAGTGTTGCAATTTTCTCCGGGCCCTTCCTCCTCCCGGCAGGGTGCATGTTTTTAGCGTTCACGCACTCTTGAGGAAGGTCTCCGTAAGTTTATCAAATCCTTCCAAGTGCCCCGCGTTATGCTTAACGGCCCTTTTATTCCCCATCTGGGAGCTACTGGGACCCGCCACCACCAGATCTGGGTCACTGAACACCCCAGGGATGCTTTTCGCTAGCTTATCATCCTGATCCCTAAGAGGAGCCAGCGCCCTAGAAATAGCCAGAGAGAGGGCTTGGTCCACTGCTGGAGGGAGAAGTTGGGGGCCATTCCTCCTCCACTTCCTGGTAGGAGGAGTAAAAATGGTCTTCTGGAGAAGACATGATAGCAGAGGGTGTGAGCACAGAACAAATGCCCTTAAAATCCTTAAGGCAGCCCCCTCATCGGTGCTCCAACAGCTGGGATTTCCCCGAAGCTGTTATAAGAATAGACTGAGGCGCAATACCAATTACCACCACCAGGTGGCGCTGGTCACTAACGTGGCCGTGTGGGGAAATCACCGCATAGCGGTGTCAAAATTAGGTGAGGGTTGGTCGGGAATCAAGCGGACACTAAAGGAGTGACCGGATTCCCAAACGCGCGTAAAGACCAGCGGGAGCGCTCGACGGAGCTGCCTCGTTCGGACCAGACGCGCCTGACAGGATCTCACTGCGCGCAGAGCACACAGCGGGAGAAACTGCGAGGGGGAGAACGCGCTCGGGCAAGAGCCTGCTGCGCAGGGAATATGAAACAATACCAAGGCAATAATGCTAATAACGTGCACAAGAAACCGCTATACAAACAGCAACAACGCCAGATTAAGCCAAGAATGTAAGGAATGCACTTAACTGACGAGCAGTGAAGAAAGAGGAAGCGGAAGGGACGTCACGATATTATATACGATGGACTGTGATATGATTGGACTATAGTTGCCTTGGAGACTACCCCCCTAATGGTTCATGTGTAGTCTTTTGTTTAATGATTGTTGTGTTACGTTTTCTTTGAACTGCTATGCAAATAAAGTGAGGAAAGATATGCATAATCCTCGCCTCCGTCCTGCCATAGAATTCATTAAACTTTATTTGATCTGATTTAGAAACATAGATCATAAAAGTGTACATAAAAACAGTAAATCCTCTTTCCTAATACAATACAGTGAGAATTAATTAAAACCAGTAGGTAAAAACGGGTGTTACAAAGCCCGGTTCAGAGCAACTTCAGGTTAACAGAATCGTAAAGGTCAATGTTTCGCAAGATCAATCTCATGTACTTCGTGCAAAATACGCAATAAGGTGTCCAAGTAAGATGTAACGCTCCAATACCTGACCAGTTTGCACTATATAAAACTGCAGAAAAACTAAAAATAAAAAGTGTTTTGCACACTTCTGTCATTGGGCTATATGTGGGCTACATCTGGGTGATATTTGTGCTACATTTGGGCTCTTTTTTCTCTGGTGGCCATCTTGGGAGACTTATTTGTTATGAAGTTTCCAAATTTCGTCATTTGCTGCAGTCTCCTCAGTAGGAAATGCTTTCAGTTTTTACTTTGATTCCATCAAGAAGGCATTCAGATGTGTCACACATTTGCCATAAATTCAGAATGTTAGCACTCTAGTTGTTCATTAGATCACTGTAGTAAAGCTACTGCTCACCAGGGAGTTAACTGGAAGTCTACTGCTGGTATTGAAAGTGATTGTTTCAGTCTGCATGTCTGAATTTTCTAATGAAATTGAAGAGGATTTGAGATCTCACTTAAAACATGCCCTAAAGTTTCTTTCTGCAGCACTAACCATAATTTCTATGGCAAAATGAACCCCCTCATTTTGTTCCTTTTTAAATTAAATGTTTTAAGTGTTACCAGTTTATTCCAATCAAGATGGCTTCAGGTGTGCCATACTTTTGTCATAAGTAAGTCTGTTAGCACTCTAGTTGTTCTTTAGATCACTCTGGGGAGCTGCAGTAGAACACAAAGGCATCAACTGACAGGCTGCTCCTGTTGAAATATAACAGGAAGATATTTGAGATCTCACTTAAAACATGTCCTAATTTTTCTTTCTACAGCACTAACCATAATTTCTATGGCAAAATGAACCCCCTCATTTTGTTCCTTTTTAAATTAAATGTTTTAAGTGTTACCAGTTTATTCCAATCAAGATGGCTTCAGGTGTGCCATACTTTTGTCATAAGTAAGACTGTTAGCGCTCTAGTTGTTCTTTAGAACACTCTGGGAAGCTGCAGTAGAACACAAAGGCATCAACTGACAGGCTGCTCCTGTTGAAATATAACAGGAAGATATTTGAGATCTCACTTAAAACATGTCCTAATTGTTCTTTCTACAGCACTAACCATAATTTCTATGACAAAATGAACCCCCTCATTTTGTTCCTTTTTAAATTAAATGTTTTAAGAGTTACCAGTTTATTCCAATCAAGATGGCTTCAGGTGTGCCATAATTTTGTCATAAGTAAGACTGTTAGCGCTCTAGTTGTTCTTTAGAACACTCTGGGAAGCTGCAGTAGAACACAAAGGCATCAACTGACAGGCTGCTCCTGTTGAAATATAACAGGAAGATATTTGAGATCACACTTGAAACATGTCCTAATTTTTCTTTCTACAGCACTAACCATAATTTCTATGACAAAATGAACCCCATCATTTTGTTCCTTTTTAAATTAAATGTTTTAAGTGTTACCAGTTTATTCCAATCAAGATGGCTTCAGGTGTGCCATACTTTTGTCATAAGTAAGGCTGTTAGCACGCTAGTTGTTCTTTAGAACACTCTGGGAAGCTGCAGTAGAACACAAAGGAATCAACTGACAGTCTCTGCCCTTGTTGGATGTACATGTTTTACTGAGAATGTCAGACTTCATTCTCACATGACTGAGAAAGAAAATGTGAATTTACAGAAAATATGCTCTCATTTTAGCTTCTGGAGCACCTTCCAAAACTGTATGGGACAAGCATGTGAAATAGTTTTCTCTCAAACATGATTCATGATATCCCAGCAGAAGGTTTTTCACAGTGTAAAATCACCTTAGAACACACCACAATTCTTGAAATTAGTATGGTACCATCAACAAATGAATTCTAATGTAACTAAAGTCTGTTATCACCCTTTATAGTTCTCCTTTTGGTAACCCTCAAAATCTTCGATTCACTACAATGCATTTCAATGGGGTACTATCATTTATATTGGTCCCAAGATGGCTGCCAGCAATTCCAGGATGAAGTGCTGACAGCCAATCAGATCTCACGATGACATGTGTGGTTAGGCTCCGCCCAGATATATATGTGTTTTTACTTTTGATTTTCTCAGGAACTACTGAACGGATTTACACCATTTAACAAAAGGGTTCTTTCTGAACCAAGAACTACCTCTTTGCCAAATTTGGTGTAATTCCGTTCAGCAGTTCGGGCTGTAGCCTTGCATAAAGTTTCCTATGGGAAATTGATTTTTTGACTCTTATTTTTTGAATTTCTCTGCAACTACTGAACGGATTTACACCATTTAAAAAAAAAGGTCGCTTTCTGAAACAAGCGCTACCTTTTTGCCAAATTTGGTGTAATTCCGTTCAGCAGTTCGGGCTGTAGCCGTGTCTAAAATTTCCTATGGGAATTAACATGGAGAAAACACGTTTTGGGACCCCCCTTTTTCTCGGCCCCCGCTTGCCGAATCACCCCGAAACTCTTAGGATAGGAGCAGACCGGCGCGCCCCACGAGTTTTGAAAATTTCGCGAAGATTCATCTACCGGCGCCAAAGTTATTGGAAATAGAATGTTGCAAATTTCCTATGGAAAATAGGTCCTAACTATAACTATCTATTGGCGACCGCCAGTAGATAATATATATATATGTATATATATATTCACTGAAAAAACCATAGGTTTTAGGGACAGTTATAGTTAGTTGGACATTGCACTCGTACAAAACCCGTGAAATTCCCCGTTATAGTTAGTTCAGCTAACTATAACTCGCGCCCCCGCAATGCACTGCTGATGACGTCACATATTACATCACTCATGATATGGTCAGTGACATCACTGATGACATCTCAAATGACATCACTGATGACATCATCCACGTGATAATCTGATGCACCTCCTCACACCCTAATATAACCTTTGATACACCCACTCTAAATTACAGACTGCCATTCGCAAAACCATAGTCACTCCAACACCAATAACTACATACCCACTCACTGATTCTTAGGTCTACACACACACATCCACTCACTCACCCGTACAGTCACTCATACTTACGGCCACTCAGTACAGGACTATCATATGCACTCATACTCCTATATAGACACTCAACACCGCCACTCATCCATAGAGGTACTCACACACCTAGTCAGTCATGCAAATAATTAAACACACTGCCATTTACTCACCTATACAGTTATACACACAGCAGCTCACTTACTCATACAAATACTAGCACATTCTTATGCTCTTATACAATCACTGATACAAGCACACACTCATACATACAGTCACTCTCACAATCACACACTCTCGCTTATAGGTATTTATATACTCCAAAACACATATATACTGCCTTTCACATATGTAGTTACTCACACATATACCACTGGGACATACATTCACTCACTAACACACTCTTACACACACTTACCCACCCATACAGTCTATCACAGATGCACTCTTGAAACCATCCACTCAGTGAATCACCCACTCACACATCTATGCACAGAGTCGCACACACCCCACCCACACAAACACTCAGGCACCCATACAGATACTCAGACAACCAATCAATAACTCATATAGACACTCATGTAGCTATTCACAAACCCATGCAGCCGCTTACACAGCAACGGACAGACGGATACAGACATTCACCCAGTTTAGTCACTAAACCATGCATTCAGTAAGATACGTTTAATCGCTCACTTATAGTTAGTCACGCACCTACTAAATCATCCATACAGACACTTATACACCCACTCATTCTTCAATATGCCTTTCCCTATATATATAAAAAATATTTAAACTTTACAGGAACACACAGTCACTGGATGATGTCATCAGTGATGTCATTTGAGATGTCATCAGTGATGTCATCAGTGATGTCACTGACCATGTCATGAGTGATGTAATATGTGACATCATCAGCAGTGCATTGCGGGGGCGCGAGTTATAGTTAGCTGAACTAACTATAACGGGGGAATTTCACGGGTTTTGTACGAGTGCAATGTCCAACTAACTATAACTGTCCCTAAAACCTATGGTTTTTTCAGTGAATTTGTAAGGTTTTTTAAATGCTAATTTCTAACTATAACGTGCCTGAAACCTAAGGTTTTTCAGTGAATTTCAAAGGTTTTTTAAATGCTAATTCCTAACTATAACATGTCTGAAACCTATGGTTTTTTTCAGTGAATTTCAAAGGTTTTGTAAATGACAATTTTTAAATGTATTAATTGTTATATTTATTTTTTTGATACTGATTTACTACATTTTTTTAAACTATTTATTTTTAGATATTTTATTTTTAAATTACATTATACATTACAATACAAAATATACTTTCTCAGAATGAATTACTTTAGTTTAAATACTTTGCAAATAGGCAACAGACTTTTAAGTACAGTAGTTACAGTTGTTGCAATGGGCAACACAATTTCAAACACAATGCAACATTGAGCTCAATGTGAATTTCTAGTTAAATGCAATTAGTTACTTTATGGATTACTTTTTCTAGCCACAGGACTGGATCCTAGATTCAGTCCTGGGACATCTCCTGTAAACAGTTGAGTAAAAGCGTTTTGGTTACAGTAGTGATTTTTAAGGAATATTATTGTATTTTAAAAGTTGACAGAAACTTTTTCACATAGAATCACCAATGTTATCCTATGGGAGGAAATTCACTTAGCAGGTAAGTAGTGTTATCGTTACTTTTTCTTACTCAGTGGTGGATCCTGTATCCAGCACTGGTGCATCTCCTGTAAACAGTTGAAAGAATGCGTTTAAGTCAAACAGGTGATTTTTAAGGAATATTTGTAGTTTGTGAAAATCGACACTTTGAAACTTTTCTGCTGAAAACCAGACAATGGATTCCTATGGAAGGAAATACAAGTTACTGGTAAGTACGGTTAGAATTACTTTTCAGGGTCAGTGCTGGGCTAAAAGATGCAGCACTGAGATCTCTCCTGATAACAGGTGAGTAAATCGGAATTCGTAGTTCGACAGATTTTAGAGGAATATTATAAAGTTCCAAAACTCCACACTTAGAAGAATTTCCAAGTGAAACCAGTCAATGTTAGCCTATGGAAGGAAATTCAAGTTACTGGTAAGTACGGTTAAAATTACTTTTCAGGATCAGTACTGGGCTCAAAGCTGCAGCACTGAGGTCTCTCGTGATAACAGGTGAGTAAATCGGAATTCGTAGTTCTGCTGATTTTAGAGGAATATTTGTATGTTTCAAAAATCGACAAACTTTTTCAGCAAAAAGCAGGCAATGATATCCTATGGAAGAAAATTCAAGTTACTGGTAAGTACGGTTAAAATTACTTTTCAGGATCAGTACTGGGCTCAAAGATGCAGCACTGAGGTCTCTCCTGATAACAGGTGAGTAAATCGGAATTCGTGGTTCGGCTGATTTTAGAGGAATATTATAAAGTTCCAAAACTCCACACTTAGAAGAATTTCCAAGTGAAACCAGTCAATGTTAGCCTATGGAAGGAAATTCAAGTTACTGGTAAGTACGGTTAGAATTACTTTTCAGGATCAGTACTGGGCTCAAAGATGCAGCACTGAGGTCTCTCCTGATAACAGGTGAGTAAATCGGAATTCGTAGTTCTGCTGATTTTAGAGGAATATTTGTATGTTTCAAAAATCGACACAAACTTTTTCAACAAAAAGCAGGCAATGATATCCTATGGAAGGAAATTCAAGTTACTGGTAAGTACGGTTAAAATTACTTTTCAGGATCAGTACTGGGCTCAAAGATGCAGCACTGAGGTCTCTCCTGATAACAGGTGAGTAAATCGGAATTCGTAGTTCGGCAGATTTTAGAGGAATATTATAAAGTTCCAAAACTCCACACTTAGAAGAATTTCCAAGTGAAACCAGTCAATGTTAGCCTATGGAAGGAAATTCAAGTTACTGGTAAGTACGGTTAGAATTACTTTTCAGGATCAGTACTGGGCTCAAAGATGCAGCACTGAGGTCTCTCCTGATAACAGGTGAGTAAATCGAATTCATAGTTCTGCTGATTTTAGTCGAATATTTGTATGTTTCAAAAATCGACAAACTTTTTCAGCAAAAAGCAGGCAAAGATATCCTATGGAAGGAAATTCAAGTTACTGGTAAGTACGGTTAAAATTACTTTTCAGGATCAGTACTGGGCTCAAAGATGCAGCACTGAGTTCTCTCCTGATAACAGGTGAGTAAATCGGAATTCGTAGTTCTGCTGATTTTAGAGGAATATTTGTATGTTTCAAAAATCGACAAACTTTTTCAGCAAAAAGCAGGCAATGATATCCTATGGAAGGAAATTCAAGTTACTGGTAAGAACGGTTAAATTTACTTTTCAGGATCAGTACTGGGCTCAAAGATGCAGCACTGAGGTCTCTCCTGATAACAGGTGAGTAAATCGGAATTCGTGGTTCGGCTGATTTTAGAGGAATATTATAAAGTTCCAAAACTCCACACTTAGAAGAATTTCCAAGTGAAACCAGTCAATGTTAGCCTATGGAAGGAAATTCAAGTTACTGGTAAGTACGGTTAAAATTACTTTTCAGGATCAGTACTGGGCTCAAAGATCCAGCACTGAGGTCTCTCCTGATAACAGGTGAGTAAATCGGAATTCGTGGTTCGGCTGATTTTAGAGGAATATTATAAAGTTCCAAAACTCCACACACAGAAGAATTTCCAAGTGAAACCAGTCAATGTTAGCCTATGGAAGGAAATTCTAGTTACTGGTAAGTACGGTTAAAATTACTTTTCAGGATCAGTCCTGGGCTCAAAGATGCAGCACTGAGGTCTCTCCTGATAACAGATGAGTAAATTGGAATTCGTAGTTCGGCAGATTTTAGAGGAATATTATAAAGTTCCAAAACTCCACACTTAGAAGAATTTCCAAGTGAAACCAGTCAATGTTAGCCTATGGAAGGAAATTCAAGTTACAGGTAAGTACGGTTAAAATTACTTTTCAGGATCAGTACTGGGCTCAAAGATGCAGCACTGAGGTCTCTCCTGATAACAGTTGAGTAAATCGGAATTCGTAGTTCTGCTGATTTTAGAGGAATATTTGTATGTTTCAAAAATCGACAAACGTTTTCAGCAAAAAGCAGGCAATGATATCCTATGGAAGGAAATTCAAGTTACTGGTAAGTACGGTTAAAATTACTTTTCAGGATCAGTACTGGGCTCAAAGATGCAGCACTGAGTTCTCTCCTGATAACAGGTGAGTAAATCGGAATTCGTGGTTCGGCTGATTTTAGAGGAATATTATAAAGTTCCAAAACTCCACACTTAGAAGAATTTCCAAGTGAAACCAGTCAATGTTAGCCTATGGAAGGAAATTCAAGTTACTGGTAAGTACGGTTAAAATTACTTTTCAGGATCAGTACTGGGCTCAAAGATGCTGCACTGAGGTCTCTCCTGATAACAGGTGAGTAAATCGGAATTCGTGGTTCGGCTGATTTTAGAGGAATATTATAAAGTTCCAAAACTCCATACACAGAAGAATTTCCAAGTGAAACCAGTCAATGTTAGCCTATGGAAGGAAATTCAAGTTACTGGTAAGTATGGTTAAAATTACTTTTCAGGATCAGTACTGGGCTCAAAGATGCAGCACTGAGGTCTCTCCTGATAACAGATGAGTAAATCGGAATTCGTAGTTCGGCAGATTTTAGAGGAATATTATAAAGTTCCAAAACTCCACACTTAGAAGAATTTCCAAGTGAAACCAGTCAATGTTAGCCTATGGAAGGAAATTCAAGTTACTGGTAAGTACGGTTAAAATTACTTTTCAGGATCAGTACTGGGCTCAAAGATGCAGCACTGAGGTCTCTCCTGATAACAGTTGAGTAAATCAGAATTCGTAGTTCTGCTGATTTTAGAGGAATATTTGTATGTTTCAAAAATCGACAAACGTTTTCAGCAAAAAGCAGGCAATGATATCCTATGGAAGGAAATTCAAGTTACTGGTAAGTACGGTTAAAATTACTTTTCAGGATCAGTACTGGGCTCAAAGATGCAGTACTGAGTTCTCCCTGATAACAGGTGAGTAAATCGGAATTCGTGGTTCGGCTGATTTTAGAGGAATATTATAATGTTCCAAAACTCCACACTTAGAAGAATTTCCAAGTGAAACCAGTCAATGTTAGCCTATGGAAGGAAATTCAAGTTACTGGTAAGTACGGCTAGAATTACTTTTCAGGATCAGTACTAGGCTCAAAGATGCAGCACTGAGGTCTCTCCTGATAACAGGTGAGTAAATCGGAATTCGTAGTTCTGCTGATTTTAGAGGAATATTTGTATGTTTCAAAAATCGACACTTAGGCCCACATGCATCAAGCTAATTTGCGACCGGAAAAATTGCGAATCGGTAAAAAATGCCTTTTCCGATCGCAAATTAGCTAGTTCCGATGCATTAAGCAAAATGGCAAGAAATAGTAGTTTTCGCAATTTTTGCGCTTCATAAAAATACAGAATCGGTAATAACGAATCTGTATTTTAGGAAGCGCAATTAAGAAATCGCAAAATGGGATGCATTAAGTTTTCGCTAATACAGAACCAGCCTAAATTCGCTATTTGCATTCCTTAAACTAGAAGACATCACATCAGGTGGTAAAAATTACACATAATCAAAAACAGGTGTAAATCATCAGCAAACTACTTAAACAGTCCCAGAATGCATTCCAACGACCCACCATGGCAGCGCTCTACGTCGTGGCAAGGAGGATGAGGCTGAGAGCAGCAGCACAGAGGAGAAGGAGGATCCAGGAGAGAATCTTTAGAGTGCGCGTCACATTGCTAGGGCAGACGGAGGAGGAGATCTATGATAAATATAGGCTGAATGCTGCAGCTATCTTAGCTCTAATTGCTGAGTTAGACCCTATATTGCAGCGGCAGACCCGCAGGACACATGCCATACCCACCCATGTGCAGGTCCTGTGTTCCCTGCATCTCCTAGCTTCAGGGTCCTTCCAGGGAGTAATTGCAGCAGCTGGAGGGGTCTCCCAAAGTGCCATATCGCGTTTTTTTAACAGTTTCCTAAATGTCATGTTGCAGAGGATACACAACCACATCAGGTTCCCCACCACACCACAGGATTTGATGCAAACCAAATTAGATTTTTATCAGGTTGCACAGTTCCCACATGTGATTGGTTGTATCGATGGGACGCATGTACCCATATGTCCCCCTGCAGTGAATGAGTATATCTACCGCAACCGGAAATCTTACCACTCACTGAACATACAGGTAACATGCAACTCAAAAACACTAATCACTGACATTGTGGCAAGTTACCCTGGCAGTGCCCATGACGCATACATCTTTCGGCACAGTGGAATACACAGACGTCTACTTGCGGGGGAGTTCGGAGAAGGATATCTTCTGGGTAAATCAATGTAATACTGTAATTTAAAAGTGTACACCATGGTGACACATTGCAGTGACTAATGTATGTTGGTCTCTCACATCCTGTAGGTGATAGCGCATACCCTGTGAGGCCTTACATCCTCACCCCATACCTGAATCTTGCCACTCAAAGGGAGCGACGTTACAATCGTGCGCACATTGTGACGCGCAATGTGATCGAAAGGACATTTGGGGTACTTAAATCACGATTCCGCATCATACACAAGAGCGGTGGGGCATTACAGTACAATCCTGAGAAATGCTGTAAGATTGTGGCAACATGTGCTATGTTGCACAACATAGCCACCACTAGAGGCATCCCCTTGGTGGACTCTGACAGCGAGCCAGAACAGGACATACAGCCGGCACAACCACCCCATGCAGCAGGCGGACCACATGCAGCAGAGGGCAGACGTAGAAGAGCAGAAATCACGCAACATTACTTCTAAGGTGAGTAAGCACATGACAACACAGTATTTGGTTAAAGGTTTAATGTGACAGTTGTGTGTTTGTGTTAATGCACACATACCATGTACAGACAATTACATTCCATTGCCTTGGGACTGCAACTGCAGTGTGTATAAGTAACACATATCTGGTTTCATCACCAGATTGTCTGAATGTCCAAATGTCTAACGCTTCCTGTGACGCCCCCTGTGGCCCTTGTAGTAGGCCCAGCTGCATCTGACATGGTGTCTTCTGTGCCTGCCTGACTCCTGTTACTGCGCCTCCTGCTATGTGCCACAGGCACCAGTAGGCTGCTAAGGCTGGAGGCCTCCTCACTCTCCCCCTCCATGCATGAGGTTCCCACTGGCTGCTGCTGTCTGCAGCCCTTCCACAGCAGTGGTGACCTGGATTAGGCCCCTGGCCACATCCCCACAGCAGTGGGTCATCTCGACCTGCATGGCGACTGCACGCCTGTATAGCTGAGCTGTTGTAGAACTCAGCCTGTTGATGGCCCTGGTGTATCCGCGCATGCGCCCCATAGCATGTTGTTGCCTCCTGGTATTAGAGATATGCTCAGCCTGCATGACCCCGCACATCTGTTCAATGGCTGTTGCAACACGGTCAAGTTTATCACCGTGCGCCCTGAGCCCCTCAACGACTGCAGTCGTCTGCTCCTTCATGCAGTCACGTATCCCACCCATGTGTGTGACCATTCTTCCCAGTTGCTCCTGCATAATTCGCATGTTCTTTTGTTGCAGGCGCTGGACCCTCAGCATCTTGGTCTCAAGCACACTGCAGGCAGCTTCACCATCGTCCACAGCAGACCTCAGAAATGGACTTGGCCTTCGCCTGCGGAACGGACTGTGACGTGGCGGGTTTGTTACCTCTGGTGGTGGGGGTGGTGGTGTATGGGCAGTGCCCTGTGGGTTCGCTCCTGTTTGTGTGTCCTCCTCACTATCCAAATCGGGCAGTGGTAGTACTCTTCTCCTGCGTTGAGTGGGAACAGGTAGGGGCGAGGATGCCGGCATCTCTTGTCCCTCACCTTGCTGGTCTGTATGTCCCTCAGAATCGTGGATGTCTGCCACGTCACTCTCCTGTGATGCATCTGTGAGGGAAACAGTGCAAGATCATTTTGTTTTGTAAAATGTAATATATCTATTTTTTGCACATGTTTGTGACATTGCGCTCACAGAGGTGTAATAAATTGACTTCTGTGATGTAGGAAGTCTACTGTTGTCACTGCCTTGCTGTACTCTGTTGCATTTGAGCTGTGCTACTCCTCCATGCTTTGCCATTACATTTGTATGCATACAACTCCCACAATGCATTAGGGGTTGCAAGTAAGAGGTGGACTGGACTCATGTCTGCTACACTACGCAGGGTATGCATTTGTTGCACTTTGGCTTACAATTATTTTGCAATATGTTTGGTTGTGCCCTTACCTTGGGAGGTCCCCGCATGTCCTGAGGTGTCAATCTGCGTGACCCCGACAACTGCCTCGGGCTGCAGAGTGGATTCCACCAAGTCGTCCATTGGGGTGTTTGCAGGCTGAGTGGATGTTCCCCTCCTGTTTTTCTTGCAGATGCCAGCCTTTCAGCCACTCTCTCTTTTGCCCGGCTGCGAAGGTCATACCATCGCTTCTGTAGGTTGTTGATGTCACGGTGTGTGACCCCCACAGAATTGACCCGGGCTTGTATCCCAAGCCAGATCTTCCGCTTGACTGACTCTGCAACATGCAGGGATTGTTTCCCAAACAGCTGGTCATGTTTTTGGACGACTTCCTCAGTGAGTATTTCCAGTTCCCTCTCACTGAATTTGATCTTCCTCTTCCTGCCTTCTCCTTTTTGCTTTTTGTTTCCTGGGTCCATTGTGATTGTTAGTATCAACTCCTGCAGGAAAAAGTGTTTTCCAGGCTGTGCACCAACAGTCTTCCTCCTCCTCAGTCTCTCACTCTGCACAGGTGTGTGGTATCTGGGATTCACTTCCTGGTATGATGTCATCTCCATGAGACGATTGACGCTTTCGCATTTACCGAATCGGTATTTGCGAATTCGCAAATACTGATTCGGTAAATAAGTAATCGGTAAACATTTTAGCGATTTTTAAGGAATCGTAAATATTTACCGAATATTTTGGTGCATTCCGTTTAGCGAATCTGAAATTGCGATTCCTTATTTTTCGCTATTTTAGAGTTGCAGATTTTTTCTTTGATGCATGTGGGCCTTAGAAACTTTTTCAGCAAAAAGCAGGCAATGATATCCTATGGAAGGAAATTCAAGTTACTGGTAAGTATGGTTAAAATTACTTTTCAGGATCAGTACTGGGCTCAAAGATGCAGCACTGAGGTCTCTCCTGATAACAGGTGAGTAAATCGGAATTCGTAGTTCGGCAGATTTTAGAGGAATATTATAAAGTTCCAAAACTCCACACTTAGAAGAATTTCCAAGTGAAACCAGTCAATGTTAGCCTATGGAAGGAAATTCAAGTTACTGGTAAGTACGGTTAAAATTACTTTTCAGGATCAGTACTGGGCTCAAAGCTGCAGCACTGAGGTCTCTCCTGATAACAGGTGAGTAAATCGGAATTCGTAGTTCTGCTGATTTTAGAGGAATATTTGTATGTTTCAAAAATCGACAAACTTTTTCAGCAAAAAGCAGGCAATGATATCCTATGGAAGGAAATTCAAGTTACTGGTAAGTACGGTTAAAATTACTTTTCAGGATCAGTACTGGGCTCAAAGATGCAGCACTGAGGTCTCTCCTGATAACAGGTGAGTAAATCGGAATTCGTGGTTCGGCTGATTTTAGAGGAATATTATAAAGTTCCAAAACTCCACACTTAGAAGAATTTCCAAGTGAAACCAGTCAATGTTAGCCTATGGAAGGAAATTCAAGTTACTGGTAAGTACGGTTAGAATTACTTTTCAGGATCAGTACTGGGCTCAAAGATGCAGCACTGAGGTCTCTCCTGATAACAGGTGAGTAAATCGGAATTCGTAGTTCTGCTGATTTTAGAGGAATATTTGTATGTTTCAAAAATCGACACAAACTTTTTCAGCAAAAAGCAGGCAATGATATCCTATGGAAGGAAATTCAAGTTACTGGTAAGTACGGTTAAAATTACTTTTCAGGATCAGTACTGGGCTCAAAGATGCAGCACTGAGGTCTCTCCTGATAACAGGTGAGTAAATCGGAATTCGTGGTTCGGCTGATTTTAGAGGAATATTATAAAGTTCCAAAACTCCACACTTAGAAGAATTTCCAAGTGAAACCAGTCAATGTTAGCCTATGGAAGGAAATTCAAGTTACTGGTAAGTATGGTTAGAATTACTTTTCAGGATCAGTACTGGGCTCAAAGATGCAGCACTGAGGTCTCTCCTGATAACAGGTGAGTAAATCGGAATACGTAGTTCGGCTGATTTTAGAGAAAAATTTGCACAATGGTGAAGGAAGGGGGTGGGGCCTGAGGTGACATGTCTGCAAACACGCCCTGTGGCGCGTTTTAAGTTGGAGAATTAATTCCTCCTCAATCCCGAGGGTCCCTAGGGGCCAACTAGCCCACCAGTTACCTCCAGTATGCGCCAGAGAGCTGCGTTGCAGAGAGGTGTTCAGAGGCCACGCCCCTTTTTGCACCTCTCTGCAACGCAGCTCTGTTGTGCTTACTGAAGGTACCTGGTGGGCTAGTTGGACTCCAGGGACCCTCAGGATTGAAGGGGACTTAATCCCTCAACTTCAAACATGCCAAGACTTTCAGGATAGGAGCGGACCAGAGCGGGCCACCAAGTTTGAAAATTTCGCGAAGATTCGTCAACCGGCGCAAGAGTTATTTCAAATAGAATGTTGCGGATCTCCTATGGAAAATAGGTCCTAACTATAACTATATATATTATCTACTGGCGGTCTACTGGTATTATCTACTGGTTAATAATATGGGGGGGCCTCTAAGGCCCCCCAAGCCCCGGGGACCGCCACCCCCCGGGGCTATAAAAAAATAATGGGGTGGGGGGCACAGGGCCCCCCCTGCAGTCCCGGGGACCGCCACCCCCGGGTCTTCTTTTAAATTACCTGTGTGGGGGGCTCGAGCCCCCACACGCCCGGGACCGCCACCTCCCCGGGGCACTAAATAATAAAATGTGGGGGTCCATTTAGGACCCCCCAGCCCCGGGGACCACCACCTCCCCGGGGCTGTGCACAGGATGGGAGTGGGGCCGCACGGCCCCCCTCCTGGAGCCTGTGGTGGCCCTGGGGACCGCCACCCCCAGGGCCGGCTCCTGCAGTGTCCCGGGGTGCCTACCCCCTGGACACTGCTGTTTGCAATGACAGAGGCGGGAGCCTCGCGGCTCCCGCCCTGTCATTGCAAACTGCTTGCTTCATTGAAGCGAGAGCAGGAAACCTGCTCTCGCTTCAATGAAGCAAAGCAGAATTGCTTTTCCATAAGGGGAGCTGCATGTCAGCAGCTCCCCTTATGGAAAAGCAATGCCGGCTCCCGCAGGACGCGGGGAGCCGGCGGGACAGTGCGGGGATTGGGGACCCCCCCACGGTCCCCAACGAGTGGCCAGGCCCCGGGGGATGGGGTCCCCGGGGCCATTAGTGGCCCGGGAGGGGGGCCACGCGGCCCCCCTCCACAAAATTTAATTAAAAAAAATACAAAGGCCGGCCCCGGGGGATGGGGTCCTTGGGGCCTAAGGAGACCTGAGGAGGGGGGCAACGCAGCCCCCCTCCATGAATTGAAAAAAAAAAAAAAAGTGGCAATGACCCGGGGGATGGGGTCCCCGGGCCAAAATTGGCCACGGGAGGGGGGCCCACGCGGTCCCCTTCCCGTTGCTTTTTAAAAATAAAATAAAAGGGGGTCAGGCCCTGGGGGATGGGGTCCCCAGGGCCCAAAATAATTAAAAAGAAGGGTTTTAAGATGGGGAATTAAATCCCCTTCAATCCTGAGGGTCCCTGGGGGCCAACTAGCCCACCAAGTACGTCCAGAAAGCCCCACAGAGCTGCGTTGCAGAGAGGTGCAAAAAGGGGCGTGGCCTCTGAACACCTCTCTGCAACGCAGGTACCTACAGTTAGGACCACAGAGCTCAGTTGCAGAGAGGCGTTCCGAGGCCACGCACCTTTTTTCACCTCTCTGCAACGCAACTCTGTTGTGCTTACTGAAGGTACCTGGTGGGCTAGTTGGCCCCCAGGGTCCCTCAGGATTCAAAGGGAATTAATTCCCCAACTTAAAACGCACCACAGGGCGTGTTTGCGCACATGTCACCTGAGGCCCCGCCCCCTCCCTTCACCACTGTGCAAACGCGCCCCGTGGAGCGTTTTAAGTTGGGGTATTAGGTCACCTTGAATCTTGAGGGTCCCTGGGGCCCAACCAGCCCACCAGGTACTTCCAGTAAGCACCACAGGCCTGCGTTGCAACGCCTGTAACAAATTGTGCAGTTGTGTTTAGGTAGTGAAGAGGGTTGTGCTGGGGTAGTGTTTTAGGGTTTAGGGTAGTGCAGTGGTGTTTGTGTAGTGTAGGGGGTCATGCTGGGGGTAGATTTAGGGTTTAGGGTAGTGCAGTGGTGTTTGGGTAGTGTAGGGAGTCGTGCTGGGGGTAGTGTTTTAGGGTTTAGGGTAGTGCAGTGGTGTTTGGGTAGTGTAGGGGTCGTGATGGGGGTAGTGATTTAGGGTAGTGCAGTGGTGTTTGGGTAGTGTAGGGGTACTGCTGGGGGTAGTGTTTTAGGGTTTAGGGTAGTGCAATGGTGTTTGGGTAGTGTAGGGGGTACTGCTGGGGATAGTGTTTTAGGGTTTAGGGTAGTGCAGTGGTGTTTGGGTAGTGTAGGGGGTAATGCTGGGGGTAGTGTTTTAGGGTTTAGGGTAGTGCAGTGGTGTTTGGGTAGCGTAGGGGTTCGTGCTGGGGTAGTTTTTAGGGTTTAGGGTAGTGCAGTGGTGTTTGTGTAGTGTAGGGGTAGTGTTTTAGGGTTTAGGGTAGTGCAGTGGTGTTTGTGTAGTGTAGGAGGTCGTGTTTTAGGGTTTAGGGTAGTGCAGTGGTCTTTGGGTAGTGTAGGGAGTCGTGCGGGGTAGTGTTTTAGGGTTTAGGGTAGTGCAGTGGTCTTTGGGTAGTGTAGGGGGTCGTGCGGGGGTAGTGTTTTAGGGATTAGGGTAGTGCATTGGTGTTTGGGTAGTGTAGGGGTCATGCGGGGGTAGTGTTTTAGGGTTTAGGGCAGTGCAGTGGTGTTTGGGTAGTGTAGGAGGTCGTGCTGGGGGAGTGTTTTAGGGTTTAGGGCAGTGCAGTGGTGTTCGGGTAGTGTAGGGGGTCGTGCTGGGGGAGTGTTTGAGGGTTTAGGGCAGTGCAGTCGTGTTCGGGTAGTGTAGGGGTCGTGCTGGGGGTGGTGTTTCAGGATTTAGGGCAGTGCAGTGGTGTTTGGGCAGTGTAGGGGGTCGTGCAGGGGATGGTGTTTCAGGGTTTAGGGCAGTGCTGTGGTGTGGTGTTCGGGCAGTGTAGGGGGTCGTGCAGGGGGTGGTGTTTCAGGGTTTAGGGCAGTGGTGTTTGGGCAGTGTAGGGGGTCGTGCTGGGGGTGGTTTTTCAGGGTTTGGGGCAGTGCAGTGGGGTTCGAGCAGTAAAGGGGGTCGTGCTGGGGGTGGTGTTTCAGAGTTTAGGGCAGTGCAGTGGTGTTCGGGCAGTGTAGGGGGCGGTGCAGGGAGTGGTGTTTCAGGGTTTAGGGCAGTGCAGTGGTGTTCGGGCAGTGTAGGGGGTGGTGCAGGGGGTGGTGTTTCAGGGTTTAGGGCAGTGCAGTGGTGTTCGGGCAGTGTAGGGGACGTGCTGGGGGTGGTGTTTCAGGGTTTAGGGCAGTGCAGTGGTGTTCGGGCAGTGTAGGGGTCCTGCTGGGGCTGGTGTTTCAGGGTTTAGGGCAGTACAGTGGTGTTCGGGCAGTGTAGGGGGTCGTGCTCGGGCTGGTGTTTCAGGGTTTAGGGCAGTGCAGTGGTGTTCGGGCAGTGTAGGGGTTGTGCTGGGGCTGGTGTTTCAGGGTTTAGGGCAGTGCAGTGGTGTTCGGGCAGTGTAGGTGGTGGTGCTGGGGCTGGTGTTTCAGGGTTTAGTGCAGTGCAGTGGTGTTCGGACAGTGTAGGGGGTCATGCTGGGGCTGGTGTTTCAGGGTTTAGGGCAGTGCAGTGGTGTTCGGGCAGTGTAGGGGTCTTGCTGGGGCTGGTGTTTCAGAGTCTAGGGCAGTGCAGTGGTATTCGGGCAGTGTAGGGGGTCTTGCTGGGGCTGGTGTTTCAGGGTTTAGGGCAGTGCAGTGGTGTTCGGGCAGTGTAGGGGGTCGTGCTGGGGGTGGTGTTTCAGGGTTTAGGGCAGTGCAGTGGTGTTCAGGCAGTGTAGGGGGTCATGCTGGGTCTAGTGTTTCAGGGTTTAGTGCAGAGCAATGGTGTTTAGGCAGTGTAGGGGGTTGTGCTGGAGGTGGTGTTTCAGGGTTTAGGGCAGTGCAGTGGTGTTCGGGCAGTGTAGGGGGTGGTGCAGGGGTGGTGTTTCAGGGTTTAGGGCAGTGCAATGGTGTTTGGGCAGTGTAGGGGGTCGTGCTGGGGTGGTGTTTCAGGGTTTAGGGCAGTGCAGTGGTATTCGGGCAGTGTACGGTGTCATGCTGAGGGGTGGTGTTTCAGGGTTTAGGGCAGTGCAGTGGTGTTCGGGCAGTGGAGGGGGTCGTGCAGGGGGTGGTGTTTCAGGGTTTGGGGCAGTGCAGTGGTGTTTGGGCAGTGTAGGGGGTCGTGCAGGGGGTGGTGTTTCAGGGTTTAGGGGAGGGCAGTGGTGTTCGGCCAGTGTAGGTGGTCTTGCTGGGGGTGGTGTTTCAGGGTTTAGTGCAGTGGTGTTCGGGCAGTGTAGGGGGTCGTGCTGGGGTGGTGTTTCAGGGTTTAGGGCAGTGCAGTGGTGTTTCGGCAGTGTAGGGGGTCGTGCAGGTGGTGGTGTTTCAGAGTTTAGGGCAGTGCAGTGGTGTTTGGGCAGTGTAGGGGTCGTGCTGGGGGTGGTGTTTTAGGGTTTAGGGTAGTGCAGTGGTGTTTGTGTAGTGTAGGGGTCATGCTGGGGGTAGATTTAGGGTTTAGGGTAGTGCAGTGGTGTTTGGGTAGTGTAGGGAGTCGTGCTGGGGGAGTGTTTTAGGGTTTAGGGTAGTGCAGTGGTGTTTGGGTATTGTAGGGGGTCGTGCTGGGGGTAGTGTTTTAGGGTTTAGGGTAGTGCAGTGGTGTTTGGGTAGTGTAGGGGGTCGTGATGGGGTAGTGATTTAGGGTAGTGCAGTGGTGTTTGGGTAGTGTAGGGGGTACTGCTGGGGGTAGTGTTTTAGGGTTTAGGGTAGTGCAATGGTGTTTGGGTAGTGTAGGGGGTACTGCTGGGGGTAGTGTTTTAGGGTTTAGGGTAGTGCAGTGGTGTTTGGGTAGTGTAGGGGGTAATGCTGGGGGTAGTGTTTTAGGGTTTAGGGTAGTGCAGTGGTGTTTGGGTAGTGTAGGGGTTCGTGCTGGGGGTAGTTTTTAGGGTTTAGGGTAGTGCAGTGGTGTTTGTGTAGTGTAGGGGTAGTGTTTTAGGGTTTAGGGTAGTGCAGTGGTGTTTGTGTAGTGTAGGAGGTCGTGTTTTAGGGTTTAGGGTAGTGCAGTGGTCTTTGGGTAGTGTAGGGAGTCGTGCGGGGGTAGTGTTTTAGGGTTTAGGGTAGTGCAGTGGTCTTTGGGTAGTGTAGGGGTCGTGCGGGGGTAGTGTTTTAGGGATTAGGGTAGTGCATTGGTGTTTGGGTAGTGTAGGGGTCATGCGGGGGTAGTGTTTTAGGGTTTAGGGCAGTGCAGTGGTGTTTGGGTAGTGTAGGAGGTCGTGCTGGGGGAGTGTTTTAGGGTTTAGGGCAGTGCAGTGGTGTTCGGGTAGTGTAGGGGGTCGTGCTGGGGGAGTGTTTGAGGGTTTAGGGCAGTGCAGTCGTGTTCGGGTAGTGTAGGGGGTCATGCTGGGGGTGGTGTTTCAGGATTTAGGGCAGTGCAGTGGTGTTTGGGCAGTGTAGGGGGTCGTGCAGGGGATGGTGTTTCAGGGTTTAGGGCAGTGCTGTGGTGTGGTGTTCGGGCAGTGTAGGGGGTCGTGCAGGGGTGGTGTTTCAGGGTTTAGGGCAGTGGTGTTCGGGCAGTGTAGGGGGTCGTGCTGGGGGTGGTTTTCAGGGTTTGGGGCAGTGCAGTGGGGTTCGAGCAGTAAAGGGGTCGTGCTGGGGGTGGTGTTTCAGAGTTTAGGGCAGTGCAGTGGTGTTCGGGCAGTGTAGGGGGCGGTGCAGGGAGTGGTGTTTCAGGGTTTAGGGCAGTGCAGTGGTGTTCGGGCAGTGTAGGGGGTGGTGCAGGGGTGGTGTTTCAGGGTTTAGGGCAGTGCAGTGGTGTTCGGGCAGTGTAGGGGGACGTGCTGGGGGTGGTGTTTCAGGGTTTAGGGCAGTGCAGTGGTGTTCGGGCAGTGTAGGGGTCCTGCTGGGGCTGGTGTTTCAGGGTTTAGGGCAGTACAGTGGTGTTCGGGCAGTGTAGGGGGTCGTGCTCGGGCTGGTGTTTCAGGGTTTAGGGCAGTGCAGTGGTGTTCGGGCAGTGTAGGGGGTTGTGCTGGGGCTGGTGTTTCAGGGTTTAGGGCAGTGCAGTGGTGTTCGGGCAGTGTAGGTGGTGGTGCTGGGGCTGGTGTTTCAGGGTTTAGTGCAGTGCAGTGGTGTTCGGACAGTGTAGGGGGTCATGCTGGGGCTGGTGTTTCAGGGTTTAGGGCAGTGCAGTGGTGTTCGGGCAGTGTAGGGGTCTTGCTGGGGCTGGTGTTTCAGAGTCTAGGGCAGTGCAGTGGTATTCGGGCAGTGTAGGGGGTCTTGCTGGGGCTGGTGTTTCAGGGTTTAGGGCAGTGCAGTGGTGTTCGGGCAGTGTAGGGGGTCGTGCTGGGGGTGGTGTTTCAGGGTTTAGGGCAGTGCAGTGGTGTTCGGGCAGTGTAGGGGGTCATGCTGGGTCTAGTGTTTCAGGGTTTAGGGCAGAGCAATGGTGTTTAGGCAGTGTAGGGGGTTGTGCTGGAGGTGGTGTTTCAGGGTTTAGGGCAGTGCAGTGGTGTTCGGGCAGTGTAGGGGTGGTGCAGGGGGTGGTGTTTCAGGGTTTAGGGCAGTGCAATGGTGTTTGGGCAGTGTAGGGGGTCGTGCTGGGGTGGTGTTTCAGGGTTTAGGGCAGTGCAGTGGTATTCGGGCAGTGTAGGGTGTCATGCTGAGGGTGGTGTTTCAGGGTTTAGGGCAGTGCAGTGGTGTTCGGGCAGTGGAGGGGGTCGTGCAGGGGTGGTGTTTCAGGGTTTAGGGCAGTGCAGTGGTGTTTGGGCAGTGTAGGGGGTCGTGCAGGGGTGGTGTTTCAGGGTTTAGGGAGGGCAGTGGTGTTCGGCCAGTGTAGGTGGTCTTGCTGGGGGTGGTGTTTCAGGGTTTAGTGCAGTGGTGTTCGGGCAGTGTAGGGGGTCGTGCTGGGGGTGGTGTTTCAGGGTTTAGGGCAGTGCAGTGGTGTTTCGGCAGTGTAGGGGGTCGTGCAGGGGGTGGTGTTTCAGAGTTTAGGGCAGTGCAGTGGTGTTTGGGCAGTGTAGGGGGTCGTGCTGGGGGTGGTGTTTCAGGGTTTAGGGCAGTGCAGTGGTGTTCGGGCAGTGTAGGGTGTCGTGCTGAGGGGTGGTGTTTCAGGGTTTAGGGCAGTGCAGTGGTGTTCGGGCAGTGTAGGGGGTCATGCAGGGGGTGGTGTTTCAGGGTTTAGGGCAGTGCAGTGGTGTTTGGGCAGTGTAGGGGTCGTGCAGGGGTGGTGTTTCAGGGTTTAGGGCAGTGCAGTGGTGTTCGGCCAGTGTAGGTGGTCTTGCTGGGGGTGGTGTTTCAGGGTTTAGTGCAGTGGTGTTCGGGCAGTGGAGGGTCTTGCTGGGGGTGGTGTTTCAGGGTTTAGGGCAGTGCAGTGGTGTTCGGGCAGTGTAGGGGTCTTGCTGGGGCTGGTGTTTCAGGGTTTAGTGCAGTGCAGTGGTGTTCGGGCAGTATAGGGGTCGTGCTGGGGCTGGTGTTTGAGGGTTTAGGGCAGTGCAGTGGTGTTCGGGCAGTGTAGGGGGTCGTGCTGGGGCTGGTGTTTCAGGGTTTAGGGCAGTGCAGTGGTTTTCCGGCAGTGTAGGCGGTCGTGCTTGGGCTGGTG